>JAPKLW010000689.1:189771-211170 GCA_026898455.1 Plectranthus barbatus
CTCCACTGGCACCCCCTTGCGCGGCCAGTGGGTCTTCCGCAGCTCCTCCACTGGCTTCCCCTTGCGCAGCCAGTGGGACGTCCTCACCTCCACCAGTAGCTTCCTCTGTCTCCTGGTACTGGTCCACGATAGACATAATGTCTTCGTCAGCACCCATCACCAGCAGGCGTTCAAAAGTTTCTTCAGGTAGGAGCTCGCCTGGTGGGGCTGGTGCTGGTCGGCCGGCACTTGAGATTTCGAGCGCTTTTCCTTTGCCCTTGGCCGCCAGTCTCATCTGTTCTGCCAGCTCTGCCTGGCGCCTGGCCTCTGTTTCTGCCTTTATCTTGGCAAACCTCTCATCCCTGGCCGCCAGCTCCGCCTCTCTCTTCTGCTGGTCGGCCAAGGCCTTCAGCCTTGCCTGGGCTTGCTTCCTCCTGACTATGGAGGCTTGCTGCTCCTTCTTCGCCTGCTCCACCAGCTTTTGAGCTCTGGTCTGGATTCGCTTCTTCTTGCGAGTCATCCTTTCGAGGGTCTCCTCCTCAGTCAGTCCCAAGACGGACTTCTTGACTGGGATGGAGATCTTCCCAGACTCAGGGTCATATGCAACAGGTGATGGTGGCTGCTGGTGCTGGGAAGTCTTGGGCTTCTTGTGGGATGGCTTCTTGGTGACTGGTACCAGTTGTACGTCCCGTGGGTGGATACCAGTCGCCTCAGCCACCGCGCCTTCCATGGTGTCGAAAAGAGACTCCGTCTCCAGCTTCCTCTTCAACTGAGCCCTTGCCTCCTCAGTCGGTGGGAGAGCCACAGCTGGCACTTGCTCTCCCAGGTCTTCTGAGTCCTCCTCAGAAACGACCTCAGCAGGGTCCACTGCTGACTTCCCTTTCAGCCTTCGTGGCTTCTTGTAATCTGGGTGAGGCAGCTTCGCCTTCGTGGCTGGTATGAAGTCGGAACCAACCAGCTGTTCCCCCTGATCCACGCCATCACCCAATTCCATCTCCAGGATGTGGCTGATCCTCAGCCCGAAGGATACGGCGTGGGCAAATCTCCCTTCCGTTGGCACGATGATGTTTCGCGCCACATTCTCCAGCAACCGGCCAAAGAAAAATTCGGCCCAGTTGCCCTGAATTCCATCCACCAGGGCACACATCACGGAGAACTTCCGCAGGCTCAACTCGGCGTACGAGCCGACTTCGCATTGAAGCATGCGAACCACAATATCGCACACCATTTGCCAGTACTCCTCCATCTCGGACTTCTTCATGCCAGTCCGGAAGGCGGTGACTTCTGGCTTCTTCCACTGAACCCACCTCCTCCGGAATTCCACCGTATCATCCTGATGATACGTGGCCACTTCTTCTCCTTCATTCCTCAGTCCGAAGAGATCGGCGAGGTATTCCGCGGTGACGGTGATCAGGTGACCAAAAACGGAAGTTGTGAAAGACTTCCTGTCGTCAGCTATCACGGCCCGAGCGTAGAACTCGGCTACCATGTGTGGATGAAAAGTTTGGGGTGTCGCCGTCAGGTACTGCCGGAGCTCTTCTCGGTCAATCATCTCCATCAGCTCCTCCCCGAAATTTTTCAGGGCCAATTTCGCATTCAATATTTTCTCTTTCTGGACCTGAGCAGCCCTAACCTGCGCGTTTGAGAGCTGTCCCCTGGTCGCCGGCCTGTTCAACTGAACCAATCGGGCGAACGGATATGTGTAATCGACATCTTCAATCTTCACTATGCCAGTATATGTTGGCATATGGGCTTCAGCGAGGGGTAGGTCTGGTGAGCCAGGCAAGGAAGATGTAGATGTAGATGGAGGGTTATCAGCTGTAGGTGGAGGGTTATCAGCTGTAGGTCGAGAAGATGATGCCATGACTTCAGAAATATTCAAGTTTCAGAAAATCTCAAGGGAAGATGAGAGAATTTGAAAGTAGGGTTCTGAAAGTAGGGAAACATAAAGGTTAACCCGAAGGGAGTGATCGGGTATTTATACTCGGCCCATGCAGGATCAGACGTCCAGAATCAACGCTCAGCAAGCGAGGATCGACGGTCATCAGCAGGCCCGGTTCCCTGTGCGACGTGCGCGGTCGTGCTGACGTGGGCTACGCCGTGGGGCTGACGTGGCACGCAGCGATTGGTGGCACCCAAACGTCGGACTGCGCAGACACTGTGCACATTAAATGTGGCATTAAATGCCGCATTAAATTCTGAGGGCTGTACACGCAAGTCGGATTTGAACAATCCCGCCTTTTCTGATACAGCTGGGACTCAACTGGTCATCAGTAGTATAACTGGTCAACAGTTATATGCCAGTTGAATACTTCCCCCTGTCAGCATGGCCTCCTTACCAGTTGACAACTGGTACTTACGACTGGCACCCGAGTCAGTCGTAGGAAATCGCCAGTTGTCTGCTGACAACTCGAAGGATAAGAAAATTGAGAGCTTGGACTCAATTTTATTCCGCGTCATCTTCTCTTCAAGAAATCCACTTCTTATCATCGCTTGAAATTGGGAGCTGGGACCCAATTTCGCTTGAACTGATTGTTTATGCTGGCAAATTGAAATGAGAGCTGGGACTCATTTCCTTAGACAATTAAGGAATAAGTTCCGCCAGTAGTAACCATCAGTGAGCTAGAGATACCACTTGAATGAAAACAACTAAGAGCTTGGACTTAGTCGTAATCAGCATCCTCCTGAAGACCAAGAACAGAATGAGAGCTGGGACTCATTCTTCCTCAACACTTGGGCTCGCATCAATCTCTAGAAGACCGAGTTTGATGCACAACTCCTTGAATCTTGCTTCTGGTATTGGCTTGGTGAAGATGTCAGCCAATTGATCTTCAGTTCTGATGTAGTCCACGCTGACATCCTTCTTCTCGACATGATCACGTATGAAGTGATGTCGAATATCTATGTGCTTGGTTCTAGAATGGTGAACCGGATTCTTCGTGATGCACATAGCGCTGTTGTTGTCGCAATAGATTGGAACACAGCCAGTGTCCACTTCATAATCCTCCAGTTGTTGCTTGATCCAAATAATTTGAGCACAGCAACTGGCAGCGGCAACATATTCAGCTTCAGTGGTAGATGTAGCAACTGAGTGCTGCTTCTTGCTAAACCAACTGATTAGCTTGTGTCCTAGAAACTGACACGTACCACTGGTACTCTTTCGATCTATACGGCATCCAGCAAAATTTGAATCTGAATATCCAATGAGTGTAAGCTCATCATTTCTGGGATACCATATTCCAAGAGATTCAGTCCCCTTCAGATATTTCACTATCCTCTTTGCAGCTTCCATGTGTGACTTTTTCGGATTGGCTTGAAATCTGGCACACACTCCGACTGAGTACGAGATGTTGGGTCTGTTGGCTGTGAGATAGAGAAGTGATCCAATAATTCCTCGGTAGATTGTAGGATCAACTGATTCACCTTGCTCATCAAGAAATATTTGACAACTGGTGCTCATAGGTATTCTAAGGGACTTAGTTTTCTCTGGGCAATACTTCTGAATTAACTCCTTCGTATACTTTCGCTGGCTGATAAAAATTCCATCAGCTGACTGCTGGACCTGGAGTCCGAGAAAGTATGTTAACTTGCCCATCATACTCATCTGAAATGATGTCTGCATCAGTTGAGAAAACTTCTCGCAGAGAGTTATATTCCTTGATCCGAATATGATGTCATCAACATAGATCTGCACCATCAGCATGTCACCTCCATCCTTGAGAAGGAAGAGAGTTCTATCAATCTTCCCTTTCCGAAATCCATTGTTGATAAGGAATTGTGACAGCGTTTCGTACCAAGCCCTGGGCGCCTGTTTCAATCCATACAGGGCCTTTCTCAGCTTGTACACCTTGGTGCCAACTTCAAAGCCTGGAGGTTGCTCAACATAAACCTCCTCTTTTAGCTCGCCATTCAAGAAGGCGCTCTTCACATCCATCTGGAATACTGTGAAGCCGTGATACGCTGCATACGCAAGGAACAGCCGTATCGCCTCCATTCTGGCAACTGGTGCGAAGGTCTCATCGAAATCGATCCCTTCACACTGCCTGTAACCTTTGGCGACTAAACGAGCTTTATTTCTGACCACGGTGCCATTCTCATCTCGCTTGTTCTTGAAAACCCACTTGGTGCCAATCACTGACTGATGTGATGGTCTCTCCACCAAGTCCCAAACATCATTGCGAGTGAATTCAGCAAGCTCCTCTTGCATGGCATTAATCCAATCAGCAGATTCTAGCGCAACTCCTATGGAAGTAGGTTCCATTTGAGAAATAAAGCAACTCAGGAGCGCACTGCCGTGTCGAGTCTTAACTGAACCTTCCGGATCACCGAGAATAGCATCAGTTGGGTGATCCCTCAGCCATTTGGGAGGACCAGCGACTGCTGGTGCCGGCTGTGAAATAGGTTCATCTGTCCTGACGACTGGTGCTTCCACATTTTCACCAGTCGGAGCTGGAACTGCAACTGGCAGTTGACCTTCACCAGTCGGAACTGGAATTTCAACTGGTGGTTGACCTTCGCCAGTCGGAACATCTTCCTCAGCTCCACTGTCTGACTGATTTCCCGAACCTTCACCATCGACGTCAGTATCAGCTGGTGCATCCACTCCAGCTGGTTTGTCGTCATCTTCTGACTCAAGGATTCCAGTCAGAATTCCCCCTTGATTGTTGCTAGATCCACTCAGGGAGATTGAGTGTAAGGTCTCAGCAAGGTCATTTGCATCACCGACCCTCTCAGGTTGCTGATGGGCACCTGAGGGAATTGGTTGTGAAGATGATCCATTCATAGGTCTAGTCGAACCAGTTGGTTGAGCATCGGAAGAATTCCTGCCCAACTGGCCGCTGACATCCTCGACCTCAGGAACATCTTCAGCCAGTTGGCGTAAGGTCCTGCGCACTAAAGTAGCTTCATCAAAAACAACATTGCATGTTATTTCCACAAGCTGGGTAGTCTTGTTAAATACTCTATAGCCCTTGTGAGAGGGATGTCCATATCCGACAAACACACCCTCATCAGCCTTAGGCGAGAAAGCATTTAACTTCGACTTCCCATTATTATGGATATAACATGGTGAACCGAATGCACGAAGATGAGCTATAGAAGGCTTACGACCAAAATACACTTCGTAGGGAGTTTTCTGGAGTCTGTCGTTGATCCCGCTTCTATTCTGAGTGTAGCAAGCAGTCACCAACGCTTCTCCCCAGAAACTCTGTCCCAAGCCGGACTCAGCCAGCATGGACCGGACCGCTTCTTTCAGCGTCCTGTTCCTACGTTCTGCCAGTCCATTCTGCTGCGGTTGCCTTGGAGTAGATCTCTCATGCTTGATCCCGGCCTCCGCGCAAAAATCCATCAGCAGACTGTTGCAGAATTCAGTCCCATTGTCTGATCGAATTCGCTTTACCACAGCTTCTCTCTGTTTCTGAGCTTGGATGATCAATTCTGGAAGAATGATCTTCACCTCATCCTTGGTTCTGAGAAGCTTTACCCAGGTATAGCGCGAGTAGTCATCGACTACCACCAGCGAGTATCGTCTTCCTCCAATGGTTTGCGGTGTTACTAGTCCAAACAGGTCCATGTGTAACAACTCGAGTACCTGATTGGTACTGGGGCAGACTGGCGACTGGTTCTTGAAGGACTTCCTAGTTTGTTTGCCTTGCTGGCAAGCTTTGCAAATTCCTTCCTTCTTGAACCCGCCCTTGGGAAGACCATCTACAAGATCATGCTTGGTTAGATAATTAATAGTTTTGAAATTTAGATGACTTAACCTTTTGTGCCACAGCCAGTTAGTTTCCATGGAACTGGTGGCTACAAAGCATGTATCAGTCTTCCCGCTTTGCCAGTCAACAACATAGAGACCTCCTTTCCTGACACCTTTCAGCTTGGTCTCGCCAGACTCTTCATTCTTGATCTGGCACCCTGATTTGTCAAACACAATGGTATAACCATTGTCGCACAGCTGACTGATGCTCAGGAGGTTGTGCTTCAAATTGGTGACAAGGGATACATTCACAATTCTGACATCATCCTTCTCGATGCAACCCTTGCTGATAACTCTGCCCTTGGAGTTATCACCAAAAATAACTGGAGGTCCTCTGACCTTGGTGAGCTCAGAAAATAGGAACTCCTCACCAGTCATATGAGCCGAGCAACCACTATCTATGATCCACTCGCTCGATCTCTGAAGCTGTGTTGCATGATCCTGTTCCTGCAAGAAAATGAAATTATTTAGGTCCCCGATCATCAGCGGGTCCTGCAGGGTTAGATCTCTGGATCATTCCTTTTGGAATCCAGATTTGAGTAATCTTCAGCTCGGTGTTAGCCTTGCTGACATCACTTGTGGCCTTTCCCTTCCTTTTAAAATAATGCATGGATTTGTTTTTGGAAGGTGTGGCTGTGTGTGCGGTTCCTCTGGAAGTATTCTTCCTCTGAGGGTGTCGGAAATTTCTTTCCGACCGCATGTGTTGCCTTGGTGGTCTCTGGAATTGTGGACCACGATGATTAGCCTTCCCAGCCCTTGAGAAAAGGTTTTGATTGGGCTCAGGCCTCCGATAGGTGTTCCTCCTATCGGGAAATATCCTTCTCTCAGTATTCCGCTGAGATTTGGATCCCTTGTAAGCATGCTGGCAACTGGCATACTTGTAAGGTTGGGCGTGGAATCTCTGGACAGCTGGTGCTGGCTGTCGGATTCCACTGGCAGCTGACGCTGACTTCCTTGCCTTAGAATAATTCGGCTTAGTCTGCGTCTTCGGGTATGCTGGCGTCCTGTCAGCAGAGGATCTTGCCAGTTGAGGATTTTGTCTTGATGACTCACCTATGTATCTGGACTTATGGTTCCTATGCTGATCAGCCACACGGGACTGACTGGTATTACCAGCTGGTGCTGATGCATTTACCAGTTTGCCCTTACCCTTACCAGTACTGATTCGTTCGGGCTGATTTATGCTCAAATCTTTTGTAAATCCCAACCCGGACTTATCAGAAGGCTTTCTCCAATGAGATAGAGCCTTTTCCAAATCCTTTGAGCCTTTATTCAAAAAATTTATTCTATTTTCTTGCTCCAGAACGAGATTGTGAAAATTATCTCGCTCAGTTTTTGTAATTTGAAAATCTTGGAGCAACTCAAAGTGATTCTTTTTCAAAGTGGCTAGCTCTTCACTGACTGACCTCGATTTTTCAATCTCCTTAGTCAAAACAGAAATTTGATCTTTCAGCGAAGCATTTTCGCCAGCCAAAACATTCTTTATTTCATAAAATTTTAAAAATTCTTTTTGAAGAATGTCTATAGTGACAGCTTCTGAGTCGGAGCAACGCGACTCAGAATCGTCTAAACAAATAGAAGGCATGATATGCATTGGGGAAGCTGATGATTGTACCTGATCATCAGCTGCAAGTGCCTCTTCACTGTCAGCACTTCCTTCAGCTGACTCCTCGCCAAAAGCTGCCATGAGTGCCAGTAGAGCTTCCTCTTCTGACTCCTCGTCTGACGCATACTCCCCATCATCATGGTCGGGTATGTCAGGCACTTCAGTCCTGGTCAGCATAGCCTTGGCAACGGCCTTGGAGGCGCGCTCTTCAAAGAGCTTCTTTAGCCTTTCCCGCTCATTTTTGTCCACCTGTGGACATTCAAACTTTAAATGATCAGGGGATTGGCACTGGTAGCAAGCACGGGGAGCTCTCTTGATGAATTTGCCGTCAGTTGAGCTCAGAGATACTCCCTGCTTTGACTTGGCTTTCTCCAGAAGGAAAGCCAGTCGTTTCATCTGTTGCTCAAGATCTGCGATAGAGCTCTCGCCGTCTTTTGAGTTAGATCCCGATGTGACTGGGATCTCTTTCGGCTGGTTGTGCTGGGCAGCAGATCTGTCAGCATGGAAGGGCTTCTTGTGCTTCCATTTGAAGTCCTTCTTGACGAAATAAGCTTCGTCTTGAGCTTTGATGCTGGGGGATCCGATGTTCCGGATGGCCTCATTCTTGTTCACCATCTGGATGTCCCACTCGTGTGCCTGCAACTGAGCAAATAACTCCTTGGGAGTCATCTTGGACAGGTCCTTCTCCTTCAGAGCTGTGGTCTTCACGAACCAGTCCTCCTTGGGCATCTTGGACAGGATCTTGGCATTAAGATCTTCATTTGAATACTTCCTGTCCAGGGACTTTAGCTCGCTGACGATGGCGTTGAATCTCGCCTCCATCTCCTTGATGGTTTCTCCAGGCAGCATCTGGAAGGACTCATACTTGTCCACCGCAACCTGCAATTTGTTGCGTTTCATTTGATCAGTTTCTTGACATAGACTATCAAGATAATCCCATACTCCCTTGGCATTGTTAAACTGGAGTGCATCCTCCATCAATGACTCTGGAAGACATGCCAGGATCAGTTCATGAGCAATGGAATCCAACTGATTCCGCTTCCTGTCCTCAGCATTCCATTCGTCTTGGGGCTTTGTGATCACGGCAGCTGGACGATCTCCTAGCTGGTGCTGAATCTTGGTGATCTCAATCGGCCCTGTCTCTAGCACATCTTTCATCTCTGGATGGATGCTCTTTCGAGAGATAAGAGTCCTCTTTCGCCATGTATCATGCTTCACAGATTTGTAGTCGAGTAGCTTCGGAATATTCATCTTGATGTACCTGAGCTAATCAAACAGACAAACAAATAGAGAGCGCAAGGAAATGCGGATCACGGTCCTAAGCGACTCAGATACGAACGGTCTTTAAGAACCGTCCGCTCTGATACCACTTGTTGGTCCCGGATTATCAGGGTATAACTTGGCAGCGGAAAATGTGTTAATTTGTTTCTTGCGCTCTGCTGGGTACTCAGCTGACTGGGACCTTGTCAGCTGGTAAGTCAACTGGCACTCTGAGTACTCAGCTGACTGGCAACTGGCTCGTCAGCTGGTAGCTCAAGACTTAGAATATTTTTAGCCTTGTTTGCACAGTTATATCAGTTTTCAGATATACACCAGCACTTGGGTGCTGGGTTTTAAATCAGTATGAAATGCAGAAAGCTGATAAAAGACAGGATTTATAGTGGTTCGATCAACTGATCTACGTCCACTCTCCAGTCGTAGCACTGGAAATTTCACTAAGAGTAATCAGGTACAAGCGTCCTACGATCTATCTCTAGCTGGTGAATGCCTCGTCCACCAGTTCACTAGATCAACCGCTCCTGGCCTTGTCCTTCTTCAACTCTGATCAGCTGGTAGAGTGCGAGCACGTCACTTCAACCTCCACAGCTTCACTGGGTGTTTAGTTCTCCCAAGAACGTGTCTTCTCAATACGGCAAAAAGCCCGTAATAACTCAAGTGCTGGCTGGCACAAGAGCTGCTGTGAACTTCCTCGGAAGAGAAAGAACACCAAAGAGATCAATAACTTACAAGCTGGAAGCTTGAAGTCTCGTGTTTGAATAAATCAACACACGGATAGCCTTTAGAGAGGCCTCGAAAGATTTGCTTGCTTGCTTGAGCGTAATAAATTCTCAGTCTTTCGGTAGGTCAAGAGTATTGAATGTTGATGGATCCCAGGTATTTATAGACTCGGGATCCCATTCAAATTTCTAGCCGTTTGGACTCATCCGGAAAAGATCTCTGTCTTCGCATGTCCTTCTGACGGCGGCAGGTAAGAATTTCCGGAAAGCGCCATGCTTTTGTCCACTTTATCTAACATTGATCTCTTTATGTCAGAACGGCACTATTCGTCAGTACGAGGAATCGGAACTGGTGTCTTGAACTGATAGACTTTAAGGTATCCTCCCTTAAAGTCATACTTTGTCAGTTTATTCCTCAGACGAATCTTCTTTTTGTCTCTAAGACTCTGGGAGAGCGAATCTTGAATTCTGCTGGTAACATCCGACTGGTAGAACATGCTGGTGATCTTTGTGCTGGCAAGTCTCTGCTGGTGACTTGCGTCGGCACAATCTAAGTCTACCAATTTGTCTGATGTTAACTCTTGGAATCTCCCATGACTGGTGGCTTCACCGCTGGTGAACAGTGTCAGTGAGAACACCTATTCTGCTGATAAGGTTTGTCAGCTCCCTGCTGATGAAAACCTTCCCAACTGGTGAACAGTAGCCAGTCATTAGCTCTTCTCATGCTGATGAACAGTGTCAGCACGAGTCTTGTCAGTCGCTTGCTGGTGAGACTTTTCTCAACTGGTAAGTACATCTCATGCTGGTGAACGGTAGCCAGCATGAGTCTTGATCAGCTGCGACTTACAACTCAAAAGACCTAAACAGGACTTTACATTTGAGATCTAGAGCTATCTAGAGACAACTGACGCTGGTAGGACTTAGGATTTGATCCACCAAAACACCAAAACTAGAATCTAAACAAGTAGCTACTGGGGAGAGGAAACTTAGCCAAATTTCCCAACAAGCATGGCTACGGGTGAAAAGGTTTCGTCATAGTCAACGCCCTCTTTCTGACTATAACCCTTTGCCACCAGCCTGGCTTTAAAAGCCATAACTTTTCCATCTGCCCCTTTCTTTCTCTTGTATACCCATTTGCACCCTATGGCCCTAAAGCCATACGGCAAAACAGTTTTCTCGTATACATCCATAGCAGTTATGGATTCTATTTCAGAATCCATGGCGACTTGCCATTTGGCAACATCCTTGTCCTGCACTGCCTTTTCGTAAGTCAGTGGGTCAGAGTCCTCATGTCCGTCTTCCGGGCTCAAGTCCGAAGACTCACCCACGAACATGTATCTTTCCGGTTGGAAAATAACTCTCACACTACGACGAGGCATCGGTGCCGTGTCAGTAGTAGGTGCAGTAACTTGTGGTTCTGCACCTTGCATTGAAGAACGCGCATGTGGTGCTGTATCTCTCACAGGTGCACCCACATTCGCACGTTCCCCTTCCCTTGGAATTACATTATCGTTCTCAATTTCTTGAAGAACGATATCACTCATTGACTTGTGATTACTCACATACTCTTCCTCCAAGAATCTAGCGTTGGTGCTAACAACCACTCTTTGACTCTCAGGACAGTAAAAGTAACCACCTTTCGTTTGCCTGGGGTACCCTATAAACAGCATTACTTTTGACCTGCTTTCTAACTTATCAGGTTCCTTCGACAGTACGTGTGCCGGACAGCCCCATACTCTAAACTTGCACAAACTCGGTTTGCAACCAAGGAAGAGCTCAGAAGGCATCTTAGGAACTGATTTAGAAGGCACCACATTTAGCACTTAAGCCGTTGTTTCCAATGCGTAGCCCCAAAACGAAATTGGTAAGCTTGCATAACTCATCATTGATCTTACCATCTCTAGAAGAGTCCTATTTCTTCTTTCTGCTACACCATTTTGCTGGGGAGTACCCGGTGCAGTCCATTGGGATGTAATCCCATTTTCTGACAAATACTGCAGGAATTCGTTACCGAGGTATTCGCCACCGCGGTCAGATCGCAGTGACTGGATAGTTTTCCCGACCTTCTTTTCTACCTCAGCCTTGAATTCTTTAAATTTCTCAAAGCATTCAGACTTGTAGTGAAGCAGGTAAACATATCCGCACCTTGAGTAATCGTCAATGAAAATGACGAAGTACTAGTACCCTCCACGAGCCTGCGTGGACATCGGTCCACATAAGTCAGAATGGATCAACTTCAACACATCCTCTGCTCGAGACTGTCTAGCCTTGAAGGGCCTAGTAGACATCTTTCCCTCGATGCAGGATTCGCAGACTTGATAAGGTACAGCCCGGACTAAGTCCAATGTACCGTCATCTGCAAGTCTTTGAATCCGCTTCAAGCTGATGTGACCAAGTCTCAAGTGCTAGAGATATGTAAGATCCTCATCAGAAGAAGTAAGTTTTCTCTTTCTAGGATTATCAATTACAGATGAATTACATGCAATGCTTGCGGAAGACTTATGATTACAGTTAACAATATAGAGATAATTATTCAGCATTCCACGACAGATTACACCGTTATTATCAATGATAGAAACACCACTATCAAAAATAACTGAATATCCATCAACGTAAAGTTTGGAAACTGAAATAAGGTTTCGCTGAAAATTCGGCACGTACAAAACATCTCTCAATATTAAAACTGAATCATCAAAGTACAAGGTGAAATCTCCAATGGCAGCTGCACTCACTTGTGCTGCGTTCCCCATTGAGATGGTAACCTCGTCATTCTTCAGCACCCTCCTCGGTGTGAACCCCTGCAAGATGTAACAAACATGATCAGTAGCTTTAGTATCCACTAACCACGAATGAGTAGAAACCGATGCTAAACATGTTTCCGTTACAAATGCAAATGACGTACCTTGTCCTTTACTTTCGCATGCCTTCTCACTTGAAGTGACACCAACCACCTCCCTTTCTCCAGACTTCCTTGCACAACTTTTCCGACCAACCAGTCTCCTGCATTGGTTATTGACTACATCTTTCAATGTGTTCAAACCATGCACCAGATCTGATAACTCAGAATGGTATGAAGGTACATAGGACTGTTCCGCCAAGAGATCAGTTAGCAACTCTTTGAAAGTATACTCACTTCTCCCAGCAACAACCTTTTTAAAGTCATAGAAAGTAAGTGGCAATGAGTTTAGGATAATATCGATCTTGGCCCGATATCTGATATTTCCACCTCTGCGTGCGAAACGATTTCTGATGTTATCCATCTTCATCACATGCAACGTCACTGAACTACCCTCAGTCATTCTCTTGCAGACAAGATCTCTCACAAGATTACAACTTGTTATACCCAAAATTAAAGACTAAGGAACTATCCCTCGAGCCACATGGTACTATCTACCCCTCGAGTCACAAAGTGTCGGATGCAGACCGCATAATAACTCGAGAAGGATCAGCCGTCTAACCAAACATGGAAACTAACTTGAAGATCACAATTGGATGCACGCAACAAGGGATTGACGACGAAGATCAAGGAATCATTGATACTTTCCTATGTAATTATCCATTGTATAGAAAGTATGTAAATCAGTCCAATAATTGTGTTGCTTCCATGTAAACATTCAAGGCTAATATAAAACAGAGAGAGTGAAGACATTTGTCTCTCTCTGGATTCTGGGAGAAAAAACAATAATCTTATTTTCTCAATGAGAACATCGAAAAGTACTCTTTCAATCCGTTACAAAATATTCACAAAATAACAATTGGCGCCGTCTGTGGGAATTGAAAGAAGGAAAAATGGATGAATCTGAAACGAGAAGAGAAGAAAATAGATCTGGAGAAGAGAACTCAGTGGTGAACAGGGATGTGTTTGAAGAACACATGAGGAGAATGCAAGAGGAGATGGAACAATTAAGAGAGCAAAACCGAAGAGTGACCACGGATGCTGAAAGGTTGCGTGAGCAATTAGCACTGTTTCAGGAATAGTACAAACCGGAAAACACGAAAGATGAACACAACGAAACTTACTGTGAGAGCACGCTTCGCCTTGATACCCATCACTCGAGTGGGGAAAAAGAGGATAGAATGAGGGATCTCGAATCGAGATTTGACGAGTTGACAAGGCTGCTGTCAGCAGTACCAGGATTGGTAAACCTTCCGACCAAACTAATAATGGGGGATTACAATGACTCGCCATTCGAACGGCGGATCGCTACCGCTCAAATTCCCAAAAGGTTTGTGATTCCTCCCATTAAGGCTTATGATGGAACAACGGACCCGGACGAGTTCGTGACATTGTATAAATTCAAAATGCAAACCACCTCAATCCCCGAGGGAGTTCGAGAAGCATGTATGTGTAGGAGTTTTGGAGCATGCTTCGAGGGGGCAGCGATGCACTGGTTCATGCACTTGAAAATAGGAAGCATAGCTTCATTCGCCGAACTCCACAGGCAATTCGCAGCTCAATTCTCGAGCAGTCGAAGGATACAAAAACGATCAGATGACTTGTACCGAATAGTACAAAACAGTGGGGAGACCCTTCAGCAGTACATTAAACGATTCAATGAAGTAAGGGTAGCAATAGCAAATTGCTTGGAGGAAACGGCTATGTCTGCATTCAGAAATGGGCTGACTCGAGGCTCTAGTCTATTTTGGAAGTTGATAAAATATCCGTGCACCACCTATTCCGAAGTGATGGCGAGAGCCGAAGTGCAAATACGAAAAGAGATTGAAGAAGAAAACTTTGGAAAAAGGGATAAGGCCCGTGCCCCGATATGAACCGATCAGAAAAATGGAAGGTCGAGCCAATTTATGCCTTACGCGAATAAAGGAGATCGAAGAGCCGCAGCACAAAGCTCGACCACTACCTCGTCAAAGCACTTCAACTTGAACGCTAATCCGATGGTAGTAATCCAGGAGATGATGGCGCTAAAAGGAGAGGTTTGATGGCCAACAAAAGTGTTAGCTAATATTGGTCAAAAAACTCCAGAGAATTACTGTGCATTCCACCAAGGGTACGGGCATCAAACTATTGACTGCAGGGATTTCTTGAGAGAGATTCAGAGATTGCTCAAGCATGGCCATCTCCAGCACTTGAAGGGAAAAGGGAGGAATAACACTTGGAAGAGAAACAAAGGGAAGGTAACACGAGATGAACCAAAAACAGCAGCAACGGGAGCAAACAGAGTTCCATTACCAAACGAGCCGCGGATTGAGAAGACCATTCATATGATTTCGGGAGGCCCGTCCATGGCAGGAACCTCTAGAAATGCTTATAAGCGATACCGAAGAGAATCAAGAGGAGTAAATTCAATCAGGCCGTCATGGCTATCCAATGAGGAAATAACCTTCGGTCCCTCGGACTCAGAAGGAGTTCGACATCCGCATGACGATGCTCTGGTGATAGAGCTCTTAATCGCGAATTGTAGAGTAAGAAGAATCCTTGTGGATAGCGGAGCTTCGTCGAACCTGATATTTTTGAAAGCGTTCAAAGGGATGGGAATCTCAGAGAAAAACCTAAACCCAAGCTCGAGTCAGCTAGTAGGCTTCAGCGGTGAGCAGCTGATACCGGTCGGAGAATTGTAACTGCCCATCTACTCAGAGGGAATTAATCTTTCAGTACGATTTCAAGTTGTGGACACTGACTCTTGCTATAACGCTATAATGGGACGACCGTGGATGCATGAGCTTCAAGCCATCCCATCTTCTTTTCATCAGGTAATAAAGTTCCCAACACCATGGGGAGTCCGCTCGATAAAGGGAGAACAACACACGGCAAGGGATTGCTATACTGTGACTTTGAGAACAATTGGGGTGGTGGATAAGCAAGAAGAATTGGAAGAGGCGAGCTTGGACAACGAGGAGTCAAAATTTACATATATAGGGAAGACCCTCCCCAATGACTCGAAGCGGGATATATCAGCATTTCTACGAGAAAGGAGGGATGCGTTCGCATTTTGCCATGCTGAAATGCCTGGGATCGACCCATCAGTAATCTCTCATAGGTTAAAAGTCGACCCGGCATTCAAACCGATCCATCAGAGGAGAAGAAGATTTGCTCCGGAAAAGAACATAGCAATTGTTGAAGAAGTATCCAACCTGCTGAAGGTGGGATTCATAAGAGAAGTTAAATACCCGGAGTGGCTGGCTAACGTCGTCGTAGTCAAGAAGAAGAATGGAAAGAATAGAGTATGCGTTGACTACACTTATTTGACAAAGCCTTCCCAAAGGATCCTTTCCATTTCCCCATATAGACAGGCTTGTAGACTCGACCGCAGGGTTCAAAGTGATGTCGTTTATGGACGCATTCTCGGGATATAACAAAATCAGGATGCTCCCTCCTGATGAAGAAAAAATGGCCTTCATGACGAATCAGGGAATATACTGCTATCGGGTAATGCCATTCGGCCTGAAAAATGCTGGCTCGACCTACCAGCGTTTGATGAATAGAATGTTTGCCCCATTAATAGGAGACTATATGGAAGTTTATATAGACGACATGATAGTCAAATCGTCAAGCATAGAGGAGCACCTCGATCATCTCACCCAAGCCTTCGATATTCTAAGGAAGTACAACATGAAGTTGAACCCATCTAAGTGTCAATTTGGTGTCACTTCGGGAAAGTTTTTGGGATACGTGGTGAAAAGGCAGGGGATCGAAGTAGACCCGGTGCAGGTCCGAGCGATCCAAGAGTTGAAACCCCCAACGTCCACAAAGGAGTTGCAAAGAATGATTGGAAAATTGGCAGCGTTGAGCCGATTTGTGGCACGATACTCAGATCGAACATCGAGATTTTTCGAACTCTTGAAAAAGGCTAAGAGGTACAAATGGACTCAGGAATGCGATCAAGCTTTGACTCAAATTCCAATTATGTCAAAATCGAATGAGGGGGAGATATTACAACTTTACTTAGCGGTTTCCGAAAGGGCGGTAAGCGCAGTATTGATAAGGGAACAAAAGGAGTTACAGTTCCCGGTATATTATGTCAGTCGAGCGTTAGTGGACGCCGAGACGCGCTACTCAGCCTTGGAAAAGCTAATACAGGCTCTGATAATGGCCTCGAGGAAGCTCCGACCATACTTCAAATCACATGAAATAGTGGTGGTTACGAATTTCCAGATTAAAAACATTCTGGCAAAACCTGAAATATCGGGGCGAATGATGAAGTGGGCAGTAGAGCTTGGAGGATATAGGTTACAATTTCAGCCTCGTCGAGCTATCAAAACCCAAATCCTGGCAGACTTCATCGCAGAGTACACCCCAGAAATGCAAATGCAAGCAAAGGTCGAGTAATCTCTCACAAGGAAAGAGTTGGGAACCTGGGAGTTGCGCATCGATGGAGCAAGCAATATCAATGGTGCTGGGGTAGGAATTTCACTATATCACCTGAGAAAGTAGCATACCAAAGAGCAATTAGATTCGAATTCCACGCGACGAACAACGAAGCGGAATACGAAGCACTAATTGCAGGCATGAAGTTAGCAAAAGAGATGGGAGTCAAGAGACTTCGGGTCGAGTCTGATTCACAATTGGTGGTTAACCAACTCACAGGCTTATTTCAAGCCAAAGATGAAAGGATGGCAACATATTATGGAGTTGTAAAATGATTGGAGACAAACTTCGAGGAGGTAAAGGTCGAACACATCCCAAGGGAACGAAACGTCGAAGCAGATGCCTTGGCCACTTTGGCAGCTTCTTCGGAGCTGGAGGCTCCGAGGCTCATTCCATTGGTAGTCGCCCTTTGGCCAGCCGTTCGAGAACCTACGAATGATGAGGCCGAAAACTCAAACATAATGAATATAACCATGAATACTAACTCGTGGATGGAACCAATCAGAGTTTACCTGCTGGGAGTTGGCAACGAACAAGGAGTCGAGGCAATAAGAATTGCTAGGAGAGCAGCTCGATTCACTTTACATAACAATGACTTGTACAAAAGGTCATTTGCAGGTCCCTGGCTTAAATGTATAAGTGAGTCAGAAGTGCCTCGAGTGTTGATGGAAGTACATTCTGGAAGTTGTGGAAACCACTCTGGACCGAGAAGTTTGGCGCCTCGAATCATAACTGCTGGATTCTACTGGCCAACTTTGAGGGAAGACTCAAAAGATTTTGTTAGGAAATGTGAAAATTGTCAGAGATTTGCAAATCTGAGTCACAAAAAGTCTGAGTTGCTACACTCGAGTGTACCCGTCTGGTCGTTCCACAGATGGGGAATCGACATCATTGGAAAGATGCCTAGAGCTAGGGGAGGAAAAGTGTTTGCAGTCATTGCAACTGATTCATTTACAAAATGGGTCGAGGCTGAGCCACTCTCGAGCATTCGCGACGTGGAAATGATAAAGTTTGTTTGGAAAAACATAGTTTGTCGATTTGGGCTGCCTCGAGAAATTATAACGGACAATGGGAAGCAGTTCACCAGTAAAAAGTTCAAAGATTACTGTGGCAACTTGGGAATTAAATTGGTATACTCGACCCCAAGATACCCAGAGGTAAATGGCCTCGCAAAGTCGACAAACAAAACAGTCTTGAATACACTCAAGAGAAGGCTGGGGGCTTCAAAATCCGCATGGGTGGATGAATTACCAGCCGTTCTTTGGTCATACCGGACAACACCGAGGACAATCACCGGAGAAACATCGTTCGCACTAGCGTACGGAGCTGAAGCAATGGCCCTAATCGAGGTGATTGAGCAAGGGCCTCAAGTTAAACTGTTCGAGGAGGGAGAAAATCGAACCAAGTCGCTTGAGTCACTGGAGTTACTCGACGAGAGAAGAGAGAAGGCGGCTGAAAAGATGAAGATGAAGCAGAAAGCAATGGAACGCTACTATAACAAGTCCGTATGATTGAGGTCACTGAATGTTGGTGATTGGGTACTAAGACAAGTGTTTCAAAACACGCAGGAGCTGAATGCTGGGAAGTTGGGTCCAAGTTGGGAAGGTCCATACATAATATCTGAAATAGTGAAGAACGGAGCCTATCGAATCAAGACTCCCGAGGGGAAGGATATCCCAAACGCTTGGAACATCAAGTACCGAAGAAAGTTTTATTTCTGATGTAAAATGCAATAGAGAATGAATAAAGCTTCAACGCTACGAATAAAAGTTTCATTACTTAGTAGTGCAATAATAAATTGTTCGTGCAAGTTCAACAAAAGAAACATTTAAATAGCGAGTCGAGTTCAAAGATAAAAAGAAGTCTGCTGATCAAAATACAATTCGAAAACATAAGTCATGGGGCTTTTCCCTCGCCCTTGCTCCTCGAACGACTCTCAGCGCTATGCTCTGAACCAGACACTTCGCTTGTCGATCCATCACCAGCAGATTCAGTTGGCAGAAAGCTCAAATTGAGACCGGGATACTTCTCGAGGAGCAACTCTTTAATATTAGAAGTAGCAAGCTTTGCCATGTCGTTAAAAACCGGGCGTCCAGCAGCGGTGTTCATGAGCTTGTACAAATCAAGTCCTTTTCCTTCGGTCTTAGTGTGTTCGAGAGCATCCCGAACCGCTTGCAACTCTTGCTCCTTGCTAGCCAAATGCGCAGCTTGTTCATCCCAAAATGCTTTCTCGGACTGTAATTCATTGATCGACGCAAGCTTCTCAGACTGAAGCTGCTCGATAAGCATTCGGGCAGATGAAAGCTCACTCTTAGCCGAATTTAGTGAGTCGACCGCTTCATCTCGTTCCTTCTCCGCAGCAGCCAAAGAATGAGCAATCACCACTCGATCTCTTCTCTCTTCAGCAATCGTTTGCTTGACACAACCGAAAGCAGAACGGAGCCCCTCAAGATTCTGAGAGCATTCAAATCACGTAAATATTAAGAGCATGAATCAAACTTATCAAAATGAACAAGTGATTCGAATGAATAGTTACCTTCAAGTGAACATGGGAAAAATCCAAAAACTTCTTGTAGACAAAGTCCGAGGTCGGCCATGGGGGACCAGCTCGAGCAATACGAACGAAAGTTGCAAAATCACCTCCACCACTAGCCACGGTGCGCCGGTCCTTCATGACCCGGTCGATGTGCTCAACATCAACAAGAGGAGGTGATCTAACTCGAGACGAGGCCTTGACGGGGTTAGTATGAGCTTCAGTATCATCATGCTGGGTAAGGTCGAGCATAGTGTGCTCTTCGGGAACATGCTCCTTCCGTGACTCGCTATTCTTCTTCTGTCTCTTGATCAATGGAGCATTGTCGTCAGAAACACCATCGCCCGAAACATGCTTTGAAGCAGCCCCAGAAGCCGCCTTCTTCGACGACTCGGCATTAGCAATCTTCTTCCTCTTGTGAACCATGCCAGCCCTGCGCTGCAACATTCGGATAAGCTCTTCAGGGGACAGCTTCGTCATATCTTTGATCCGGTTGATATCGGCCCAACGGCTGCTTGTAAGTCGATCTATATCTTGAATTGGATACTTATACGCCTGAGCAATCCGAGATCCCTCGTCTTTAGAAAGAGCCGGGCAAGGTGGACCTGCAAATCGAGGGTCAGTGAGATATAAAAATTTAATAGACAGAACTATGTACTTACGAGTAGCAACTCGAAGTAATCCAGACAAGGAGGGTTGCTCCGACGGGATTTGCACAAAAAAGAAATCGTCGACCCATCCCATGTTGTTAGTCGAACACCCTTTGATCAACGGCTTGTTGTCGCTGCTGGTATGTTTTGAGAAGAAGTAGTAACTCTCATTATGCTGAGTGTGAAGATTGTAAAGTTTGGCAAATTCACGAGCTGAGGGCACTCGAATGCCGAGATCATGGAATATTAACAGCGTCCCAATCATATGCCTCCAAGCCACCGGAGCCAATTGAATGGGCGCTATATCATAATACTCAAGAACAGAAACAAAAAAGGGATGAAGTGGCAGTCGAATACCATATCGAAAGAGACGCATAGAGAAAGCCATAAAACCCGATGGAGGATGACAAGGCCGCTGATCAGGGTCGGGAATAACAGGATTCAAACGAAAAGACAAGTAACACTTGTAAAAATAGTTCCTAAGGATATCAAAGTCTAAAGAAGATTGAGATCTAACAAGCGAACCCTTAAATTTCTTAAGATAATCCTCCGAGAGCGGTGCAAAAATAAGTTCGACTTCAGGCGGAGGAGGCGACGAAGACCTCTGGCCGGAAGAACCAGAACCACATTCGGAATTTCTGGTCAAACTACCCCCATCTCAGACATTTGAAGAAACTATGTAAAAGAAGGAACAACTTACCGAATCAAAACCGGAGGAACTTGAAGAACGAATCACAATCACTACTTTATGGAAGCAACCTACGGGCGCAAGTAATCAGCCCTGAAAACCTTGTAAATATTCGGCCAACTAAAAAAAAATGCAGACCGTCAAAAATGGGGAAGAAGGAGAGTGAGGGCAGAGGAACAGTTGCCTCAAATATTTAAAGAGGAAATAATGGGAATTTATGTTCAATTCCCTGAAATCCGCGCCTCTTTCAACTCACGCACCAACCAAAAACGAACACGTGCATAATTTCAAAATTTGAAATATCACTCTAATTTCAAATTATCAAGTCGAAAGAGAGGAAGGCAAGTCGATCGAGCGAATTAATCCTCGAAATAGAGATTCGATCTGGCAAAGATACTCTTGAATCGATTCAAAAAATAAGCAAATATCTTCGAACTCGATCTGGCTAAGATATCATTGGATAAGTCCGAAAAATAGGCGAATGTATTCGAACCGGACTCGATCAGGTAATTTGGTCCTCGATCCAACAAACAAAATGGGCCTCGAATCACCGACTATACCCGGTGGATCGGCCCGCATTGATAAATCCAAGAAATAAGCGAATGTCTTCGAACCGGACTCGATCAGGTAATTTGGTCCTCGATCCAAGCTGATAACATGGGATATTCCACATATTGGAGCCATTAGCAGGTCGATCAAACAAATTGGGACTCCCAAGCTAGGATGTCGGCACCAAGATCTCCAGCTCGAGCTCGGATTGTTCCGAATCAATATCTTGAGCTAAAATTGCTCCAAGATCTCCAGCTCGAGCTCGGATTGTTCCAAATTAATATCTTGATTGAGCCTAAGTCGCTCCAAGATCTCTTG
>JAPKLW010000689.1:211180-246991 GCA_026898455.1 Plectranthus barbatus
TGAGCCTTAGTCGCTCCAAGATCTCTTGATCGAGCTCCAAATTAATACCTTGACTGAGCTTAAATCGCTCCAAGATCTCTTGATTAAAGCTCGAATTACTCCAAGATACAATCTTGATTGAGTAAAAATCGCTCCAAGATCTCTTGATCAAGCTCGAACTACTCCAAGATACAATCTTGATTGAGTAAAAATCGCTCCAAGGTCTCTTAATCGAGCTCGATATAATTCCAAGATACAATCTTGATCGAATGAAAATCGCTCCAAGATCATCCAATCGAACTCAAATAATTCCAAGTTATAACATAAATTATTTTCGAACTACTCCAGGATTTCTTGGTCGAACTCAAACTGCTTCGAGACAATCTCCTGATTGAGCGAAGATCAACCAACGATTATCTCCTGCACGAGCCTATAGAGCTCTGACTCAGGATTGAATCTGCACTATTCAAGGAAACAATCTTGAGTGAACACAAGGCCAATTCAGGAATTCGGAATATTCCGAGCGAGAAAAATTCAAATCTCGAGCTACAGCTTTATTTAAACAATTCTGCTTAAATAAAGCTGGGGGGCTGTTGTTATACCCAAAATTAAAGACTAAGGAACTATCCCTCGAGCCACATAGTACTATCTACCCCTCGAGTCACAAAGTACCGGATGCAGACCGCATAATAACTCGAGAAGGATCATCCGTCTAACCAAACATGGAAACTAACTTGAAGATCACAATTGGAGGCACGCAACAAGGGATTGACGACGAAGATCAAGGAATCATTGATACTTTCCTATGTAATTATCCATTGTATAGGAAGTATGTAAATAAGTCCAATAATTGTGTTGCTTCCATGTAAACATTCAAGGCTAATATAAAACAGAGAGAGTGAAGACATTTGTCTCTCTCTGGATTCTGGGAGAAAAAACAATAATCTTATTTTCTCAATCAGAACATCGAAAAGTACTCTTTCAATCCGTTACAAAATATTCACGAAATAACACAACTGATAGTTTTTTCCACACTCCCATACGTAGACACCAAGTCCATCCAGATCCCTACAGAGCTAGCATAGCCCATGTATTTCAGTTTCAATTCTCTAGACAAGTTATCTGAAATCAACCTGTAGGTAAATTCTTCAGATACCACCCATCTATCATAGAATTCTATCTGATCTCTGAAGTCTCTATGGTTATACGCAGCAAGTGGCATCATAGTGAGAACAAACATGTGTTGTTTAGTCAATAGGATATACTCAATGCAGTATCTCCATTCAGGAAAGTTTGGACCAGTAAGAGGATTGAGAGCAAATATATGATGGACAGTAGACATAGACATATCTGAAAACAATTAAATCTTAAATAAGAACATACATGTAGAACTTCGAAAACAAATACATTGAAAACCTTTTAATAAATCAAATACAAATGTTTTCCACTAATTGCCCAAGAGATCCCACCGCAAGCTACACTCGTAGACGTTTACGATGTCACCCTCGACCAGAACTGCGGGTTTTAAGCCCCAATCCATTTAATTTCACTACCATGCCAGGAACCTTTTGACACTAGAAATTAATAATTAGTGAAAACCTTAGACCAAGCCATCTCTCAAGAACAGGGATGCAATTCTTGCATTATATTCTAAGATTCTTCTAAGCGATTAACCACATATTTAACTCCGGCCAAAAGAGACAGTTTAGCATGGCACGTAACCATACCGCACAGCCCTCAAAGCTTTTGTTATCTATAATTTAAATCAATCCTAGAATACTTGTGAAAGAGATCTACGCTAGCTACACTCGTAGACGTTTACGCAAAACACTCCCACTATTCACATGATTTAAATTGTTTGTCTAGAAATCCCAATAATTGTACCCATGCACCTCCGGGAACTAGCCAGCTACACTCGTAGACGTTTACTAGAGCGAGAGATACACTTACAGCCTAGGACCGCTTTGTGGAGGTCTGTTGATTTTAATTAAAAAATCCGCTTAGTATTTTTCTTTTAAAAGGTTTCTTTATGCTCATAATTTCTTTGTCATTATATTTCCCAAATTTTTGCATGTAATAATACAAGCCCAAAAATTCCCAAAATATAATCCAACAAGAAATTAATCACATAAGCATGCTTGAAAGTTGTAAATAATAAAAGCGATAAATCATGCTTTTCCTATTATTCACACATGCTTAATTGCGCACATAATAAATCACATATCATACGAGGACAATTAAGACAAACAAAAATTCCTCGTGGCCCCACAGAAATAGAAAAATAAATTCTATCTATTACAATTTGAATTTGAATCTAATTTGGATAACTCCAAATCTTTTCAAATCTTTCCAAATCTTCAAGGACCTTCAAATCTTCAATCACCAAATCTTTTGGGATTTAGGCCTTTGTGATCTGATGATTTGCCCTAACCCTAATGCAAACCCTAGGGTTTACGCAGGATTGCACAAACCACCAAAATACGAGCCACTGCCGCAGGGACAGCAGCAGCCGACGACAGCCATCGCCGCCGCCGACCGCCGCCGCCCCGACCGCCGACCCGGCCGCCGCCCTGCACCGCCGCGCGCACGCGCACCGCGCGCCCCGTCCTGCCTCGCGCACGCAGGCCGTGCGTGCGCTGCTCGCCTCTCACGGCCGCGCGCCTGCCCCGCGCCGCTACCGTCGCCCGCCGTCGTGCTCCGCCGGCCCTGCGTCGGCTCTGTCTTCGTTCTTCGCCCTCGACCCGTCCAATTACATCATTTGAAAAAATTACAGAAAATCTATTCTATTACAATTTTTCAAATCTACACTAATCACAGATTTTCTCGTTATTTTACAAAATTAATTCAGCCATACATGGATAAACCACCGCGTGCTGAATCACACGGGTTGCCACGAGGAACAAAAACCATCCACAATAATAAATTCATACATACATGCATATCAAATTTAATTATACACAACAGAGCCATAAATCAGAAACCTGGCTCTGATACCAATTGTAGGGTTTTCACGTGAACCGAATCACCAAAAACCAACTAGAACCGGATCGATTTATGGATATTGCGCATAATTAAATACATAATAAATCCTAGCATACTCCTATGAATTTAATGCAATATTGTGGATTGAGATATTTACCGTAACTCCGTCGAGTCTGATCCGATCTTTTGCGTTTGAACTTCCACTTTAATTCAACCACGCAATTCGATTTTAATCCGCGGAAGTAGAAATTAGAGATCTAATTTCTAAGAATAAATATTGAAATCAAAAGAAAAGAAATAAGATTTCTGTTCTCCAGATCAGGTCTTCAGATCTGTATCCCAATGCTGTTCAGATCTACTACTAGTGAGGACTCCGTAGATCTGTAATCTGAACAGGACCAAAATCGAAATTCTCCTCCTTCCTTCTCCCAAAAATGGCGCCCCCACTCTCTCTCTCTCTAGGTTTACTGTTTTTCAATTGTGTTACAACTTATGAGGGAGTGCTGTCTATTTATAGACCTAGGGTTTTATCCCTAATGGGCTCCTGGGCTCAATTCAGCATATTTATTTGGGCCAGACCTGGGACCTAATGCAAATAATAAAGTGGGCCTATAAATTAATTAATTCCCATGTCCACAACCCAGGACACAATTAATTAATTAATATTAATTCTTTTTCACCACAGAATTAATACTGACCTACTCCTTTATTACCACGTTGTGAGAACGGGCTGCATTAATTGAGAATCCCCATATTTAAGGTTACCGGACATTCATTAATTAATCGGAGCCTCTGACAAGCTCTAACGACAATTAATTAATATCTTATAATTCCTGAGTAGTACCACTCAAACCTTATCACTCGTGCCTGAACTTAATCAGCCTGCAGGACTTTGGCACGATGAATGTTATTGAGCTCCTCAGGGAATGTCCCCATCCTATTACTCGGATATGGATACCTAAACCCAGCCTCAGGCAGTACTACACGAACCGCTGTTACCCAAGATGCGGATATACGAGCGCGCTGTGTTGGCTCTCCACCATGGCAAGTCAAAGCAACAGTCAATCCGTGCAAACCCCTGAACCTTCGTTAGGGTTTGGACTCAATCAAAACGAGATCTTGTATTTGCTGATGTCAGACAGACAAATACATCTCAACGGTCCATCAATACGCCACCCCTTGCATACCAGCATGTCAAGTAACCAAGACAGACTACTTATTCCGACAATGCCGCAGCCATCCGGACAGTCGTATCTTCATACTCTGTCTCGGCTGTGATCATGTTTATGTCTCACTAGGTCAAGTGATCATACTGTCTTCTGCGATCTATAGCACGCCATATGATCGTCCCTATCGGTGAGACAAGAGGATACCATTGTTCATACACGCAGTTTGTTTAACAGATAGGTGAAATAAACCGTTGTATACTCATTATAATAAATGCTTTCAGTATACAAAACCCATCAGATACCACATTGGGAGACACCATCATGACAAAGAGCGGAAAGAAGGCCATGGAATTTTTCCAATAGATGGCCAACAACAATCAACGCTGGTCCTCAAGCCGTAATCGACCCGTAAAGGCTATTGAAAAAGTAGTGGAGAAAAAAGTTGCAGAAGAGCCTGACTTGGCAGCCGAAGTCAAGAAATTGCGGGAGGAGTTCGTCTCTCTGAAGCAAGAAAAGACAGTTGCTGTAGTGGAGCCTGTACAGCCTCCCCTTGAAGGGGAAAGCGCTGACGTAAACTTTGTTCAGCGAAATGGATACCAGAATAACTACCGTGGGGGATACCTGCAACAAAATCAGCACTACAATTACAATCACGCTAGGAACCATCCTGGATTTTCCTATGCGAACCCTCAAGTTGCTGAAAAATCGCCTCTGAGTTTTATGGTGCAAGACGGAGTAGTAGTGGAAAAGAAAAAGCCGAATCTCGAGGAGATTTTAGCTAAGTTCATGGAAGGATCCACTAACAAAGTCAGCAAACTGGAGCAAGAAATTGCAGCCGTGAATACTAAAGTAGACCAGGTGCAGAAGCATGTACAAATTATAGAAACCCAGGTCAGCCAGATCGCCGATGCCCTCGGAGCCCAGCATAAGCCGGGGCAACTTCCGAGCAACACTCAGATCTACCCCAAGAATCAGAATCAGAGGAACCAAGTGAATGCTATTACTCTGAGAAGGGGAAAATCATATGATGGGCCAAAGCAGGCAGGGACCGAGACAAAAGAGGATGAAGATGCCGAATAGGCCAAAGAAGACGTCGCCGACGTGACCCCGTCGATCGACGCGGGTTCACCGTCGATCGACGCCACTCCAAAGGCTCCGTCGATTGACGCTGATCCACATCGATCGACGCCAGTTTCTAGTCCACCTATGTACAAGCCTCCCATGCCGTTCCCACAGTGTTTTGCTAAAACGAAGATGAACGAGAGATTTGCACGCTTTCTGGAGAACATGAAGAAAGTGAACATCAACATCCCGCTGATTGAGGCACTACGAGAGATACCGAGGTATATCAAGTTTCTGAAGGATATGGTCTCTCGAAAAAGACCCTTCCTGGAGCACGAGAAGGTCAACTTGTTCGAAGAATGCAGCGCAATTATTCAAAAGAAGATGCCGCTGAAGCGGGAGGACCCGGGATCCTTCACGATCCTATGCGTCATAGGAGCAGAAACCTTTGGAAAGGTCCTTTCGATTCTGGCGCATCCATCAACTTAATGCCGCTGTCAATATTCAAGCGACTCAAAATTGGGAGCATCAAACCAACGACCATATCATTGTAGATGGCTGACAGGTCGGTGTCCTACCCAAGGGGTATCGTAGAAGACATACTAGTGAAGGTGAAAGACTTCATCATTCCAGCAGACTTCGTAGTGCTTGACATGGAGGAAGACCACAACATCCCGCTGATCTTAGGGAGACCTTTCTTGAAGACTGTTGAAGCATTAATTGACATTCGAGACGGCAAATTGACGTTCTGAGTTAATGACGAGACAGTCACTTTCCCTATCTACAAAGCAGTGCAGAAGCGTAATGAAGAGAGCTACCTGGAAGAGTGCCACATGATCAATTATGTGGACAAGGCGGATGATGAGCTTGTGGATCTGGTTATGGGACTGGATGTGCTCGAAGAAGTTACTCGAGAAAAGGAAGCCAACCGAGAACCACTACCAGGCCAATTCAGCCAGAACAAGCCTGGAATTCAACGTGGTAGGTCCTCATCGATCGACGGCGAAAGATCATCGATCGACGACCGTTCAAGACTCCCGTCAATCTACGGTGATCTTGCATCGATCGATGCACGAGCAAGGACAGATCTGAAGCTTTCTTCGGCAGAACCAGTGCGACGTGGAAAAGGGATTGCTGTCATGACTACCTCGTCGATCAACGGGAACTCAGCGTTGATCGACGCAAGCTCTGGAGGACAGCCTTTTAACTCCGATCCATCGATTCTAGTACCCAAGACGTTTCCGGCACACCTCAGGTCCACCATTGGATGGGCTTCGGGGGATATCAAAGGGTCAATCCTTCATCATGCATGCACAAGATCCTTCTGGAAGAAGACGCCAAGCAATGGGGGATGCAAGTCGTCAAGAACAAAGATGGGGAGGATGTCGCGAAAAGGTCAGTCTGGACCCGACCTCCTAAGTAGGTGAATTGAGGTATTGTCGAGCTAGCGACATTAAACCAAGCACTTGTTGGGAGGTAACCCAACAATTTATTTTCATTTTTGTTTTATTTTATTTTATTTTCGTATTTTTTCCAGTTAGTCTTTTCAAGTCTCCATCGATCGACGTGAGAAATTCATCGATCGATGGAAAATTTCGGGCACCATCGATCGATAGTGCATTGCTCGTCGATCGACGCTGAACTGGCATCGATCGACGCTCGTAATTCAGAGGCGCGGGCAGAGAGGTTTAAAAACGGGAATTTTCCCATTTGTTCAACACAAAACACACATGGACGCACGCCTCTACACCCAAACACCCCGGGCTCGATTTTTTTCTCCGAAACTCGCTACTTCCACCCAAGGTACATTTCCTAGACCCTTCCTCTTCGATTATTTACGAGTTTTATATGATTTAAGCATGATTTTTGTGATTTGGCCATTGGAGCCCTAATTTCAAATTCTTGCTTAGTTGTCAATTTCGTTGCAAATTTCGATTATTGGTCGATATGGATGTTAGTTATAGTCGATATATGAGCTATGTGTGAAATTGTAGCCGTTGGAATTGGTTGAATTCGATTCTAGCTAGTCTTGGGGAAAATCTCAATTTGGGTGAAATTTTGAATTTTCGTTTTTGATGATAAATTGTCAAATTCGGGATGCACATTGCTTGTTTGGGGTATGCATTACATGATTATGAAATCAATTTTGCATGGGTAGATACACAATGAGCTTAATTGCGAATTTTCATTGATTTTGTGTTTGGAAATTGTTTGAGGCTTGTTGAATATATTTTGACAATTTCTAGTCTATCTTTGCAGTGAACATGTCTCACACGCCTACATTCACCACCCAAGAGGCTGCGGATCTCTACTGGA
Organism: Plectranthus barbatus; assembly: GCA_026898455.1. NCBI lineage: Eukaryota > Viridiplantae > Streptophyta > Magnoliopsida > Lamiales > Lamiaceae > Plectranthus > Plectranthus barbatus. Next base: position 218,689 of record JAPKLW010000689.1, read on the forward strand.
AATTCTGGGGGAGGAAATTCACGGTCAAGCAGACCATGTATCCATGCCCACAGACGATGCGCCAATTGGGCATCCGGGAGGATGTACTAGCCCTGCTGGAGCGAGTTGGATAGAGGACATGGATGACAAGGCAGTGGCCGACGTACCCATCGCTTGTGCTAGAGTTCCTTGCCACCTTGCAAGTATTGGATGTCAAGCCAGATTCCGAGCCCACCACCATCTCCTTCTAGCTCCGCAATGAACAATATCGACTTCCAAGGGATGTCCTGGACAAACTGTGGGGTGTCCCGATTGATGGAGACGGCACCCCTCCACCAAGCTTCAACAATGTCCAATTCTGGCAGCAGATTGTAGCTGATGCACCGAGCAATCCTAGGAACTTCGACGTCAGTAATCTGAAGGCCTCCTCGATAGATAACCCCGTGCTTCGCTACCTTCAGCGGTGCATGGGAGTATCTATCACAGGCCGGCACGAAAGCACCAAGGTGAGAGTGGGCGAGCTCTACGCCTTGCACTGCATGCTGACTGGAGAAAGATTCAGCTTTGCCGCGCAGATCATGGACCATTAGAGGCATCAGATCGAAGCTACCAAGGGCTGCATTTGGAGCGGGGGATTGATCACCCCGATTGCAGAGCATGTGGGGATCGACTTGTCCGACCTTGAGGCCCTCGAGGACGACCAGGGACTAGGCACCGCACTGTTGGTCCGGATGCAGATGATCTCACCCCGTGAGGGTGGTTGGTTCTTGAAGATGTCCAATGGGGACAAGTTCCCGCTGCCGCAGTCGAATCTCACCCGAGTCACCGATTATCACTTTCGTGATAATTGGTTGATGAGCACCCCCGCCCACATGGCACTGATGGTTGGAGCCAGAGGAGGAGCTGCCACATCCTGACTCAGTCATCGGCTGGACGCACAGGCAGATCAGGGACAACCTGATTCCCCCCCACCACAGGGGATGGGGGGATGGTGCCTACGAGGAGCAGCCCGTTGGAGGAGAGGATGCAGCGTCGGGATGGACCGGTGGGGCATCGACTAGTTACTTCATGGGAGAGTCTTCTTCTTCCGGAGTTGACATGGCGATGCTCTACCACTTCATGCAGCAGCGGGCAGCCTTGCAGGCGACAGAGCGTGACCATCAGGCTCAGTTTCGCCGACATGTGACCACGAGGCTCGACACCCTTAAGGGCCAGATGCGGCGACTGCTCCTGAACACCGAGCTGGACTCCACCTACGTCTGCCACCATCGCAAGCGCCAGACCCACAGACGGTTGCTCTCCGATCAGCCTCCCACTGATGCTGAGATGGAGTATGCCCCGGAGGACGATTGAGGTACCGTTTCTCTTTTCCTATCTAACTTGCAAACTTGTCCACTCCTTAGAGTGAAACAAGTTTGGGGGATGATGATCGGAAAAGGGAAATGATTGTTTGCTTGTATATTTTTTTATTTTATTTACTGCTTTATTTTTGTTTATTTTTTATTTTTGTTTTCGAACTATCACCATCCTTGTTCTTTTGCTTCAATGTGAATAATTGCTCTCTGCAAGGCTTTTCACTCAAAATTTGTATTACTTTGAACTCTTGATTAGTGGTACTTGTTCTGATTCGAAAAGCCTAGGGAATTGTTATAGGAGCTCTTGAACATAGGACAGTCGGGACTTTGGATTATGATTGGTATTGCAAAATGTGACTTGTCTTCTCCTTAAATTTATAATTGTTGATTGGGAATTGAGATATTTGTTGATTAAGCATGATAATCTATGTGATAGAGTAGCCGATGATATGAGTCATTTTACTTGATGAGTTGATCCTTGAAGTATAAATTATTGCATGATGATTGATTGGAATTGGGAAATTGTTGAGGAGAAATAAAATTCTACCCTAAGTGAAAAATTTGTGCCTTTCTTTTCGTTTGATGAGTGACAAGATTAAAGATTTATTTCCTAGAATTTGGCTTATTTCTCTCTCGAGGTTGCATTAAGTGTGGTAATAGGGTGAACATGATTTTAGGCAAGTTCTTTCATAGCCATCTCCCATACACTAACCTTAAAAATTCCACTTGTAGCCCCTATGAGCCTAGAATGAATTTTCTTTGATTAGAAGGGTTGAAGAAATTGAATAGTGAATTTTTGTGGAAGATGTTAAATGTGAGAAATTGGTTTATGTCCATGATGAAAAAAATATATTATGGGGTTTCCATGGGAAGAAAAAGAAAAAGAAAGTGAACATGAGTGGAAAAAGAAAGAAAAATTCACGTGTTGAGATGATTGTTAGTTCACTATAAATATTGAATTTAGAAGGGACCCTAGAAAAATTATAAGGACAAGAAGGAACAAAGTTGTGTGAAAAGAAGGAAAAGTATTGTGGTTATGGTATGTTTGGGTTTGTTGGAGATAATTGCAAATATTCTAGTCACTTAGCCAAATTTATCCTAAGTTGTGGCTAGCATACTCAAGATTAAGAATAAAATCAGATTTCACAAACTACGAGGGAAAGGAAAAATAACTCAATTAATTAAACATGCATACATTGATAGTTCGAAAACCTAGAATCTGAAGAGAGTTTAGTTACACATATTCATGAGTATAATCATCATAGACAATGAAAATAACATGAAAAGATAACTTAGAAAAACTGAAGTCTTCCCACGGAATTCAATCTTCAATAATATTCTTCCTTCTCTTCCTTCCTTGTATTGCTTCTTCTCCAAGTAATTCTAATATTCTTCTATGGGTCTTCTCTCTAATTTTGATTCTCTTCTCAGCTCTCTCTCTCAATTTTCGAGAACTTCAGGCCTTTAATAGTTGTGATGGATGAATCATACCATATCTAGGATTAGATATGTGTTTATCTCCAAAAATCAGGAAAAAGATCTGGAAATCGCGCGCCTCCGTTGATCGACGGTGAAGCCTCGTCGATCGACAGGCTTGAAGAAGAGGCGTCGATCGATGCACCATGTGGCTTCAATCGATGAGGTCTCTGTCAGCATGTGCCTGCGTCGATCTCGTTGATTCCCTTCATCGATCGCCTCTAGAGCTGCTGCGAACATGTTTCCAATTTCCTCCTATTTTCGACCAAAAACCTGCATAACTCACCAAACACACTATTACAAGCACAAAAGCCAATGTATGCTCAAAAAGACACGAAAAACAAATCAAACATCACCAATTTAGTCAAAGAAACAATAGATAAGTTGGTAAAAATATCAACTTATCAACTCCCCCAAACTTAAACCATTGATCGTCATCGATCAATTTGTTAAACAAGAAATCAAATCAAATGCAGATACAAGTGTGCAATGCCTCACAAGACGCTTTTACAATCCAAGTATCACCTATTCATATAAATCATGCAATCAAACAAGATTTTCATTGTTAATCATTGGGGAGGAACCTCACCGGGAAGTGTTTACACTCATTGCTCAAAGAGTAAAGGGGTTTTGTGTTTTACTCACTCAAGATCACAGTTTATTTCACCATAGGTTTGACAAATTTCTCATCTCTCCATCGCTTGTTAGTGTGGTTTTTCAGGGAATCAATTAGGTCTTGTTTTGGTTGTAATGTGGCTCACCTAAAAGGTGGGATTACATAGTTGAGAATTAGAGACGTAACTGTAATAATTTTCAATAGAAAAAGATTTTCACAATAAAATTTGATTTCTTGTCGTAACTGAAGGAGATAATTTATAGGAATAAATCCGTAGGATTCTGGAGTTAATTAATTCATCTTGAGACCGACAGGAGATAGGCAATTAATTAATCTAATTTATGAATTGTCCAACAAAGAAGTTCATAATACTTTTCTGATGTTTCACTACGAAGAGGAATTAAAATTGGAAAATAATCAGTTTGTTCATACATGTCATACTTGATAGGGAGATAGGCCTGGAATCTGTACTTAATATCAATAATCTTTTTAAAAGTAATTTTCTGTTTTCAAATCTGTTTTCTCAAATCTGTTAATTCCAAAACCCCTTTAAATTCTGTTTTACCTAACCAGTAGTTTGAGAACTGTTGGGTTAATAATTAGGATTATTCGTTATTTCTTTCCTCTGGGTTCGATAATTTATTTGCCGCTATATTATTAGCTCTGCTAAGTCGTAGGTAGTTAAAAATATTTGCGATCATTGAGCTCTGAAAAAAATAGCATTTATTTCCTTATAAGCTCTTTCCTGAAGGGAAAATGAAAAGAGTGTGAGTGCGTGTGTGTGTGTCTGTGTGTGTGTGTGTGAGAGAGAGAGAGAGAGAGAGAGAGAGCATTTGATTAGACAAGAAAGAAAAGAACCATGTTTCGAGTTGATAATCTTAGGAGTTGGGTAGTTGTTGTTAGAAAGTGATTTTTGGGATATGCTAAGAGTAGCTAACTTAGCTAATTTTGAGTCACTTGGCCATATTTCCCGACCTTTCACTAAAAATCCTATATTACAACCTTAAATAAAATCCGTACTAATCCTATATTTTGTGTGCACATATTTGCAGTGAAGGATATTAGAATATTTGCAGGATTATGGTGGAACTTGATTTTTCATGACTTGTATGCTTTTATTAACCCGAAGTACTTGTGTGAATGAGCGAAACATTTTTCCGTGAGTCTTTCAGGACTACAGATTTTCTGATTCTTTCAAAGTGTTGGTGTGATGTGGATTTTTTTGTTTGAATGTGATTAATCTTTTGAGGCATAACACTTTTCAACTACTCTAGCTTTTGATTTATGTTTTTTATTAATTGAGGACAATCAAGTGTCTAAGTTTGGGAAAGTGATAAGATCGTATTTGTACTCACTTATTGCATTATTTTCTTTATTATTATATGCATTTCCGTTAGTTTATGTTTATTTATTGAACATGAGTGTATTTTTGTAGTATATTCTTGTCATGGTCCATTTTGCAGGAAATATGAGTAGAATAGAAGGAAAGTTGATCGAAAGTTGAGGAAAGCCGCAAGTTTGGCTTCTATTTTGACCAACATACAAGGATGTTGACCAATGTGGGTGAAGTTTCTGGGTTGATTGATGTGATAACATGTTGATCGACGTAGATCAACCAAAGCTGATATGACATAGTTCGAAGTGGAGATCGAGGTGCGAGAATTGTGTCACCGGTGTGGTCTTGTGTTGATCATCCCGCATGATTATAAAGTGCGATTTTATGAGTAAAGACGGGATTTTGGGCCAACAATCACAACACACCTTTTTCCTACAGTTCAAGCCCACAAGATTCTCCATACTACTATATAAACTCATGTTAGGTTGATTTTTCAATATGTTGATTTTTATTTCCACAACTCAAGATTTTAGAGTTGTAGACCTGAATCAAAATTTATTCTTCTGTACTTTATTCTCTGTAACTTTTCATTAATGTAATCAAGATTCTTGTTTGAATGAATGTTTTTAGTATGTCTTGCTAGAAACCTTAACAGGTTCTAGGGTTTTTGACTATCTGGATTGCATTTTTTATTTAATTAATTCAAACCCTAATTTATTTGGTTTAAATTCTCTGATTTTGATAATTAGATCTATTTCAAATGAAGGATCGAGATGAGAAAATCAATAACAGGAAGAGAGAGTTTAATATAATTGTTTTCAGTCTGAAAAAGAAGAATCAATTGTAGGGTTTAATCTGTGTGTTTATCGAGGTTGATATGTTTGGTGTAATTGATACTCAAAAGGTAAAATTGACTAACTAGTAATATAAGATTTAATTGCCTAACCAATGAATAAATTCCACTTTATAAGATTTCCCACTAGATTTGTTTAAGTTTGAATATGTTGTTTCATGCATGTTATCCAAATTGGTTGTATTCCCTAGGATATGTGTCTATATTTTCTTGATTTCAGCTCAAAGTTTAATTTTCGAAACAAAAATCCCTTTAATTTGATTTGCTCAAAAAACAAATTGAAGAACTGCATCTAATTCATAAAATGGTTTCATCATAGTTTTCCTTGTGGGTTCGACATTCAAGTTTAAAAATTTATTTGCCGTTGTTTTACTACAATTAAACTAGTAGTTTTTCGAGCGACCACTTAATCAGTTGTGGAGACTATAGAAGGAAGAGTCTATTACGGAAGATGTGGTAACCGACGAGAATAAGTTACTGTGTAGCTGAGACACAATGACACAACTATAGAATGTTCTTGTTGTAAAGGTTGTACAACTTGAATAGTGGACGTTTGGATATTAAAATCTCAAACCACTATATTCCTTTAGTGTCGTTTTATTGCTTTATTTATTATTTATTCTTGCTTCATTGTGAGCTTTGAAACTATTGAGTAATTACTTCATTTCTAGTTCATGGTTTGCAGCTTGTGTTGCAGTTTGGAGTGAGTTGTAGTGTGTTCTCTGTTGCCCGATTATATTGTAGAAGTCGTGTTTCTTCTTCATGCAATTTTATTAGTAAGTGAGCTGAAGTCGTTGATCGCTAGTCCACGCGTCTTAATCCTAGCAAATCTGTTGAATAACTAACCTACAACTGATATTATTGTTGGGGAAGGTTATGTTTTGCTGAGAGAGAAATAATATCAGGGAGAGAGAAGAGAGTTATTCTTCTGTAAGAGATAAATTATTTTGGTGTAATTTTTTGTGTTACATTTGAGATCAACAATAAACATTTTGTGTGACCTTACCATGGATGTAGCCGGATTACGATGAACCACATAATTCTTGTCTTCTTCTACAAACCTTATTCTGCTATTATTAGTTTACTGGTGAAGAAGACACACTATAAAGGGAATTTTAAGAGACATCAATCTAGATTCAAGACGATGCTTCAAGAGAGGAAATTCAGTGGGTTTAACATAGAGATTAAACCAAATTCATTTAATGGAATATACACCTCTTTAGCAGTTCAAGAACCCAGATCAAGTATTGTTTGTAAAGGTTCTAGATTACTCACAATTGAGAGTGTTTGGTTGTTCTGCATTTGCTCACGTAAGACAAAACAAATTGGAACCTCGAGCATTAAGATGAGTAATGTTGGGTTATCCTGAAGTTGTAAAAGGATTTAGATTGTGGTGCATTGAGCCTGTAAGTCACAAAATAATGATTAGCAAAGATGTAGTATTTGATGAGAGCAAATTCCCATACTTAGAAAATAAGAAAGATGTTCTGCCTGAGAGCATAGAAGTGAGTGAAGGGGTGGTGACTGAGCATGACAATGTTCCTCAAACAATCAATACTGAAATTAATCACGAAGAAATAGAAGTGTCTCAAGATGAAGACTTACTCACCGAAGAAAACCAAGGCACAAAGTTGAATGGTTACTGGTTGAGTAGAGATCGAGTGAGGAGGGATTCATCCTCCCAAAAGGTTCTGTAATGCTAACATGATTTCTTTAAGTCTGAATATTGCAGAAAAGTTAGAGAGAGCAAAAGCCAATTGTTATGAAGAAGTTGTTGCAGAGAATGAAAGAAAGGAACGGTTGGAGGTAATGGAAGAGGAAATTGCCTCTTTGAGAAGAATAAAACATGGCTCCTAGTGGACAAACCAATTAAAAAATCATGTATTGGTAGTAAATGGATTTTCAAGAGGAAGTAGAAAATTCAAATAAAGGTGGATTGAGATATAAAGCTAGAGTGGTTGCAAAAGGCTATTCACAAAAGGAGGGAATTGATTTTAATGAAGTCTTCTCTCTTGTAGTGAAACATTCTTTTATCAGAATCCTTTTGTTTATTGTTGATCAAGGAAGCTTAGAACTATATTAGTTGGGTGTGAAAATATCTTTCCCCCATGGAGAGCTTGAAGAAACTCTATATATGAATCAACCACCAAGTTTTGTTAAACCTGGAAATGAACAAAAGGTCTTTCTCTTGAAGAAATCCATTTATGGACTCAAACAAAGTTCTAGGCAATGGAATAAGAGGTTTGATGCACATATGCTCAACATTGGGTTCAAGAGGTCAAATTTTGACAAATGTGTATATATGAAGTATACTTTTAATTCATTTTTGGTCGATCTACTTCAATATATTGATGACATGTTATCGACTGGGAGATCAATGCCTGATTTTGAGTTTGTGAAAGAAGATTTAAAGAATAAGTTTGATATGAAGGATCTAGGTAGAGCCAAGAGAATACTTGGCATGGATATTGATAGAAGTCTGCCTGGAGATAAACTGAAGTTGCATCAGACAAATTATTTTTTGAAAGTACTCAAAAAATTTGATATGATTTCCTCTAAGCCTCTTGTTATTCCTATGGGTAATAATGCGAAGTTTAGTGAAGGACAAATACCTATGATTTCTTTGCAAGAAGAATATATGAATAAAGTGTCTTATGCCAGTCTTGTAGCCAGTTTGATGTATATGATGGTGTGCTCAAGACCATATATATCTTACTCTATCAACATGACAAGCCGATTTATGTTTTGTTTACAAAAACCTCATTAGGATGCACTTGTTGGCATTTTGAGATACTTGAGAGGAACTACACAGTTTGGATTGGTGTTTGAGCAAAGTTTATGTTCAGAGTCCCACATGTTAGTTGGCTTTGTGGATTTAGATTTTACATCTAGTTTGGATACAAGAAAATCCCAAATAGAATATGTGTTCCAATTTTTTGGGACTGCAGTGTCTTGGAAGTCCAAGCTGCAGTCCGTGGTTGCTCTTTCCACCACCGATGCAGAATTTATGATGATCACCAAAACAACCAAGAAAAGTTTATGGCTAAAATGCATAATAAATGAGCTCTATATACATCAATAGGTAGTGCCTATTTTATGTGATAGGAAAAATGATTTGCACCTTACAAAGCATCAGGTTTTCCATGAGAAACCTAAACATAATGATGTTGGACATCACTTTGTTTGAGATACTGTAGAAAAGGGGTTAGTGACGATGGTTAAGGTGTCATCTGAGAGCAATGTTACACATGCTCTTACAAAGGTTGTTCCTTCAAACAAGTTCAACTATTATTTGAAGCTGATGAGATTGGTTTGAAGTTTGTTTGTTTGTGATATCAGTTTCGTAATGGAACCTTAATGGAAGGGAATACTTAATGGATGATAAGAATGGTTTATAGAAATGAAGTCGGGAGGGGGACTTATTGATTGATGACTTCATTTATAGTTCATGATTTGCAGCTTGTGTTAAAGTTTGGAGTGAGTTGTGGTCTATTCTCTCTTGCCCGATTATATTGTGAAAAATCATGTTTCTTCTTCATGTGATTTCATAAGTAAGTGGCTGAAGCGCTAGTCCACGTGTCTCAATCCTAACAAATTTTTTTTCTTTTTTTTTTTTTTTTTTTTGAGAAACTCTAACAAATCTATTGAGTAACTACAACTAATATTACTGTTGGGAAAGGTTATGTTCGACTTAATAAGAGAGAAGCAAGATCAGGGAGAGAGAAGAGAATTCTTCTTCTGTAAGGGATTTTATTTTCTAATTCTCGGTGTGATTTTCTGTGTGACGTTTGAGATCATTAATTAAATTTTTGTGTGAACTTCCCGTGGATGTAGTCAAATCACGGTTAACCACGTAATTCTTGCCTTCTTCTACAAGCCTTATTCCGCCATTGTTGCTCTGCAAATAGAACATGGATTTCTGTGTGTGTAGTTGTCTTCTTAATAGAAACCCATCAGTTTTCAACCAGTGGAGTATATTTGAAAGTTGTCTAATAATTGCTCAACCTTATTTTAGACAAATTAACTTATAAATTGAACTTGGACCAATCCAGTTACACATACAGTTCCACACTTTTTTTTTTTTGGTTTGCGTATACTTTGATCGATTATATGACTCGTAACATTTTAGTTAACCACATAGTTGGGATCAACAAACAAAATACAAGAGTTTCTTAATTCCAAAAAAAAAAAATCACTCATTGAATTTTATCATATTCATATGATGTAAAACATAAACAATCACATGTTTTTTTTATATATGAATGAATTTAATTGGTAAAATCTTAACCCCCAAACTCGTTTGTGATAATTAGAAAATCTACAAGTTTTATGCCATAATTCTCAAAATTCGTCACGAGTACAAATTAGTAAAATATTTGTGTTCAATTTTGCATTTAGCTTTGCTTTAATAGTTTAACTCATCATAATGAATGTAAAAACCCGTGAATCTTAATCCACTCGACTTATTTGTTTACTATATTTTCGATTGGCCAAAATATCAATTTTAATTCGAACTATTCGTTTTTTTTCAATTTTGATACCAATTATTTCATTTCACAATTTATGTCCATACTATATATAAAAAATTATTCAAATCTAGTGCAAAAAATAAAAAAACTATTCCAATCTAGGACAAATAAATTTCTTTGGCATCAAAAAGCTGACGGAACATGCCGAAAACCCACATCATTTGATTTACAACGTGTCATTTTTTTAATATGACATGAGTTTCCGGAATGCCCCATCAGTTTTCTAATGCCGGAAAAAAAAATTCGTTCTAGATTTGAATAATTTTTTGTAATTTGAACATAAAATTGTGAAATGAAATAATTGATGCTAGAATTGAAAAAAGTCGAATAGTTTGAACTAAAATTAATATTTTGGTAATTCGATTTTAGCCGAATCATAATATTGAAATGTAATATATATGGCAAAAACTTGCATTAGGCACGCCTGAACGGTTTATGCGAGTTTTATCCATACCCAAGTAGGTTCACCCATCCCAAATAAGATTTATTAATCCTCAATTAGAGTATATTAGATGAGTTTGGTTTGAGTTAATGGATAAAATCCAACTAAGCCGTTTGAACTTCCCAATATATATTAATCATATTGTAATTTTACAGAAATTATTATGTACTAATGATGTATATGGGCCTATAAAATATTTGTAACGGATACGTTTATATGGGCCTACCAGCCCTTTTATATTGTAATATTTCTATTCAGCATTGCTTTTTCTTAGAAAACAATATTTGTTTACTGGATATTTCTTTTCACAATTCATTTTCCTTCATTAAAATTAGGGTGGTAATTCAACTCGACCAGATAACTCGACACGAATTTAATATAAAATTTAAGTTGGATCAATCTATTTAACATCCGGTTCAATTTTAGATCGAACTTGCGAAACCAATTAAAATTTAGGTCGGGTTCGGGTCAGTTTCAGATCGACCCGCATAACCCGAATAAACCGTGAAATTAATTACTTATAAATTTGGATTTTACATTCTATTTTATTCTTGTTATTTACTACTCCCTCCATCCCCGTTTAAGTAGTCTCATTTATTTTTTAGCACAGTCACCAATATTTTGGAGTGTAGTGGAATTAATATTTTATTGGTGAGTGTGAAAAAGTTTGCCATTTTAGGAAATGAGCCAAATAGATGGGACAAACTAAAAAGAAAAACGAGACTACTTAGACGGGACCGAGGGAGTATCATGCACTCAAATAATTTAATTTCAACCTAAATACATATTACCTCATGACCGTAATTTTATTCGTTTAATTCATGAATACATTAAATAGATATTCAAATTTTAAAGAATGTGGTTGATGGAAAAAATTTAAACATTTAATTTTCTAGTATTTGAATTTATTTGTGTAATAATTCTATTTATTATTAAAAATTTAGAAAACTACTATTCATACTATAAATGGATTTTATTTCTATTTGTGATTTCATGTTAAACATATCTATTTCGTATTAAATAGGTTATGTTAATGAAGGTTAATATTCAACACAATTAATTAGATCATTTCGGACAATTTCAAATTGACATGAAAATAAATAGATTGGTTTTGAGTTGGCGTGTAACACATTATTATCAAGTTGTCACTACAAGGAAAATGCAAAATAGCGACGGAATATTCCGTCGCTAAACTACACAAATCCGTCGCTAAACAATTCTATGACGGATTTGCGACACAATTTTTTCATCGTTAAAATGCTTGTCGCTAAAGCCTAGCGACGGAATTTAAATCCGTCGTAATTTTAGCGACGGAATAGTGATGGATTTTACCGTAGCTAGAAAGAAGAGGACGACGGGAATTTCCGTCACTAAATTTAGCGACGGAAAATTCCGTCGTTAAGAAATAATTACTTAAAACAAAAAAAAAATCTGTCGTTAGCAATTATTATGTAAAAAAATTTATTTATTTTTTAATTTTCTTATTTATTTTGCGACGGAATATTTCCGTAGTAAGAATTTTTTTTAATATTTATTTATTTAGTGATAAAATTGTTAAAATTTTTAAAATGTTTTATTTGTTTAGCGACGGAATATTCCATCGCAACGATTTTTTAATTTATTTTATTTATTTAGCGACGGAATATTCCGTCGCGATTATATTTTATTTTTTATTATTTGTGTAGCGACGAAATATTTCCGTAGCTAGAATTTTTATTTTTTCTAGTGACGGATAATCCATTGCAAAATAGCGACGAAATAATTTCCGTCGCTGATTCTGTCGTTATTTCGCATTTTTTTTAGTGTATAACCGACGAGCCAATCCAAACCTAACTCAATTGCTAGCCCTTTTTATAGTTTCCATCAATAATTTTAAGTGTGCCAATGTAAAATATACATTATGCATAAAAATGATCTATTTTGAAATAAATTTAAAACTTTAATAAAAAATCGTTATATTCGAAATTAGAATCTATTATTATAAAATGGTGTTCCTAATTTAACTAAGCTTATACTTATCAATTAATCAACAAATAGTGCGCTTCGAAGTTTCGCATAATTGAATTTTAGAACACATCATCTATAATTTTGAGAGTTCGACTGAGTCTTGAGGCATCAAAATGGACCACTGTAGCCTCGAGAATTTACTCCATCTTCTCCACCTCGACGCGGTTGTTGACTATAAAAGTATATAATGATGTGTAGCAATAATTTCCGAAAAATCATTCAGTTGATTGGCGGCTGCCGACGGCTCTGTATTATTTTAATCAATACATATTCTGATTCATCCTCCAATCTGCAGTTCATGTGATTCATCCATCAACAATAGGATTAATCACCAACACGATCAAGAGGTACTTACTACTATTTGTGCTAATTATGCTTCCATACCATTTCTTTTGTTTTTTTTCTTTTTTAAATGTGGAATGGTTTTCATCGCTAGAAATCGCTCCTCATTCTTCAGCATCTTCAGCTTTTTATTGCCTCCCATATTTTATATGCTTTGTTCACTTTTCAATTCACAAATTCATAATTTGCAGTGAGAGATGAGTTTGATCTCCTCAGCAATGGTTATTCTATGCGTAGTCCTAGTGTTGTTTAACACGAATATGGGAGGAGGGGTGTCTGTGTCGAAGCCCGGTTGCCCTGATACATGTGGGAAGGTCACCATCCCCTACCCTTTTGGTATTGGCCCAGATTGCAGTGCCAATGATTACTTCAGAGTTGAATGCAGCAACGCCACCAATCCCCCCAAGCCATTCTTGAACTACATGAATCTTGAAGCTCTCCAATTCTACACTGACAGGAAGATAGTCCGACTGCTGCAGGGTGTCTACCCTCTGGATTGTTCCAGACGCGGTTCGATTCTTGTGGGAAAATCAGTGATGGGCAGCCCTTTCAGATACTCCAGCCTCTACAACAGGTTAGTACTGATTGGGTGTAGGAATGTGGTGACAGTGCTCGATTTCCGCCCGGGGGTAGTGGAGAAGTCTTCCTTTGGAGGCTGCTCCCCGATTTGTGATGACAGACACGGGCCCAGCTGCAATGGCGTCAACTGCTGCCAGACGACTGTGCCGTCGTGGTTTGAAGAGGCGGAAGTGTTCTACAACACCACTGAAAATGGCCTTGCTGGGAGTGTCTGTGCGTACACATTTCTTGCTGATCTGTTATGGTTAGAGAGAGATTACTCGCTATACTCCAATAACAGCATGAATTCTACCTTCAATCCAGTTGACTTAAAGTTGGGCGCTGTCCCATTGATAGTCGACTGGAATTTCAACATATCCAGTGACGCCAGAGTCACATGTGTAAATGAGAGCGTGTATTCTGCAGCTTCCTTGGATGATGATGCCAGTAGTAACCCCATCATCACTACTCGTTGCTATTGTGACTCCGGCTATGAAGGCAACCCTTATCTCCTAGGAGGGGGCTGCCAAGACATTGATGAATGCTCCAATTCAACCTTAAATACCTGTCCACCCGGGCACTGTATCAACACAGTCGGACATTTCATTTGTAAAGATCCAAACGATAACAATCAGATGAAATCAACGGTTATCGGCATCAGTAGTGCCACTGGTGCACTGGTTTTGTTGGGAGGGGCCTGGGTTTTCTATAAAGTTATAAGGAAAAGAATCAAAGCCAATCGTAAGAAGAGATTCTTCAAGAGAAACGGTGGATTCTTGTTGGAACAAAAACTCTCCTCCAATGATGGCAGCGTCGAGAAAATCACTCTCTTCAGCTCCAAAGAACTGGCACTAGCCACTGATCGTTATAACGAGAATCGCGTACTTGGTCGTGGTGGACAAGGCACAGTCTACAAAGGAATGCTGCCGGACGGAAGGATTGTCGCAGTTAAGAAATCCAAGATGATGGAACAAGCTGACATCGAAGTCTTCATCAACGAGGTTGTGATCCTGTCACAGATCAGACATAGGAATGTAGTAAGATTGTTGGGATGTTGTCTGGAAACCCAAGTCCCACTTTTAGTTTACGAGTTTGTTCCAAACGGCACCCTCTTCGAACACATCCATGATCACAATGAGGAGTTCCCGTTGACATGGAAGATGCGTGCAAGAATCATTGCAGAAGTAGCAGGAGCACTCTCTTACTTGCACTATGCTGCATCAGCTCCCATCTACCACAGAGATATCAAGTCCACAAACATACTCTTAGATGAGAAATATCGAGCTAAGGTTTCAGATTTCGGGACATCACGGTCAGTCAACCTTGATCAAACTCATGTGACAACTAGAGTGATGGGAACCTTTGGATATTTGGACCCGGAGTATTTTCAGACGAATCAGTTCACAGAAAAGAGCGATGTGTACAGTTTTGGAGTTGTGGTGGTGGAGCTTCTAACAGGGGAGAAAGCAATATCTGGAACAAGAGCTGATGTGGGAAGGAGTTTAGCAGCACATTTCTTGCAATCCATGGATGAGAATCGGTTGTTCGAAATACTTGATCCGAAGGTTGTGAAAGAAGGGAAAGCAGAAGAGATCAGAGGCATTGCAAAGCTGGCGCGGAGGTGCCTGCATTTGAATGGGAAGAGCAGGCCTACGATGAGGGAAGTGGCGGCGGAGTTGGAAGGGATTCGAATGATGGGAGAAGGATGGGTTTTGGAGTCACAACACGAATTCCACAGGATTGAAGTGCAAGATCAGATGTATGAAGTTTCATTAATCTTGGACAGTACAACTTTCAATTCTATTTCTACCACTGCAGAAGCTTCTGAGTCTCCTCTGCTGATCGGCAATTCATCAATCAACTGATTGTGTTGTACTCAGAGCTTTATTTATTTCTGTATTTAATAAGTCAGTTTTGAATTCTTGTTGTTTTCATTTTCATTGCTGTTGAAGCTCTTGATGGTGTCAACAATAAGTGTAGGTCACGTAAACTGCATGCATCACATGACAAGTGATGAAATAAAATTACAAAATTCGATATGTAATAGTATGAGTACAAATTTCAACATAATATTTAACTAATATTGCAATTATAATTTAGGATTGTGAAATAATAAATAATAACTAAAAATGCATTTATTCAAGATTAAGAAATGCATGATAATAATGCATCTTCAATCCTATACAAATGTATTTTTTGTATTCAGCTGCTAGAGTATTTTATATTATAATAAAAATGCATCTAATCTGCATTAAATAAAAATTCTTGTTAGTTGTTGATGATTATACAAGAAAATTTTGGGTTTATTTTGTCAAAGAAAAATCAGAAGCTCTATCCTTTTTCAAAGATTTTAAAGTCCAAGTCGATAAGTCTTCTAAACATCAAATAAAAAATCTGAGAAGCGATCGTGGCAGAGAATTTATGTCTTCCTTATTTGAAGAATTTTATCAATGTAATGGCATTCAACACGAGCTGACAACTTAATATACTCCACAGCCAAACGACATAGCTGAAAGAAATATTAGAACAATCATGGAGATGGTGAGATGCATGTTAAGAAAAAAAAAAAAAAAAGGCCTCCAAGTTTTTGGGCTAAAGTTGTTTCGTGTTCTGTCTATCTAATAAACAGATCGCCGACAAAAAGTTTGATAGTTTCTACTCCAAACAAAGCTTGGTACGGGAGAAAACCAAATGTGGGTCACTTGAGAACATTTGGTTGTGTAGTAGCATATTCCAGATGCATTGCAAAGAACCAAGTTAGATGAAAAATCTGAAAAATATATCTTCATTGAATACAATGAGAGGAGTAAAGCCTAGCTAAAAGCTTTATAATCCAAAATAAAAAAATATATTGTGATAAGCAGAGATGTCTATTTTGATGAAAAGAATTCTTATGAATTTCATATTTAATAGGTTCACCGAAGCTTGAAGAACTTGATTATGAAAATAGCAATGCATCAAAAATGAAGCTGCCTAGCAATAAAGATGAATCTCCACCAAGAAAGACAGAGTTTAAGAGAACTCTTCGATATGACTGGAGAAATAATTGGTGAAGATCAAGTATTCTTTGCATTCTTCGTAGGTGAAGATCCCAATTTTTTTTGCTTAGGCATCAAAAGAAAAAAAGTGGAATGATGCAATGGATTAAGAAATCGAGGCAATTGAGAAAAATGAAACATGAAACTCACTATGTTGCCTCCACACAAATCTAAGATTGGTGTGAAATGGGTGTACAAGACAAAAATGAATTCGGATGGTTCCGTGAATAAGTACAAGACAAGGCTGGTTGCCAAAGACTATAAGCAGAATGAGGGTGAAGACTTCAAAGAGGTATTTGCAGAATAAGTACAGGACAAGGTTGGTTGCCAAAGGCTATAAGCAGAATGAGGGTGAAGACTTCAAAGAGGTATTTGCACCTATCTCTCGTTTAGATACAATTTGGTTGATCATTTCTCTTGCTGCTCAAAATAGTTGGAAGTTATTTCAAATGGATGTGAAATCAACATTCTTGAATGGTGTCATTCAAGAAGAGATTTATCTTGAGCAACCACCTGGTTTTGTGAAGAAATGAGAGGAGGATAAAATGCTAAAATTTTGAAAAACAGTTTATTGTTTGAAGCAATCACCTCGAGCATGGTACGAGATAATTAATTCTTATTTCGTGAAATATGGCTTTGAAAAGTGTTCATATGAGCATTCTTTAAATACAAAAGAGTTCTAATGGTAGTATCTTTATTGTGAGTATTGATGTTGATGATCTCATTTTCACTGAAAATGATATGGAGATGTTAGAAAATTTCAAGCTCTCCATGAATAATGAATTTGAGATGACAGATTTAAGAGAATTGCATCATTTTTTTGGGAATTCAAGTCATACTATCAAAGAGTGAAGTTTTAATATCACGTGAGAAATATGTTGGTGAGATTCTGAAGAAGTTCAAAATGGAACAAGCAAACTCAGTTTCTACGCCTCGCATAACAGGTTTGAAACTAAGCAAAAATGGATAAGTTAAAATCATTAATCCAACTATGTTTTGAAGTCTTGTAGGAAATTTGATGTACCTTACTGCAACTAGACCTGACATAATGATTGCAGTTAGTTTGGTTAATAGGTTTTTGAATAAACCTTGCTCATGTCATTGAGAAGCTGCTAAAAGAATTCTTCGATTTGTTAAATGAACAATTGACTATGGTGTCTTTTATGAAGCAAATGTTCCTGCAAAGTTTGTTGGTTATATTGACAGTGACCTTGGTGAAAGTATTAATGATTCGAAAAGCACTTCTAGTTAATTTTACTCTTGGAAGTGGAACTATTTCTTGGAATTTCAAAAGGCAACAAATTGTGGCACTCTCCACAACTG
The DNA here is from genome assembly GCA_026898455.1 of Plectranthus barbatus. Classification (NCBI taxonomy): domain Eukaryota; kingdom Viridiplantae; phylum Streptophyta; class Magnoliopsida; order Lamiales; family Lamiaceae; genus Plectranthus; species Plectranthus barbatus. The sequence continues at coordinate 236,543 of JAPKLW010000689.1, forward strand.
AATCTGAATACATTTCTGCATCTTCAGTTGAATGTCAAAGTTTATGGTTAAGAGGAATCCTAGAGTATTTGAAACATGGGCAAAATGATCCTTCAACCATATTTTGTGACAATAGTTCAACCATTTTAGTGGTAAAGGATCGTATTTTGCATGGAAGGACAAAGCACATATGCTTAAGGTTTCATTTTATAAGAGAACTTGTAAGTGAGGAGGAAATTAATGTTGAATATTGCCGCAGTGATGATTGGAGAATCTATCTTCGCAAAAATTGTTGCTGCTCTAGGAGTAAAGAAGCAAACTTGATTTACGGGAGGCAATGTTGGAATAAACCAAGTTCATGAATGGAATAAACTGAGCTCATGCACATAATGAAGCTAGTTCATGCATGACGATCCAAGTTCCAGATACATGAACTGGCCAAGTTCGAGATGACTTTCAATGTTCCAAATACCAATTTATTATTGTCTTGTTTTACTCTAGATTCATCATGAATATCATCTATAAATATTCATATTATATATTTATTTTATTAAAAGAAATTCAAGTAAAAGTCAAAGGCAAAAGCTTCTCTTCATTATCGCAAATATTCTAATTCTTGCAAATTATTATATCTCTCCTGTACACCTACATCCACAATTTAAAAAGGAGATGTTTAACCAAAATATACTTCACTCCACATAAAATTAAGAATGTGAAAGTGTAGCAGCATCCCATATTTTGGCACGTGTCCGTTACATTATAATAAAGTTTTGTTTGTGGCACACACATGTCTAGTCTTAGGGGCGGCAATCTACGACCCGACACGATAACCCGACACGAACCTAACACGAAAAAAAGCAGGTTGGGTCAACCCATTTAATTTTCGGGTCAGTTTCGGGTCGAACCCGCCAACCCATTTAATTTTCGTGTCGGGTTCGGGTCAATTTCGGGTTGACCCGCGAACCCATTTAATACCCACCAATAAAATTTAATAAATAAAAAAATTCCAAAAAACCTAATCCCTAAAATGTAATCAGATTCAGATATCATCCCATTCCCAACCTTCTCGTCGGCTTGACGGCTTCCCACTTCTCATCCTTCTCACCACCAGGAACCAGCAACCACAACTTCACCTGCCACCACCGTCGGCATCCTTTTCGTCGCCGGCATCCTTCTCTCTCGCGGCTCGCCCTTCCCTCTCCTCTCGCTCGCACTTCGCAGACAACACACACCGATCGAACCACGCCTCTCGCCGGCGCCGCTGCTGCTCGCCCTTCCTCCCTCTCGCTCACGCACGCCGGCCGCACCACGCCTCTCGCCAGTGCCGCTGCTGCTCACCCTTTCTCCCTCTCGCAGCTTGTCATTTTTAGTTTTTTTTAATTTTCAAAAAATTAAACAGGTCATTTCGGGTCAGTTTCGGGTCGACACGAAAATAATCGTGTCGGGTTCGGGTTGGGATTTTCGACCCGCGAAAATATACGGGTCGGGTTCGGGTTGATTTGTCGCGTGTTATTATCAGGTCGCAACCCGACCCGCCAACCCGAACCCGACCCATTTGCCACCCCTATCTAGTCTTGTCTCAGGAAACAAAGTTACTAACCAAAATACAATATATTTTATAAAAAAAATTATGTCATCATAAATGTTTTACTCTCTTTTTTAATCTTCTCAACAATTGAAAAGGTGTGAAAGTTTTAATATCTTTTATAAAAAATTCAAAATATATCTCAAACATCATATATCAATATTTTAGATTTATGATTAAATAAATTTTAAGAATTTAATTATTTATTAAAAAGTATTTGAACTAAAAATAATTAATTAATAATATAAAATACGATCATAATTATTGAAAATAAATTTTGGTGATATAAATATGATAAAAATACTAATAAAAAATTAATCAGGTCAATCGTCGATTTTCAGGCTCAGCTCTATCTTCCTTCGGTTCTTTGCTTCTAGGTTAAAAATTTTCTGCTTAAAATAATTCAGCTCTAACCCATTTCAATTGAATTGGGTCATTCCAAAAATTTTAAATTAAATTGACATCCTTAGCAATATATATCGATCTCAACATTTTTTATTAAAAGAACTTTACTTACGAAATATTTATTGTTGGGCAAGTCGGAATTTCATAAAATACGAATTTAATGATACACTTGAATGTATGGTATATCTAAATAATAAAATATGTCAAAATATTTATTTTATCTTAAAAAAGTTCAAATTACATCAGAATCTTTGTATATTCATTCCTTTAAATATTAAAAATTTGTTATTTTATTAACTTTTTAATAAATTTTAACTTTATGATTAAATGGCTCCAAGAAGCTATTATCTATTATAAATTATTTATATTATATAATTTAGGACTTACTCTAGAAATATGGTATTAATTAAATAATATAAGTGTTGGTAAAACAATTACGATTATAAATATTGATAAAAAAAACTAATAAGGTTATTGTGCCAACCCGTTGGTTTTCATGCTCAGTTCTACCGGATTTTGGATTATTCGAGTCTAAATTATTTAATAAAAATACTTCTACCCTAATCCATATTTTGGCTCGGATTAATTGAATCAACTCACGGATTTCAGATTAAATTGACATCCCTAGAAAGGCAAACCACTTAACAGTTGCGCTTCGAGGTTGGGGATAATTAAATTTTAGAAAATATCATGTTTGGTCCAAAATCACGAGTTAGTACGCTGCAGAAGTCTTATATGTGTGTTAGAGCCCAACTAACTCTTACTCAAGTTAGTTATAACTCTAAAAACCGGTTTTAGCCTCGAAGTATTACTTAACCAAATTCAAGATCTACTCCAACAACTTTATGAGTTGTTAGGTTTCAAAAGAGCAAGCATATTAAGAAGAGAAAGCAGTAAAAGTAGAGAATATTTATAATGGTTCGGATGCCAAATGACCTTACATCCACTCTTCGTTCGCTGGATGGATTAGAAATCATTAGACCAGATTTACAAGTGGATATGTAACTGGACTGTAGCAGTAGCTAGAAACTCTTATATCCTCGGATTGTATGGGCACCTAACTAGTTCAAGTTGTTGCTACTCTTTTCAGGTAATGCAGCTTTACTACAAATGTGTCGCTAGGCCTTACCAACTAGTATGTTTGACATTGAGTTCCTCACATAACGTTGATAGTAGTAGTGTTGGTTTAGAACCTTGGTTTCTAAATAAATAAAAAAAAGTTCAGAACTTTCTCAGATTCAACTCAAGAAAATAGTGTGAACTAATTAATAATAACTCTAGCTAAGATGCTAAGACTCTCGTGTAGGAATACAAAATAACTCGTTACCTGAGGAACTTTGATGTGGATTCAACTGAATATTAAAAGTCTCGAATTCGAAGAGTTAGTGATGTGGATTCAATTGAATATTAAAAGTCTCGAATTCGAAGAGTTAGAGTCTCAAAGCTGAAGAGTCAAAATTAAATAAATAGATAATAATTTTGTATCTTAAATACATAATTATTATTATCTCTATAAATATCCTCTACATATAGTTTATAGGGATGGTTTTTGTAAATTAAGTTTCATATTTGAAGAATGAGTTCGTCTAAAAGATTTTCGGTATCCTTGTGATCAACGGACTTCTTTTATATTTCAATTGGTCTTTTTCTTGTGTGTGTTGGTCTGTGCATCATCTAGTATCAGTTTCAGAACCATCCTTTTGCCATGCTTCAATGTCAATGTCTTTCAAGTGTAGTTCTTCTCACCGATGTCGTTTTGCGTGATGAAATCTTTAACCTCCGTCGGCAAGTTGAAATCCTGATGCAACAAGTGGCTGCCTTGCAAGTTTCACCATCCGAACGAAATGTTCATTGAACTTCTGACGAAGAGATTGGTTTCCACTATGATGAAGTTCCAATATTTGACGTTGATCATTTATTTGATCTAGCTCCAATTTTCCATGAAGATCCAACATTTGATGATAATTCATTACTTGTTAAAGACTCTGTGTATGATGAACAACCCATATACTATGTTGATCTCGTGTATGATGAAGTTCTGAAGTACGGGGATGATCCATTGTACGATGAAGAAGTGATATCTCATGAAAATCTTGAATTTGATGTTGGTATCCTCATCCCTACACAACTTCAAGAAGGTGGGCTTCATGCTGATATTAATGGCGATGGAATTTCAAATCATGTGCAGGTGGTTGGGGCATACGGTGCTGACCAAACTGTTGTGAGTGGGTTAATGGAAGTGTCGCGATGTTGGTCCCGATTTACCAGAGTCGTCGTGCTTAGACAGAAATACAAAATGCAGCGGAAGTTCTTAAATATTATCTTGCACTTAATCTTCTCAAAATGTTTAGCTTTATGTTCAAGTATGTGTTAGATTGTTTCAATATATACTCTAGCAACTTCGAGTTGCTAGGTTTCAAATCTTAAACAGGAAACAATAAAACAGTAAATGACATAGAGTTTATAGTGGTTCGATCCAATAGATCTACGTCCACTCCCCAGTTGATCCTCTGAGAATTTCACTAAAAAGATATCAGAATACAAGGATTCGCCAACACATGCAACATGTGGTGAACTTTCGAGCCAGCTCCTGCACAGCTATCCTCCGTTATCTTGCTTCTTTTCAGGCGCAGCTCCGGCTGAGTTAAGAGCACACCTTCGTAAAACTCGCCTTTACCACTTTTGGAAGTTTTAGAGTTCCTTCCGAACTTTCCTTCGATTTTGGCTAGAGCCCGTCCTAGTCAATCTCTTTTCAGAGATTTGACTGCTGGATGCTTCCAAGATTGGAAGGTATCCCAATGATTGAACCTTAAAAAGGTTTCAATAAACCACTTGAGTATCAGATCTTGAATGTAGGGGACACTTGGTGGTTGAGAGCTTTTAAGATTCTCCTAGTCTCGTAAATGCTCTCGTGACTACTTTTCTCTCAAGATTCGCCTTGAAAAGTTCTTGTTTTCTCGTATTTGTCTTTTCGTTCAGGTCAAGTTTTAAAGTAGTCTGTGTTCTGTGTGTTATGTCTTGTGTATCGTGTGTGCTTTCTCTGATTGGAGTTGTCTTTTATATGGAGATTCAAAAGTTGAATCTCCATGCCCGTTAGACACAACGTTCATCTTCCTCCAAAAGAGATGCTACTTTTTCCCTTGCTTTCTGGCGTCGTACAATACTTTACCAACTACTTTGGGAAAGTCTTTGTCCTTGTTTGTACTTTTCGTCAGAACGGGAGCCTTTAGCATATATTGAATTGTTTTTCTTTGCTTATCATTCTATCGGGAATGCTAGATGTAATCTGCTAAGTGTCTGGAGTCTTGTTTGCTGAATGCTATTCTTCTTAGCAATCTGCTATCCTTTAGCATATGAATTTTTGTCTGCTGACTGCTATGCCTTCTAGCAGTCTGCTTATGTGATTTGCAAATGCTGACTCCTTCTGCATTCCGCTCCCCTTTCTTTATGTTTGCTGACTCCTTAGCAAATACTCTTCTCAGCTTATGACCACTTATCTCCTTAGCGGTCGCTTCTGTCTGCTAGCGTCTTTCAGCAAACCGTCTTACTAAATGCTGACGTCACTTCTTAGCATCCATAATCTTCGGAATATGCTAGGATCGGATTTTCCGTTTCTCTTTTTAATTGCAGATTCTTCCAGCGATCCTCCTTAGGATTCCTAGTCTATTACAACACGTAAGATTCCTATACAGGACATTACAATTCGTTGCTAGACTATTCTAGATTTCAGCAATGATCGACCAAATGCTAAGGCTTTGATTCAACAAAACCTATTACAAATTTTATCCTAAGGGAAGAATTACAAAAGAATTCCCAACAATTTCTCCCTTTTTGGTGCGATCAAAGCCTACTATCGATTGCTGAATCTAAGTTGAAAAATTTCCGAGTTTACAAATTTTGCTAGACACACTATCTCAGAATTTAACCAACTTATAATTCTTAGCAAAATGATTGGTTTTAAATAAAAATTCCCCCTCAAAATATGCTGGGAAATATTTTCGCTTAGAACACCAGTAAATGCTGCAAAGGTAATATGCTAGAAATCCTAGCACCCATAAAATTAGCATACATTCACCAACCAATCAACAACCAACAAAAGCACAGCATCCACATTCCAATTTGTTGAATACACGAAAAGTGTATATCAACTAAGGCACACGCAAGAAAAATCGAAAGTGGACAATGAGATTTTGTCGCGAATCTGATGATTTCATATATGCTTGAGAAATTACAAGTTACAGTGAAATCAATCAGAAATTTCAAAAAAAATATATAGAGGCTAGAGAGAGATCTTATCTTTATGCATCAGGAGCAGGCTTTTACTTGTCAATTGAATCCAGTTTGTTCATTGTCAGCGCCATAAACTTATCCAGATATGCTTGGTGAGCCTCTCGTTCCTTTGCCTCTCTCTCCAATCTTTTCTCCATCTGCTCTAATTTGATTTCCATCTCTTTCCTCTTCAGCTCCTCCATTTTGAGCTTCCGCTCTTCTTCCTGTCTTGCGAGATCAGCTTCTTCCTCTTTTAACCTAGTTTGCTCAGCAATCCTCTGTTCTTCCCCTTGGCAGAGAAAGATTTGAAATTGGCAGCTGTCTCCTCCTTGTGCTCAACAACATCCACCTTAAGGACCACCACGTCTGTCTGTACCGTGGAGACGGTTTCTTCTACATGGGTGACCTTGTCTTCAACGTGAGCAACCTTCTTTTGGACCTCATTAACTTTGGATTTGACTCCGGAAACTTCACCTCGTACCTCGGCAACTTCCCTCCTTACTTCTTCAAACGCCATAGCTTGTTGCATGTCACGTTGTTGCAGGGCGGATTGGATCATGGATACTACATAGGATTGGAGATCAATTTGTACCGGTTCAGCATCAGTGAGAGCATCAGGAAGGGCAAGTTCATTTCCTTCGACATGCTCAGGACTTGAGACATGTCCTTCATATATCTCTATCGCCGCAGACTCCGGAACATACACCTCAAGTGCTAAAACACTTGCTTCCCATGCTTCAAGATAAGCAGTCTCCTCTATCAGCATCTCTTTTTCTTCATCAAACCAAGCTTTCTCCATTGCATACGCCATATCAAGATCAAGGGTGAACAATCGATAAGCCTTTAGATATTGTGCCTCCTCAGCAGCCATTGCATTCTCATTCTCCGTCCAATCAACCTCCAGGGTGACCACAATTTCCACGGCTTCTTCATATTTAGCCTCAGCAGATATCCAAGCATTCAATTCAACATCCCATCCTTCTTCCAATTCTTTGGCTAGGGCCACAGCAAAGGCATGAGCAACAGCGGCTCGGAGTGCGGTAGCTGCCTCGTTAAATCCTTTTTGCACTGAAATCATCTCAAGATGATGTTGCTTCTTAGCTTCTTCTTTCATGGCTCTCTCAGCAGCCAAACGCTCCATAAGTCTGGCTTTCTTTTTCTCCTCATATTCAACTTTTCTTTTCTTGTATGCAGTAGCAGCCTTTGCTTGGCGTTTGGATAGTTGCAGATAAGCTTCAGAACGCTCATCAGGTGCGAATGCAGACTTCGGCAATGACTTAGAGGCAGCAAACATGCGATGCACCCGGATCACTTTGAGCCTCACCAGCACCCGTTTCTCAGAGTACTGCTTCGTGCAGGGTGATTGGTCCATCCAGTTGTTGGCCCATTGCTCCTCTCTGTGCCAGAAGTTCAGACCTTGACGTGCAATCAAGAGAATTCTCTCCTCGAAGCATAGCTCATGCATAATGTAGTCGTAGGTCTTCCATCTTCTGAACTCCTTGCCTAGCAAGGCACCTTCCTCGATTTTCTCATCAATTTCAGTAGAGTAGACCTCGGCAATATCCCTTTCCACTTCACAGTTCACAAAATCCATCACGTCATAAGCCCATTAGATTAGATCGACAATAACCTCATCCTCGAATAATACAGAGGCACACCACTGTGCCACTCTCCTTGATCTGAATCTCTTTGCTGGTAAACAGTTGAAGGGAATCCTCAACGTTTCATTGGCTTCTGTAGGAAACCATCGTAGAGACTTAGCATCAAAGACATCACTGGATTCTTCTTCGGAATCTGATTTGGAGAAGCAGGATTGGATAAATACTTCATCAGTAGGATTGGCTTGATCTTTATCCATTTCTGCATCATCAAAGGAAATGTCACCAAGCACTCTTTCCTCAGCATTCGCACCTCCTTCAGCAGATACGCTCACCTCCTTCTCAGTAGACTGACTTCCGTTGATAATCGGTTCATCAGCAGATATGGGCATCTCCTGCTCATCACTTTCTTTTTCAACAATTGGTTCATCAGTAGATGTAGGCATCTCCTGCTCTGCAACATACGATCCAGACCTGGAGCACCCAACAGCCACACCGCTCTGAGGCTCTTCCTCAGCAGGGTGCTGAAGACCAGGCTGCGGGCCTCCACTGCTGCTAACAGCTTCAGCAGTCGTCTCCCTGATGCTGACACTTGTTCGGCTTTGAGGAATAATAGGAGTATCGAACACACCTTCACTGATCATTTGATCGAGCTCCTTGTCTGTTAGAGCATCTTTGTCAAGAATTTTCTCAGTCTTCTTGGTAGGTTCTTCAACGACCTTTTCTTTCCCTTTCTTAATATCAGCAGCTTTCTTGACTGCTATTTCTTCTGCTACCTTCTTGGCTATCTCAACAGCTTCCTTAACTTTCCTTGCTGCTTCAGCCTCAGCAGCTTTCTTTGCAGCTGCTTCCTCGGCAGATTGCTTAACATCCTCGAATCTAGCATCCCTAGCTTCGAACACTATTTTGTCCATTTGCTTTTTGAATTGTTTCTTCTCCACTTCCTGTTGAGCTCTTTTTCTCTTCTGCCTTGTTTCCCTCACTACTCGGACCCTTTCTTCAAATGGTTTATCAGATAGTGGAGTTTCTGGAACAACAGGGGGGGTCCTCTTGAAACGTTTTAGTCAGCCTCCGCCTTGTCCTCCTCTTGGGTGGGCTGTCTTCTCCTGCCCTTTTCAGTGGTAGGGCTGCTGGAGTCTCAACAACCTCCTCGGCAGATAGAGGAATGGCTTGCTCCAATACCCTAAATCCCAACGTCTTTTTATCAACTGCTTCATCAGAGGTGGGCTTCTCCTTATCAATGTTAGATTTGCTCATGAGTGGCCGAGGGCGCTTTACATCCAGAGGTACTGACGCCTTCTTTGTAGGAATGTAATATGTGGGCAGCAGCTTCACACCCTCATCAAGCTTTTTGTGGTGGAGGTGCATCTCCAAGAATTTGCTGATTTTTAACCCAAAGTTGACATGGGATGAGAATGTCCCATCTATCGCCATATGCTCATTCTTTCGAGCATGTTCCACCCAATGTTTGAAAAAGAACTCGGCCCAATTGCCTTGTACCTTATCCATCAGGGCCATCATCACGGCGTACTTCTTCGACGACAACTCAGAGTAGGAACCAGCATCGCACTGGAACATTTTAATTACCATTTCCGCCAACACTTTGTAGTCATCATGCAGTGTATTAATCGGGGTAGCTACTCGAAATGTGATTACCTTCCCTTTGCGATCTTTCAGTTCGCCTGGCTTTTTCCACTCGTTCCACCGTCTCTCCATTTTGTCTGTATCATCCATCTTGTAATTTGCTATTCGCGTTCCATCATTTCTCAAACCAAACTTCTTCACCAAAATTTTGCGCTCACCTCAATAATTGTCCCATAAACAGAGGTTTTGAAAAATTTACCCGAATCGTCGATCACTGCTCTCGCGTAGAACTCCGACACCATGTGCGGATGGAATTGTAAAGGCTCAGCAGACAAATACTCTATTACCTGTTCCTTGGAAAGTATTTCCATAATCCAGTCTGGAATGAGTGAGACAGCAGGCATATGTAGGATCCGGTCCTTCATAATCTGAGCCAGCCTCTTCTGCTCAATGGTATGGCCTGACTGCTCCTTATTCTTGGCCATGGTTACTAGTTCGTTGTAGGGGATGGTTTCGTTGATATCTTCTTTCTTGACAATACCGGTATAGTCTGGTAAATGGCGTTCATGCAGAACTAAGGGGTTGGAGGCGGAGGATCCTGGTATGGAGGTGTCTTGTTCGGAGTTTGGGTGGATGGTGACTCAGGGTTTTGAGACATATTTTCAGATTGAGGGAAAATTTTCACAGAGATTCAGGGAATTTGAGAAATTCTTCGAAGGGTTTGTAAGTATGAACACTTAGGGATTTTTTATTTTAATTTTCAGAAAATGTGGAAAAGTGATGAAGTGTCAAGTTTATACTTTCTAGGTTGTGGATCCGATGGCTGGGGTTAAGTCTCTTTGAGTTCAATCAATGGCTTAGAAATTGATGACTCTTGGTATGTGATAAGTTGATATTTTTACCAACTTATCTATTGTTTCTTTGACTAAATTGGTGAAGTTTGATTTGTTTTTTGTGTCTTTTTTAGCATACATTGGCTTTCGTGCTTGTAATGTTGTGTTTGGTGAGTTATGCAGGTTTTTGGTCGAA
>JAPKLW010000689.1:255557-277525 GCA_026898455.1 Plectranthus barbatus
TTTGATTCATGTTAGTCATACATTGTTAGCATAGGTTTACATTACTTTCCTAGTTGATAAAAAACTACTCAACGATTGATTTTGCCTAGCTATAAGAACTTTGTCGTAGTATCCTAGTACTCTAGCAGGCGAAGCGGAGAAGAACCTGGATTTGATATTTTATTCTTTGTGTAGTTGAGAGTTTAATTCGATTGAACTTTTAGCCGCATCAACATACCACCGCTATGTTTTATCAGAGTCTGCTTTCAGTGGTCTTTGTGATATTGGAGCTCTTGCAAAGAAAATGGTTGAATTGAAGTGTAACAATTCTTTTGATTTGGTTTATCGACTTATTGTATTAGCATTGGTCTTACCGGTCACAACAGCATCTGTTGAAAGGTCCTTTTCTGCAATGAAGATAATCAAGACTAATTTGCGCAACACTATGGGAGATGAGTTTCTTACGGATTGCTTGGTGTGTTACATCGAGAAAGGAATTTTTATAAATGTTGAAACTGAAGCAATTTTGCAACGGTATCAGAGCATGGCATCACGAAGATATCAATTGTCTCATTCTTCTAGTAACTAAGTAAGTATCAAATTTATTTGTCGTACATTATAATTAGTAAAAAAATCATTTTAATTTTTTTATATTATGTAGGCACTACAACGACACAGCCCCCATGGCGAGTGGATCCTGGATTCGCCCCTGCTACCCCACCTCATGCACAAAATGTTTAACATGCATATCCAAAGGTCGAGAAAAGTGCTAAGGGTGATATCAAGGAGAAAACTTTGAAAATCACTAAGATGTGGGTTCCGAAAGGGACAATGGTTCAAGCTAATCCTGCAGGACCCGATGCTAAGCGGGTACCTAAATCAACTTGATTTCTTTTGTAGGATCAGGATCCAAGTTCCAAGACATCAAGAATGTCGAGTGAATGGATCCTAGATAGCGGTTGTTCGGAGCACATAACGGGACAAGAAGAGCTATTCTTTGATCTTCAAAGAGTGTATGGTCCAAGCGTCATGTTCAGTGATAATAGCAAAGGTCGAGTTATTGGATGAGGATGCATCGAGCATAATGGACTTCGCATAGTGAATGTTGCCCTCGTTTCCAACCTCAAGCATAATCTCCTAAGCATCAGCCAACTCACGGAAAATGGGTACAATGTTTATTTTATAAGTACTGGCTGTGAAATTGTTGACAATGTTACTGGAGAAGTGATGCTAAGAGGCATCCGCAAGGGTGGCCTATACATTGTTGATTGGCAAAGTGGTCAACAACATTCATGCTTCGTAGCATTGAACAAAGAGTAGACGAATTGGCTTTGGCACAAGAGGTTGACACATCTCAATTTCAAAACCATCAACCACCTTGCCAAGCACAAGCTCGTTGAAGGATTGCCCGAAGAAACCTTTCAAAAGGGAGGTGTGTGTAAAGCTTGCCAACAAGGGAAGCAGACTTAGGCATCTTTCAAGTCCAAACTGGAAAAGGCCACATCAAAGAGGATCCTTGAGCTCTTGCACATGGATCTATTCGGCCCAGTCACTTCACCCACTGTAAGTAAGAAAGTTTATACACTTGTGGTTGTTGATGATTTTTCCAGGTACACATGGGTTCGATTACTAAGGACCAAAGACGGAGTAAAGATCCTTCTACTGGAGCTGATTCTCAAAGAGCAAAATAGCAAGGAGGTTACGGTGAAAAGGATCAGATCTGATAATGGAACTGAATTTTGCAATAGAATCTTGATGGATTTTTGCGCAGAAGCCGGTATTGGTCATGAGAAGTCCACTGCTAGGACTCCCCAGCAGAATGGACTAGCAGAACGAAGGAATAGAACGTTGAAAGAAGCAGTGCGGTCCATGCTTTCTGACTCTGGATTGAGTGGAAATTATTGGGGAGAAGCCATGATGACTGCATGTTACACTCAAAATAGGAGCGCAATCAATGGCAGATTTAACAATACTCCTTATGAAGTGTACAATGGTCGTAAGCCTTCGATTGCTCATCTTCGTGCTTTTGGTTCAACATGTTATATCCTTAATCATGGGAAGTCGAAACTTAACACTTTTCCGCCTAAGTCTGATGAGGGTGTGTTCTGGGACATGGACACCCTTCTCACAAAGGTTATTGAGTGTTAAATAAGACAACTCAACTTGTGGAGATAACATGCAATGTTATTTTTGATGAGTCTACTCTAGTGCGCAGGGTTATCAAAGAACAAAAGGATAGCAATCATGAGACCAATGATGTCCATGGTCAATCAATCTTGAATTCTTTCGAAAATACGAGTATTGATCCGACTAGGTCTATGAATGATTCTAATCCAGCAAAGACGCACTCAGCAGGTGACCAAACTTCTGACCAAGACTGTGATGCTAACGATCATGCTGAGGCCACAACCCAAATTCATCTTAATGATAATTTAGAAGTCTTGGGATCACTGGATGATGAAGATGGGGAGATCTCAAAGCCATCTCTCGATGCTGAAGAAGGAGTGGGCATTGCTGATGATCTTGGCAAAGGCATTCCTGAGATTCCAGTTGCTGAGTTGCCCGCTGCTGAGGTTCTTGCTCCTGAAGTTCCGGTTGCTGAGAATGTTGTTGAAGATGCTGAAGTTCCTGGTGCTGCAATACCCGATGCTGGAAATCAGACTACTGAAGGTCCCGCTGTTGAACCCCAGGCGGTTGCTGAGGAGAATCCCCCAGCAGACAACACTCTAGAAGGCGATGCAATTGCTGAAACACCAGAACCTAGCAATCTAAAACCTCGATGGTTACGCGATCATCCCCTAGATTCTTTGATTAATAATGTCAATGATCCAGTGAAGACAAGACAAGGGAATGCTGTGCTTGCATGTTACTTATCCCATGAAGAGCCAACAAAAGTTGAAGACGCATTGAAATCTACAGATTTGGTGAACGCCATGCAAGAAGAATTAGCAGAGTTCACACGGAATCAAGTTTGGGAACTTGTAGACAGACCAGAACACCAAAGCATGATCGGTATGAAATGGGTGTTCAAAAACAAGAAGGATGAATCAGGAATGGTCGTCCGAAACAAAGCGCGTCTTGTAGCAAAGGGTTACAGACAATGCGAGGGTATCGATTATGATGAGACGGTTGCTCCAGTAGCTCGTTTGGAGGCAATTCAATTATTTCTCACTTATGCTGCACACAACGAATTCCCAGTGCTGCAGATGGATGTAAAAAGTGCATTTTTGAATGGTTAGCTCAAAGAGGAAGTGTACGTTGAGCAACCACCAGGCTTTGAGCAAGGAAACCAAGTGTATAGGCTAATGAAAGCCTTTTATGGTTTAAAACTAGCACCAAGGGCGTGATATGGAACCTTATCTAAGTTCTTGCTAGCAAATGGATTCACAAAGGGAAAGATTGATCAGACTCTTTTCAGAATCAAAGATAAAGGAAGTATCTTGCTAGTGCAGATATATGTGGATTATATTATCTTCGGCTCGAAGAATTCAGCATTATGTGAGAAGTTCTCTCAACTCATGCAAAGCAATTTTCAGATGAGCATGATGGGAAAGATGTCCTATTTTCTAGGACTTCAGGTCAAGCAATCGAGTGATGGGATATTCATTCATCAAAGGAAATACACTCGAGATTTGATTGCTAAGTATTGCCCAGAGAAAATTAAGAGTCTAAGGATTCCCATTAGCACAAGTTGTCAGATCAACCTCGATGAAGGAGGAGAAGATGTAAATCTAACATATTATAGAGGTATCATCGGATCTTTACTCTTTCTAACTGCTAGTAGACCGGATATATCTTACGCAGTTGGAGTGTGCGCGAGATATAGAGAAAATCCTAAGAAATCTCACTTGGATATTGCTAAGAGGATCGTTCGATACCTAAAGTGCACAGAAGGACTTGGAATTTGGTATCCAAGGTCTGATGGTTTTTCACTCGGTGGATTTTCAGACTCAGACTTTGGAGGGTGCAAAATTGATTGAAAAAGCACAAGTGGCACCTGCCAATTTCTTGGGCACAAGTTGATCAGCTGGTTTAGCAAGAAACAACATTCATTGGCTATGTCTATGACCGAAGCAGAATACGTAGCAGCCGCAAGTTGTTGTGCGCAAGTCTTGTGGATTCGGCAGCAATTGCTTGATTATGATATTGCTCCTGAGTGTGTGCTGATCTACTGCAACAACAATAGTGCAATGTGCATAACAAAGAATCCATTTCATCATTCTAGAACTAAGCATATCGACATTCGATATCATTTTATTCGAGATCATCAAGAGAAAGGAGATATTGATGTCAAGTATATATGCACTGAAGATCAGCTAGCAGACATCTTTACCAAACCGCTAGCAGAGGCCCGTTTCAAAGAGCTTTGTTTAAAGCTAGGCCTTATAGAACTTGAAGAAGGAATGGATGAATGAGTCCAAGTTCTCATTCTTTTTGGATTTCTGGATTTCTTGAAGACGGAGATAAACATATCCTAGCTTACGTTTTTGAAGATTTGAATTCTTGTTGCTGAGTTACTGTTGCTAAGCATACCGCAGGAGAATGTTGAGTCCAAGCTCTTAGCAATCCAGCCAAATGCTATAATTTTCAACATGTGAGACAGACGGTTGCTAGCAAGTGACTGTTGAGTCCAAGCTCTAAGTAGTGCCTAAGTAATTTGCTAAAGATTGAAGGCTAAAAGATTCAGACGTTTGCTAAGTAAGTGGAGATCCATGCTGAGTCCAAGCTCTCAGCAGTTCGCAGTCAATCTTTGCTGCTAAGGATTTTTTGCTCTTAGCAGATCCTATGACTGCTATGTCCCCACTGATAAGTACCTGATTGCTGAGTCCTACCAACCACCACTCCGCAATCTCTGACTTTCGAGGAAGATCAGACGCGAGATTTATTTTGATTTCAAAATCAATACGTTACGTACTACATTTAATGCGTGCCAGCGGCGGCGACCAAGCAGGAGCCAACACGTCAAAAGTGATTCGAATATGGGGGCGTGGGATTCCATACCAAAAATCATCAAATTCTAAGCCGTTGATTGAATTCAAAGATACTTAACCCCAACTGTCGGATCTTTATTCAGAAGGTATAAACATTTCACTTCGATCATCACTCAAACGTTTTACACTTTGAATATTTGAAATCCCAGAATTTTAAGTCTTCCGAACACTCCCAAACTCTCAACTTCGAAATTCTCTCAAACATTTCACAATCATGTCCAATCCCGAATCCTCTACTCTTTCTAAGAATCCCCCCAAGTTTTACTACAAACTTGCTGAAGGTGCAACACTACATGAAAGGCATGAGCTAGAGTTTACAAATATATCGACAAAAGATGATATTAAACATATGGTTCCCTATTCTCGCCTGGTTACACTTTCTCGGAAGAAGGAACAATCTGGGCTGTTGGATGCTCAGAAGCGCGCGGGTCAGGTTTTAAAAGACAGGATTTTGCGGACACCTCTCGCCACTGTACAATTTCTGGCATGGGTGATGAATGCCCTTGTACATGCACAGGTCATTCCGTATCTCTCTGCAGAGCCTAAGAGGTTTTACCCTCATATGGTCTCCGAATTCTATGCTAGGGCGATGATCGATGATGGACACAAGACGTTTACGACCTTTGTGTTCGGGACTATCATTACAATGACCGCAGACGTCCTTGCCACGATGTTTGGTCTTTGCAATTCTGGTGACCGAGTCTCCACCTACAAATTTGTCAACACTAAGGAAATGAAGGCAAGATGGAACGATTGGAAGAGGCCGGAGGTGAAGGAGGACCCAGCACATCCTTGGAAGGCTAACACTCTAATAAATCACTTCAGGGAGGACTTCAAGCTCCTGGCCGACTTGGTCATAAAGATGTTCCAATGTGATGATGGATCGTATTCGGAACTGTCAGCTAAGAAGTATGCAGTAATGATGGCATTGGTGGATGAAATTGATGGGAACTTGGCACAATTCTTTTTTGAGCGGTGGTTGGACCACGCTAAAACGAATGCGAAGCTGAAGAAGGAAGGTGAAGGTACTTTCATGTCCAATGTTAATTTTGGACTGAAAATCATTAAATTCCTCGAAACCATCTTCCCGGAGGAGGAACTTGATGAGGGTGAGGCTCTGTTGCATACCGACTATATCCCCCTGGTGAAGAAGGAGCCAACCCCAGCTCAGCCATCCCTAGAAGACAAGACCCCTACTTCTGATGAAATGCTGCTGCAACACGCCACTCCACTAACTGCTGAAGAGATTGCCAATCTAAAGAAGGTTGCGGAGACAAAGCATTGTTTTCAGAACCTAGAGGAGATTGAGAAACTTGGAGATCTGCCTATTGAGCAGATTGAGGAGATCATGGAAAAGAAGCAGGTAGAGCAACAACCATTGATTTTGGGTCAGATTGTTGTAGCAATTCCAAAAAGGAAGAGATCGAACGTGGCTTCTCCAGAAAAGAAGAGGACACGCAGACGGCTGGTCAAGTCTGCTGAGAAAGAGAAAGCTGAGAAGGAAGCAGCAGAGAAGGAGGCTGCTAAGAAGAAAGCTGAGGACACTCCTCTCTCTGAACAACCTCTTGAAGAAAGATTGAAAGGCACAAGGAAGAGGAAAGCTCAGAAAAAGGAGCAGGAGAAGAAGAAACACAAGAAGGAGATAGAACGAATCACCTTCGAAGCATGAGATTGTTATTTTGAGCAAGCCAAGCAGGCTACTTACGAGCGTGAGGCGAAGAAGGCCGCTGACCGGCTAGCAGCTAAGAAAGCTGCTCAGATGCTAGCAGGAGCAGTTGAGGAGGCTACCGCCATTAAGAAAGGAAAAGGGAAAGTGATAGCAGAAGAAGAGGTTTCCACAACCGTGATCGAGAAGGACGCTTTATCAGACAAAGAGCTCACTGCTCTACTGAAGGATGGAGTCTTTGATGCTCCGGAGAATCCTCATAGACGAAGGGATGTGATGATCAGGGAGCCTACTGCTGCGCCAGGAGGAAGCAGTAGTGCTCAACTAGAGGAAGTAGTTGCTGGAAGCTTAGGATCTGGGGCATATGCTGAACAAGTCGCTAGAAGAGTCGAAGGAAGTTCTGAGAGGACGACTACTGAGCCACAGCAGACTCCACTCGAGCCTAGCACTTCCGGAAGAGAAGAAGACGAAGATGCCGAGGAGAAAGAAATTGGTGATATTTCCTTTGATGATGCGGAAATGGATACAGACCAAGCCAATCCTACTGATGAAGCATTTATCCAGTCCTGCTTCTCTGAATCAGATTCCGAAGGAGAATCCAGTGATGTCTTTGATGCTCAGTCTCTACGAAGGCTACCTACTGCAGCAAATGAGACGTTGAGGATACCGTTCGATGGTTTACCAGGGAAGCTGTTTCGATCGAGGAGAGTGGCAAAATGGTGCACCTCTGTGTCGTTCGAGGATGAGGTAAACACTGACTTAATTCAATGGGAATATGATATAATGGAGTTTGTGTCTGTTGAAGTGGAAAGGGACATTTCCGAAACATATTCTGTTGAAATTGATGAGAGGACGAAAGAAGGTGAGTTGCTAGGCAGAGAGTTCAGGAGGTGGAAGACCTACGACTACATCATGCATGAGTTAAGCTTTGAAGAAAGGATGCTTTTAATTGCCAGGCAAGGATTGAGTTTTTGGCACATAGAAGAACTATGGGCGAATGATTGGATGGATCAATCACCCTGTACGAAGCAATACTCAGATATACAAGTGCTGGAGAGGTTGAAAGCCATTCGGGCTCATCGTTTGTTCTCTGAGTCCAAGTCGTTGCCCCCATCTACTTTTGCACCCGATGAGCGTTCTGTAGCTTATCTCCAACTATCCAAATGACAAGCACGAGCCGCTGCTGCATATAAGAAAATGAAGGTTGAGTATGAAGAGAAGAAGCAAGCCAGACTTATGGAGCGTTTAGCTGCTGAGAGAGCCATGAGAGAAGAAGCCAAGAAACAACATCATTTTGAGATGATTGCAGTGCAAAAAGGATTTAAGGAGGCAGCTACTGCACTTCGAGCTTCTGTTGTTCATGCCTTTGCTGAGGCCCTAGCCAAAGAATTGGAAGAAGGATGGGATGCTGAATTGAAAGCTTGGGTTGCTGAGGAGGCAGAGTATCTAAAGGCTTATCGATCGTTCAAGTATTTATCTTTTCGTTCAGGTCGAGTTTTAAAGTAGTCTGTGTTCTGTGTGTTATGCATTGTGTATCGTGTGTGGTTTCTCTGATTGGAGTTATCTTTTATATGGAGATTCAAAAGTTGAATCTCCATGCCCGTTAGACACAACATTCATCTTCCTCCAAAAGAGATGATATTTTATCCCTTGCTTTCTGGCGTCATACAGTACTTTACCAACTACTTTGGGAAAGTCTTTGTCCTTGTTTTTACTTTTCGTTAGAACGGGAGCCTTTAGCAGATTTTGAATTGTTTTCTGTTGCTTATCATTCTATCGGGAATGCTAGATGTAATCTGCTAAGTGTCTGGAGTCTTGTTTGCTGAATTCTATTCTTCTTAGCAATCTGCTATCCTTTAGCATATGAATTTTCGTCTGCTGACTGCTATGCCTTCTAGCAGTCTGCTTAAGTGATTTGCGAATACTGACTCCTTCAGCATTCCGCTCCCTTTTCTCTATGTTTGCTGACTCCTTAGAAAATACTCTTCTCAGCTTATGACCACTTATCTCCTTAGCGGTCGCTTCTGTCTGCTAGCGTCTTTAGCAGCGAACCTTCTTACTAACTACTGATGTCACTTCTTAGCATCCAGAATCTTTGGAATATGCTAGGATCAGATTTTCCTTTTCTCTTTTTAATTGCTGATTCTTCCAGCGATCCTCCTTAGCATTCCTAGTCTATTACAACATGTAAGATTCCTATACAGGACATTACAATTCGTTGCTAGACTATTCTAGATTTCAGCAATGATCGACCAAATGCTAAGGCTTTGATTCAACAAAACCTATTACAAATTTGATCCTAAGGGAAGAATTAAAAAATAATTCCCAACACGCGTCCCTGTTGGGCTGTTGCTACATCAAGTGTCCTAAATCGTGAACATCTTTGGCTGATGAGCATTCCTCCAGAGCCACCTCCATCTTCAATCCCGTTCTTACTCTCATTTGGATTCGAGGACAAATCTTTTCAAGCTGAGGAGAGATGATGTAGATTCAATTGAATATTAAAAGTCTCGAATTCGAAGAGTTAGAGTCTCTAAGCCGAAGAGTCAAAATTAAATAAATAGATAATAATTGTATCTTAAATACATAATTATTATTATCTCTATAAATATCTTCTACATATAGTTTATAGGGATGGTTTTTGGAAATTAAGTTTCATAATTGAAGAATGTGTTCGTCTCAAAGATTTTTGGTATCCCTGTGATCTGTTGAATGTCCCACATCGGCCATGGACCTGAGATTATACCACTATATAACGGTGGAGGTCCTCTCTCCTTACAAGCCGGTTTTGTAGGGAGAAGTGGGGATCTTTAACGGACTTCTTTTATATTTCAATTGGTCTTTTTCTTGTGTGTGTTGTATTGTGCATCAAACTTGATTTGCATTAAATATATTCTTGAACAACAATGGCAGTCGATTTGTAAATGCAATTGGTAACATGATAAGTAGAGGTTATCAGCAGCATATAACTGATACTCATCTTGAACATTGATAGGTTTCGTCAAGCATTTTTAAATGTGCCTTGTCTTTTAGCCGTTGTGTGCATTTTTCAAATATCTGCAGTTTTTTTAGTCCTTTTTTTTTTTGCATTGTGTACTTTTTATCTCAGTTCTTGGAGTATAGCATGTCTTCATTAGTTGTGAAATTTTTTCTTATGATGATTTCACAACCGACTCTTTGTCAGTTTGAGAGTCTGGCTTCTTCAAGTAACTATCTAAGTCAGTTTTACCTTTTTTCTTTTTTAGATGTAATGTTTATTCTATTACAACTCAATTAATTTATAAAAGATACAAAAATAGAATTACCCATCAAGTTCTATAAGGACTAGCTAACTAACGAAAAACTAATATATCATCCAGACTATCTCACCATGGACCAGTCATCTATAATTTTGAGAGTTGGACTGAGTCAGGCATCAAAATGGACCACTGTAGCCTCGAGAATTTACTACATCTTCAGGGTACTTCTAATGGTGGGTTTCATCCAAGTAAAGTGAATCAACTTTTGTCACGTTCTAAAACACAAAGCTGGGTTCGACAGCTTTAGGTGGGTCTCACAGCTTTTCTAACTTTTTTTTTAAAAAAAAAAAAAAACTTCTTTTGATATTATTGCAACAATATTTCACTTTCACCTTTAATCTTTTTTTCTTTAACTTTTATTATCAGCAAATAATTATATTTTCATTTAACTATTTCAAAAATATTAGACATATTTCTTTTTATTTACTTTTCAACTATAATACTCATTGTTATTAATTTCTTCATATTTGATTTGAATATTGGAATATATGTATTTATATATCCTTATATATATAACTTTTCATAAATATTATATTAATTTAGAGACTTTGAAAATTTATTGTCATTTAATATAGGACTAATTGCAATTTAATTCCCAACGTTTGCTCATTTTTTCAAAAATAACCTAGCGTTTACATAATTGCAATTTAATTCCTAACGCTTGTCTATTTTTGCAATTTAATTCATAATGTTCCAAACATGCAATTTAATTCCTAACATTTGTTCATTTTAGCAATTTAACGCCCAACATATACAAGGTCTACATTTTAATTCCCCACATTCTAAAAGATGTATATTATTCCCTAATTTATATTAAATTATATTTTAACTACGAAAGTTTATTCATTTTTTAATTTAATTAAAAATAATCTAACATTTATAAAATTATATTTTAACTCCTAATTTTTTTAAATATTTTGCAATTTTTTTCATAAAGTTTGTTCGTTTTTATATTTTAATTTGTAGTAATTTTCTATTTTTTATAATTTAACTCATAAATATTAAAATTCAAGATATAAAATTACATTATAAGTTAATGTTTCAATTTTTGTAATTTAATTCCTAACATTAATCTATTTATGCAAATAATGGATGCCCTTTTAAAAAAAAACTAATATTAATAATTTTATATTTTAATTTTTTATATTTATGAGTTAAATTATAAAAAATAGACATTTATTAGAAATTAAATTTTAAAATTGAACAAATTTTAAGAACTAATAATTTTTTCAAGAAATTAAGAAAATATATTAGGAATATATGTAAATTGCTTGGTTATTTTTTAATTGAAAATAGAAAAATAGATAGTTGTTAGTGTTTAAAAATGTAATTTAATAAATTCTAGGAATTAAAATGTAAATTTGTAATGTTGGGAATTAAATTGCGAAAATGGAGTAACAATAGGAATTAAAAGGCATGTTTGAAACGTTAGGAATTAAATTGCAAAAATAGATAAACATTAGGAATTAAATTGCAATTTTATAAACATTAGGTTATTTTTGTAAAAATGAGCAAACGTTAGGAATTAAATTGAAATTAACCCTTTAATATAAGTATAGATATAATAAAAATCATATTATTAATGTGAGTTAATTTATGTAGGTTTATATTAAAGTTGTGTTGTACGAAAATATTCTAAAAATTGATAATTTATATTTTTTTTCTGTCTGACGTATCAAAGTTAATTTACTATTGCTACAAGTACTATAAAAGTATAATGATGTGTTGCTATAACCTCCGCAAAATCATTTTTACATATGGTTTTAATTTATTTCTTTCTTTCTTTAATTTATTTTTATTTTATTATTATTATTATTATTTTTTAATGTGGAATGGTTTTAATCATATCTCTAGAAATTGCTCCTCATTCTTCGTTATCTTCATCTTTTGATTGCATCCCAAATTGTATATGCTGTGTTCACTATCCAATACATAACTTGCAGTGAAAAAGTGTTGGCAAGAGAAAGATGAGTTTTATTTCCTCAGCAATGATTGTTCTATGCCTAGCCCTGCTTTTGTTCAACACGAATATGGGTGGAGGAGTGTCGGTGTCGAAGCCCGGTTGCCCCGATACATGTGGGAAGGTGAGCATCCCCTACCCTTTTGGCATTGGCCCAGATTGCAGTGCCAATGATTACTTCAGAGTTGAATGCAGCAACGCCACCGCTCCCCCCAAGCCATTCTTGAACTACATGAATCTTGAAGCTCTTCAATTCTACACTGACAGGAAGATAGTCCGGCTGCTGCAGGGCGTCTACCCTCTGAATCGCTCCAGAACCGCCGTGATTCTAGTGGGAAAGTCAGTGATGGGCAGCCCTTTCAGATACTCCAGCCTCTACAACAGGTTAGTACTGAGGTGAGAGTGCGTGATTTCCGCCGGGTAGCGGAGGAGTCTTCCTTCGGAGGCTGCTCCCCGATTTACGGGCCTTACACGCCCAGCTGCAATGGCGTCAACTGCTGCCAGACGACCGTGCCGTCGCGGTTTGAAGAGGCGGAAGTGTTCTACAACACCACTGAAAATAGGCTTGCTGGAAGTGTCTGCGGGTACACGTTTCTTAGTGATCTGAGATGGTTACAGAGAGATTACTCGCGATATTCCAATAACAGCATGACTTCCACCTTCGTTCCAGTTGACTTAAAGTTGGACGCTGTCCCGTTGATTCTCGAGTGGGATTTCAACATATCCAGTGATGCCAGAGCCAAATGTGTGAATGAGAGCGTGTATTCTGCAGCTTCCTTGGATGATGATGCCAGTAGTAACTCCATCATCACTACTCGATGCTCTTGTGATGATGGCTATGAAGGCAACCCTTTTCTCCCAGGAGGGGGGGCTGCCTAGACATCGACGAATGCACCAATTCAACGTTGAATACCTGTGCACCCGGGCACTGCATCAACACACCCGGAAAATTCATGTGCAAAGATCCAAATGATAATAACCAGATGAAATCGACCGTTATCGGAATTAGCAGTGCAACCGGTGCATTGGCTTTGCTGGGAGGGGCTTGGATATTCTACAAAGCTATAAGGAAAAGAATCAAAGCCAATCGTAAGAGGAAATTCTTCAAGAGAAACGGTGGATTCTTGTTGGAACAGAAGCTGTCCTCCAATAATGAAGGAGGAGTAGAGAAAATCACTCTCTTTAGCTCCAAAGAATTGGCGCTAGCCACTGATCATTATAACGAGAATCGCATACTTGGTCGTGGTGGGCAAGGCACAGTCTACAAAGGAATGCTGCCGGATGGAAGGATTGTGGCAGTTAAGAAATCCAAGATGATGGAACAAGTTGACATTGAAGTCTTCATCAACGAGGTTGTGATCCTGTCACAGATCAGACACAGAAATGTGGTAAGATTGATGGGATGTTGTCTGGAAAACAAAGTCCCACTTCTAGTTTACGAGTTCGTTCCAAACGGAACCCTCTTTGAACACATCCACGATCATAATGAGGAGTTCCCGTTGACATGGAAGATGCGTGCAAGAATCATTGCAGAAGTAGCAGGAGCACTCTCTTACTTGCACTATGCTGCATCAGCTCCCATCTACCACAGAGATATCAAGTCCACAAACATACTCTTAGATGAGAAATATCGGGCAAAGGTTTCAGATTTTAGGACATCACGGTCTGTCAACATTGATCAAACTCATGTCACAACTAGAGTGATCGGAACGTTTGGATATTTGGACCCAGAGTATTTTCAGACGAATCAATTCACCGAAAAGAGCGATGTATATAGCTTTGGAGTTGTGGTGGTGGAGCTTCTAACAGGAGAGAAAGCAATATCTGCAGTGAGAGCTGATGTGGGAAGGAGTTTAGCAGCTCATTTCTTGCAATCCATGGAAGAGAATCGATTGTTGGAGATTCTTGATCCGAAGGTTGTGAAAAAAGGGGAAGCAGAAGAGATTAGTGTGAAATAGTAGATTGAAACTGAGAAAATGAATGTAGAACTCGTATTGATTCAGTGAGTGGTTACAGCAATGGAGGTATTTATACAGAAGAACGAAGGTTCTAGAATGAGATCTCTCAACTAACTCTCTAACTAACAAATGCATGGAATTTAGGGTGAGTTATAATCATGCCATGCACGTGTAATCTTCTAGAAGCGCAACCCAGTTATTTATCCTTCGTATGTGTAGCATGAACTTGTGTTAACCTCAATACCCCCCCCCTCAAGCTGCACTTCCCATAGAAGCAGCTTGGATAAAAGATGATGAAATACATGGACGGGAACGGCCTTCGTAAAGACATCAGCAATCTGAGAAGATGAAGAAATATGCGTAGGTAGAATGAGCCCGGTCTTGAAAGCAATTCGAGCAACGTGACAGTCGATTTCTATGTGTTTGGTTCGTTCGTGGAAAACAGCATTTTCGGTGATGTGGATAGCGGCCTTGTTGTCGCAAAACAAGGGCACAGGAACACGAGCAGGACAGCCAAAATCACGGAGCATAAAAGTGATCCACTGTAGTTCATGCACAGCAGCAGCAATAGAACGATATTCAGCTTCAGCCGAACTACAAGCAATGGTGGGCTGTTTCTTGGTCTTCCAAGACAGCAGACAATCACCAAAGAATACACAGAACCCAGACAAAGATTTGCGCGACGTTTTGTAAGCTCCCCAATCAGCATCAGAGTAGACCCGCAGCTGGAGAGAATTCGCAGAAGTATAAAGAATACCACGGGAAGGGGAAGCAGAAAGATAGCGTAACACGTGAACCGCAGCGTGCCAGTGAGATAGTCTGGGAGCATGAACAAATTGGCTTAATTGCTGAACAGCATAAGTAAGGTCAGGCCGTGTATAATTCAAATAAAGCAACCGGCCAACCAGACGCCTATACTTCATGGGATCATCAAGTAATGGAGCAGAACTATCATCCTCGGCTGGAAACCGAAGACCAGGAGGAAATGGAGATGAAGAAGGGACACAGTCAAGCATATTCATATCTTTCAATATATCAGATGTATACTTGCTCTGAGAAATGAAAATACCAGTGTCGGAGCGAGTGAATTCCATACCCAAAAAATATTTTACCTCACCAAGATCCTTAATGGTGAAAAGATCATGCAGATGAGACTTGATGTGTGTAATGAGCTGAATGTTGGAACCTGTGAGTAACACATCATCAACATACACAATAAGATAAACACGGTCAGCTCCAGATGAATAAAGAAACAGGCAATGATCATGTTGAGACTGCTCAAAACCATAAAGCAAAAGCTTGGAGGTAAGCTCGGTGTTCCACTCCCGAGAAGCCTGCTTAAGACCGTAAAGAGAACGTTTAAGCTTGCATACATCACCAGTTTTAGCCTTTGTGTAGCCAGGAGGAGGCAGCATGAAGATAGGATCAGAAAGATGCCCATGTAAGAAGGCATTATTAACATCAATTTGATGTATAGGCCAAGAGTGATGCACTGCAATGGCGACAAGAAGTCGGATAGTAACAACTTTGGTAACTGGAGAGAATACATCTTGAAAATCATCTCCTTCGACTTGTGTGAACCCTTTGGCAACCAAACGTGCCTTGTAACGTTCAATGGACCCATCAGCATTACACTTGATCTTATACACCCACTTACAACCAACCGGTCTCTTACCAACAGGTAAAGAAGTGACCTCCCAAGTGTGATTTTTCTCAAGAGCATCAAGTTCATTTTGCATAGCTTCTTGCCATTTAAGATTAGTCCTAGCTTGATTATATGTAGTAGGCTCATGAAAAGTAGACAATAAAGCAACTGAATCAATGAAAGAAGCAGCTAAAGAACAACTAACAGGAGAAGAATCAACACAAGTAGCAAAATCTTTTAACCAAGATGGAGGATGTTTGACACGTGTGCTTTGTCTGTGGGTAGATTGAGGAACAGGATCAGGAGAAGAAGGAGGGGAAGGTGGTATAGCTGAAGACAAGATTAGAGAAGAGGTAGGAGTAGTGGGAGAAGGTGGAATATCTGAAGATAGGATTGGAGAAGATAGAGGAACAGTGGGAGCAGAATCATCACTAGCATGAAGAGGATCATATTTAGGAAGAATAGGGAAAGAATTATCTGAGGAAGTGGGAAGCCCTGGGAACGAATTTTCATGAAAGGTTACATCCCTTGACACCACAACCTTATTTAATTCAGGAACAAAAACCTTATACCCCTTTTGAGAAGTCGGGTAACCAATGAATACCCCCGAGTAGGAACGACTATCGAATTTATCGATGTTGTGATTTTTGATTAAAGCAAAAGCTGTACAACCAAATGCTTTAAGAGATGAGTAATCAGGAGGGGAATGGTGAAGAACGAAATAAGGGCAGGACCATTTGAGTATGGGTGTGGGCAATCTATTAATGATATGTGTAGCAGTAAGGATAGCATCACTCCAAAAGGTTTTAGGGAGTTTGGATTGTAAGAGAAGAGCCCGAGCAACCTGAAGAAGATGTCTATGCTTGCGTTCAACGACGCCATTTTGTTGTGGTGTATATGGACATGAAGTTTGATGTAGGATACCAAGCTTAGTGAATAAAGATTGGCAAGCAGAATTAATGAATTCGGAGCCATTATCTGAGCGGATTGTTTTGACAGTATGATGATACTGATTTTGAATGTAAGTGAGGTAAGCTGTGAGAGTTTGACATACTTGAGATTTACTAGATAAAAGGAGAGTCCAAGTACACCTACTGAAGTCATCAACAATGGTAAGGAAGTAGCGAGTCCCAGTCCTAGAGATGATGTTATAGGGTCCCCAGACATCGATGTGTAAAAGATCAAAGCAAGCAGAACTTCGAATGTGACTAAGATTAAAAGGAAGGCAGTGTTGTTTAGACTGAACACAAATGTCACATTGAGAAATATTAGCATCTGTTGTGTGAGAAATACTCAATGGGAGATGAGCAAAAACTTTATTAGATGGATGCCCCAATCGGGAATGCCATACAGTAGCATCAATGGAGATATTACAAGAAATATTTGCAGACTGAAAAAGACAATGGGAAGAGAATTTGGCCTGAGCATTCTGAATAATGTGCGGCTGAAAGGATTGTGAGTTGATGATGTATAAGTGTTTGACCAAATGCCCCGCAGCAATGATGACATTGTGTTTACGGTCCTGTATCAGACAATGAGAATAAAAAAAATAGAAGCAGAGGTTGGAATCCCTTGAAGCTTTATGTACAGAGAGAAGATTGAACTTGAAGGATGGAATAAAGAGGACCGAAAGTAAAGTGAGAGAAGCGGATAAAGAGGAGTTACCAGTATGTGTAACATGTTGAAAACTACCATCAGGAAGGCATACAGGGATAATGGAAGAAGCAGATTTAGGAGAGATTAATAGATCCAAAGAATTACACATGTGACTGGTTGCTCCAGTATCAACAATCCAAGAGCCTACCTCTATGTATTCATCAAGCAAAGAACTAAAACAAGTAGTAAGCGTGGTACATGCGAACTCAGGAAGCACGGCAATATTGACCATAGCAGCAGCGGAAGTAGAAGGTGAATCACCATCAATCCAGTCTAAAGGTGAATCAGAGGCCATGGCTGCAACATTAGGAGTCTTGCGTTTGTTATAATCCACCCACTCCGGGTAACCTACAATTTTGAAACATTTATCAATAGTGTGACCGGTACGTTTGCAATGAGAACAGATAATCGGATCGCGCCGTGGAAAAGATCGAGAACAAGGGGCTTCACGAGGCCATTGCGGTTTAGCGTGCATGGCAATGTGATCGGAACTCATATTGAAGTTTTCAGCTATATGCCGGTTCTGTTCAGCCTTGAGCATCATAGAATACACCTTGGTAATGGAAGGCAAATGATCTGTGAGCAGCGCTTGATTCTTCTCTACCGAGAACGAATCATTCAATCCTAACAGAAACTCCATAGTTCGATCCTCCAATCGAACTAAATCAACAACTGCAGCTGCATCAGAAAGAGCTGTGCGAACACCAAGCTTAAAATCATCAGATTTAGCAGAATAACGACGCGCTATACTTTCACAATCTAAACCCGGTCTCAGAGCCTCCAATTGATCGGTAAGATCCTTAAGCTTACCGTAAAAATCAGTTACACCACAACCATCTTGTTTCATAAGAGCAATATCATGTTTAAGCTGATACAAAAGAGACAAATTAGTAACACTGTACCGATCTTCGAGCTCACGCCACAAAACCGACGCCGAAGTGACATAAGCGAACTGATTAACCAGATCCTTGGAAATGGACGACTTCAGCCATGAAAGAACCATGCTGTCGACTTTCCGCCATCTGCGAAAGTATTTGGATGTGGAAGGAGGACAGACACATGAACCATCGGCCATACCAAGCTTGTCCTTGGAAGTCAACGCCGTCACCGCCGCGATCCTCCACATACGGTAATTGGCGTCGGTTAGCGGAACAGAGCCCAAGCTCATGCCTGGGTGATCAGAGCCGTGAAGAAATAACTGCTCTTCGTATAGAGCATCGTCGGAAGAACTAGGAGAAGCAGCCATGGAAGAACAGGATCGAAAAAAAATCAGGAAAGATTCCCTGCGAATGATACCATGTGAAATAGTAGATTGAAACTGAGAAAATGAATGTAGAACTCGTATTGATTCAGTGAGTGGTTACAGCAATGGAGGTATTTATACAGAAGAACGAAGGTTCTAGAATGAGATCTCTCAACTAACTCTCTAACTAACAAATGCATGGAATTTAGGGTGAGTTATAATCATGCCATGCACGTGTAATCTTCTAGAAGCGCAGCCCAGTTATTTATCCTTCGTATGTGTAGCATGAACTTGTGTTAACCTCAATAATTAGAGGCATTGCAAAGCTGGCACGAAGGTGCCTGCATTTGAATGGGAAGAGCAGGCCGACGATAAGGGAAGTAGCGGCGGAATTGGAAGGAATTCGAATGATGAGAGAAGGATCGGTTTTGGAATCACAACATGAAAAGCCAGAATTCCAGGGGATTGAAGTGTTCTCCATTTCCAACACTGCAGAATCTTCAGACTCTCCTCTATTGCTAGCCAACTCATCATTTAATTAAAAAGAGAAAATCACACAAACTGCTCATCAGCGTAAAACCCTCATTGAAGAAGTAGGAGAGTGAAAGTTCCTATTCACTTTTTATATATTGTCAAATTGAACATCAGTCCTTCATTTCCACAAGATTTTCTAAGGATGCTTTGTTTTCGAGATTGATCTCCTTTTTTAAGTGCACATTGTGGCGTGTGCTTTGTGCTTTTATTTTTTCATTTAAGTTTCAATTCTAGATTTTAATAATTTTATTATTTTATATTTTATAATACAGAATATAACTAAATTGTGAGATCATAAAAATCCAAATCTTTTACATATACTAAATAAATAACTATACATACTCATAAAATATTGTCTAAAATTTCAAGTATTCAACTAATAAATAATTTTGTTATAATTTTAATTTAAATGAGATTGCTATGCTATGCAATTTTTTTAATTTACAATAGCACTTGAATTTTATTAATTAATTCAAGTTTTAATATTATTGAAGTGCTCGATAGTATTCTTTTGTGGGATGGCGGAGAGACCAACAACGAGCAGCAGTTCACAATGAAGTGGTGTGACTTCATGCATGTTAGAGTTTTTTATATGTTGAACAGTTGTGTAGCTTGTTTGTGTTTGAGTTTTGTGGAGCTGAAGTCGTATTTTTGGAGGTTAGGTTTTTATAAGTAACCAATTAAATTTGCGACACATGTCGAGATCTGAGAAATTAGTTGGCAGAAAGAATATAGCCGTTGATGGAGTTTGTTACAGTTTTTTTTTTCCAATCGTTTTCTTCGTTCACTCAAGCTTAGAGAGAGAGATAGTTGCAGAAATCTCCAGTTATGTGTGTGTAATCTTGTAGCCAATTTCGTATAGCAAAAAAATCATAGTGTAACCTTCTGTGGATGTAGGCAATTGCCGAACCGTGTATATCGATATGTTCTTGTTTGTTTTGATTCGAGATTCACAAATTTTAGGTATATTTGATCACCAATTCTCAACACATGAATTGAGTTCATTATTGTAGAAGATTTTTTAATTTTGATTTCAGTGAAAAATGAATATTAATTTATTTGGAAAAATAGAAAAGTATATGAAAATGTAGGAAAAGAATATTGTGGATAATTAATATATAGAAAAATAGATAAAATAAAATTAATAAGTAACCGTTCTCGCTTTTTTTGAAAATAACTATTTTTTCCTTAATATATTTCTAGTTTTGCACAATCACGTTGTGCGAATTGAACAAAATATATTTATCTATTCAAAAAATTTATTATAACACTATTTAATAATAATTAATATATACATGATTTAAAATAATGTATATATGCACTAGTTAGTACTAAAAAAAACATATCTAGTTAATTTGATTTTGACATTCGATCCAATTTTAGTTATATATTTTTAAATAATAAATTAAAAATTAAATAATGATGTTTGCAATTTTGTCATGCCCACATTTAGCTTCCCCGGCTTATAAGAGCGCGACGAGTTAATGTCTCGAGATTTCTCACCAAGTGACACTATTATCAATAAGACTAAGCGGAAGCTAACATTTGATAAATGATTATAGGATTTAGTTCATACAAAAGAACCATCATCTAATAGAGTTTAAAAGCAACACAGTAAGTTTATACAAAACAAGGGGAAGTTTGGTTTCAGAGGTTCAATGCAGCGAAGATTTAAGTAGTGGAGATATGTATATGAAGATACATATATCAGGATCAAGCTCTGGTTTGGACTGCTCACACATTTCTGCTACCACCTCCTCTGCTCCAAGCTTTAACCTACATGTTTTAGAAATAACATGCAGGGGCTGAGTACACCGTGTACCCAGTGAACACATCCCCGAAAATAATACAAATATAAATTGTTATGCCCTTAATTGATAAGCCATGGGGTTTTGCTTTAGAAATCCTCTCATGCTTATAAAACAGTTTCATGTACCTTGCAAGGTTGAACATTTAACGTGTGATCATAATCTGTTTCAATGTGTGGCTTGGAAGTAGGCCTACTTCCAAGTCACGATGTACAGCTGGGAATGACATAATCCACTCAACCATTGTCATCAAAGTGCACTGATCTCGAAATGCCCATCGAGATACGATCGACTTTACCCACCTTATCCCCCCTTGAGTGTCAACCCGCGGTTGATCCACTCAACAATTAACAGACTGGGGCAACAGGCCACCAGTATGACATACCAGAGTTTTAGCTCTTGGTACTGTGGCGCAAGAGCAAAGACCTTCTTGGGCTCGCAATCAGTCAAAAGTTGCGCAAGGATTTTAACCTTGGTGCATTTTACTGACGTCTTTAATCTCTCTGGCCAAGTTCTTCTGGCTTCAGAGGTACTTATATGATTCACAAAACCATTTTGACATAACAACAATTTTAAAACAAAACCTTTTTCATTCATTTGATTTTTGGAAAGAAAACATTTTCATACTTTAGATTTTTATAAAATGAAAGCCCACCTTTTATTCTTACGGATTTTGAAGTACGCCGGCTGCTCAAAAGCAAGACCTCGCCAAGCATGATTTCTTTAAACACAAATATACGCAGAGCACAATAAGCTTAACATTCATGAATCACACAAGTAACACAAACACAAAGATCAACCATGAACAAAACTTCAACCCATATGATCTTACTTCTACAACAATTCTTCTTATAAGCTTCAAGTTCATTAACCCACAACTCTAGCTTAATCTTGTTCTTAATTTAGGATCTCAACCCTTTCTTTAAATCATGATCCTTTATAATGTATCATCACTTTCATGGTTCACCATTATCATAAAAACTCCTTCTAGGCTGCAAGTTTAAATTATTACAATTTGGCATAAACCATCTCATCATGCTTAACATAATCATATAATTCTATCTCTGCTCTTAATCATTTTTGAAGATGCAATGTTTAACTTTTGTTGGTGTTAAAGTCGAAGCTATGTTTAACACCGTAGTGTTAGACTTTACTGTTTGACACCATAGTGTTAGATTGTAATGCTGATTTAATCTTATCATTCCTTATTTATTCGTATTTAATTATTT
>JAPKLW010000689.1:294735-380985 GCA_026898455.1 Plectranthus barbatus
GTTATCATACACATTTCCCAAATATCCGCATTCACATTCATCACTCAGTAACACATACACCTTCAATTATCACTGGTTCATAGTCAACGATTTTGCCCGTCTGACCCACTACTCATCTGACTCACTACTTGTCTGACTTAACTTATATGAGTCCAACAACACAATTAATTACTTACTTGAGCTTACTTACCACTAGTCCCAAGGATTAAGACTCACAATCTTTTCCCAAAACCAAACAAATAAATACAACTTATAAAATTTCAAACAAAATCACATAACGAACTCAATCGTTCAAACCACAAATCCAAAATCATATCACCAAAACAACTTGACTATTAAATCATTAGATCAATCAATCACTCCATGAAACTAATATTTACAAATAACTCATCATTTCAAGTTAAACAACATCAACCAATCACAATCTAGTCAAGTTATTGTAGGAGTCTTGCTCCACCGCTATCACAACCAACCCAAGCCATTGCGGGAGTCTTACTCCACCGCTTAATCATCAAACCACAATCGCAGCAAGAGCTAAGCTCCATCGCTATACAACATCAATCATCTCAACCAACACAATTACCATCACAACCAAATTCAAGCGAGTGCTGAGCTCCATCGCAATACCACATCAATTAATCCAGCAAACACAAAGAATTTAAATCAAGAAACACATTAGCGAGAGCTGGGCTCCATCGCTACCAAACATTTATTAAACTCAAATAATGAATCAATTTAAACATTTAATCACATAACAAAGTGATAACTAACCAATTAATCAACAAACATTTAAATTAAAAAGTCACCTGATTAAGCTGAGCAGGAGGGAGCAGAATGTGGAGCTTGTATCTCTTATTTTCAGGTTTAAAACCATAAATTTCCCGATTCAAAGGAAATCTTGTATGCAGAGCAAATAAACACTGCTCTGATACCACTCTGTCACGCCCCCATTTAGCTTCCCCAACTTATAAGAGCGCGACGGGTTAATCTCTCGAGATTTCTCACTAAGTGACACTATTAAGAATAAGACTAAGCGGAAGCTGATATTTGATAAATGATTATAGGATTTAGTTCATACAAAAGAACCATCATCTAATAGAGTTTAAAAGCAACACAGTAAGTTTATACAAAACAAGGGGAAGTTTGGTTTCAGAGGTTCAATGCAGCGAAGATTTACGTAGTGGAGATATGTATATGAAGATACATATCTCAGGATCAAGCTCTGGTTTGGACTGCTCACACATTTCTGCTACCACCTCCTCTGCTCCAAGCTTCAACCTACATGTTTTAGAAATAACATGCAGGGGCTGAGTACACCGTGTACCCAGTGAACACATCCCCGAAAATAATACAAATATAAATTGTTATGCCCTTAATTGATAAGCCATGAGGTTTTGCTTTAGAAATCCTCTCATGCTTATAAAACAGTTTCATGTACCTTGCAAGGTTGAACATTTAACGTGTGATCATAATCTGTTTCAATGTGTGGCTTGGAAGTAGGCCTACTTCCAAGTCACGATGTACAGCTGAGAATGGCATAATCCACTCAACCACTGTCATCAAAGTGCAATGATCTCGGAATGCCCATCGAGATACGATCGACTTTACCCACCTTATCCCCCCTTGAGTGTCAACCCGCGGTTGATCCACTCAACAATTAACAGACTGGGGCAACAGGCCACCAGTATGACATACCAGAGTTTTAGCTCTTGGTACTGCGGCGCAAGAGCAAAGACCTTCTTGGGCTCGCAATCAGTCAAAAATTGCGCAAGGATTTAAACCTTGGTGCATTTTACTGACGTCTTTAATATCTCTAGCCAAGTTCTTATGGCTTCAAAG
The DNA here is from genome assembly GCA_026898455.1 of Plectranthus barbatus. NCBI lineage: Eukaryota > Viridiplantae > Streptophyta > Magnoliopsida > Lamiales > Lamiaceae > Plectranthus > Plectranthus barbatus. Next base: position 296,575 of record JAPKLW010000689.1, read on the forward strand.
GTACAGATATGATTCATAAAACCATTTTGGCATAACAACAATTTTAAAACAAAACCTTTTTCATTCATTTGATTTTTGGAAAGAAAACATTTTCATACTTTAGATTTTTATATAATGAAAGCCCACCTTTTACTCTTACGGATTTTGAAGTACGGCGGCTGCTCAAAAGCAAGACCTCGCCAAGCATGATTCCTTTAAACACAAATATACGCAGAGCACAATAAGCTTAACATTCATGAATCACACAAATAACACAAACACAAAGATCAACCATGAACACAACTTCAACCCATATCATCTTACTTCTACAACAATTCTTCTTATAAGCTTCAAGTTCATTAACCCACAACTATAGCTTAATCTTGTTCTTAATTTAGGATCTCAACCCTTTCTTTAAATCATGATCCTTTATAATGTATCATCACTTTCATGGTTCACCATTATCATAAAAACTCCTTCTAGGCTGCAAGTTTAAATTATTACAATTTGCCATAAATCATCTCATCAAACTTAACATAATCATATAATTCAATCTCTGCTCTTAATCATTTTATTCTAGTTCTTCTATCAACCAAGTTTATCTTCAAACCAACTAGAATCACATTTTCAAGCTTACAACAGCATGATACCAGGGCCAATTATCTCACCATGTTTCACGTTCACGTCATGCTATCAACCTCATATAATATGCATGGAAAGATACTAGGGTTTTAGCTTATGAAGGACGAACGAAACAACAAATAAACAGACGGCTCAGGACAAGCCCGGCTCAGGCGCGGTCAAGCTCGCCCGCACCTCGCCCACGCCCTATCCGCGTCTCCTGACCGCGCCCAGAGGGCTGCTGCGAGTAGCCTCTGGTGCGGTCCAGCCCTCAGCCGCACCTCGACCGTGCCTGCGATGGGGCTGCGACAATCACCCCTTTTTCCTCCCAAAATCCAACCAATTTCAATCTCAACATCAACCACAACAATAATTCTTCAACCACATTCAACCACAACACAAATTCTACATATATATATGCTAAATAACATGAAAACATCACTGTATGTAAGATCAAACCCCAATTGATGCATGAAATTTGAGAATTCTTGAAAAGGGGTTCTCACCTTCCTCCCTAAGTTGATGATTGATCAAATTCCAATTTCCCACCTTCACAATTCGACCCTACACCTCACTTAAGTCCCTAGAAACAATTAACAACATCAAACCAAGAATATTCTAAGATTGGAGGTCAATCTAACTAAAAACCCGAAATTCGTACTTCTCTGCCACAGTTTAGAAATAGGGCCATAATTTGGTCATTTCTTACCTGATTTGGGAAAATGAGTAGTCTACGATCATCTACTCTCGAAGACCTACAATTTTGCTTCTCACCACCACCTCGAATGCCAACGTCATCTGGCCGGAATCGCCGCTTGAAGATGACTGCCCTGCTTCTCTCTCTCTCTTCGTTCAGAAAATGGCAAGGGAATTGGTTGTACTCTCTTACCTCTCGTAAATGATATGGTAAGGCAGAGTAGAGTAGCTTAGCTTAGTCATAGGCTAGTTTCTTAGGGAATTAACAAGTGTCCCCTCATTAAAATGATAATATATATCCATAATTTCCATAATTTGAGTGGAGTATACATACACTCTCTTATGTATACATGTATATGTTCTTACCCTTGCACTAATACATGCATACATATTTTTTTATCTTGACACCTTCATAGAATAATTCATTTCTCTTGTGCAATAAATCTCATAATCTTGCACTAAATCCCTTGAACACCTTATTATATTTATTGGGGTATTAAAAATTTGAATGAAGAGATTGAATATATTTTTTTTGTAATTTTTTGAGTACTTCTTTGAGTTATTTAAAAGGAAATTAACTAGTTTATTTAGAGCAAATTTTGATGAAATCAGCAAAATAAAAAAATTGAAAAATAATTTGCACCCATTTACCACAATTTGCGATTTGGAATTCTAACGTATGCATTTTTTTTCATTTGCAATTCAAATAAAAAATTGGAATTAAAAAATAACAATAAAATTATTCTAAGTGTTATTTTTTCTTCCGCTACATATACAAACCTTTCGCTGCACATATTTGTACTCTGATTTTAGGACCAACAAGTGGTATCAGATTCAGGTTCTTACATACCAAGGTTGTGTTGAGTCGCTTAGGACCAGATCTCTGTTCTTTGCACTTTGTTTCTGTTTGTGTGTATTCAAGCTAGGGCGGTAATCTCTTACTCGACACACCAACCCGACCTGAACCTAACATAAAATTAACGGGTTGGGTCAACTCATTTAAATGTTGGGTCAGTTTTGGGTCGAACCCGCTAATCCAATTAAATTTTGGGTCGGGTTCGGGTCAGTTTTGGGTTGACCCGCGTAACCCAAATAATTTATAAATTTCAATGGTATACTAATCTTACAACCGCACGAATTAAATATATGTTATTTTATTTTACAATATTAAAATATAATTAATAATTTTGATTTCTTAACATTTTCAGCAACTCTTCTTAAATATGTTTGATTTATATTCATCAATATTATATTTAATGAGTTATAACGTAAATTATTTTTCCATATTATACGTCAAATTATATAATAATAATAATAAAATAAATATACCTTAACACATATTCTATGAGATTTGATTAAAACATTTTCCCATTAAAGATAGTATAATGTGTTATTTAAAAAAAGTAAATAAAATAAATTAGTGGGATGTAATATTTTACAAAAAAGTGATAAATATAAATTTCTAATACTTTTTTATCATAAATTATATATTTATATTTTAATAGAATAAATAACAAATAAAATAGATATAATAACTTTTGGCATTAACCGTTTTCACTATTATCTTTTAATATATAGATAGATTATTTAATTATATTAATATATAATATAAGGTTATAAACATATTATATATATATATATATATATATATAATATATATGTTTAATATTATACATCCAACTCTTTATATAAATTTGATAAAATCAAAGCAAGTAAATAAAACACAAAGCATATAAAAATTAAAGTTTGTTTTACAAAATATTTTATCAAAAATTACATTTGTATTATTTTTGTAGTATTATACTTATATGTTTAAGGAAAAATAATGAAGCATAATGTTTTAATAAAAAATTACATGCAATTTTGTTGAAAATATGATTATTATTAATTGAAATATATGTATATGCTATAACATAGTAACATATCAAGTAAAATAAAATGAAAAATAAAATAAAATTATTGCGATGCGATATGATTACAACTCGAATTAAATAAAGATGTCTTATTTTATAATATATTAAGATAAAATTAACAAAATTATATTTCTTAATATTTTTAACGATTGTTATTAAATATATTTGATTTTTATTGATTTATATTATATATTATAATATAAATTATTTTCATTATTATGCAAGAACTATTTATACATTTAGTAAAAACGAAAAGAAGTTAAAAAATACAAAGTCTATGAGATTTGATTTAAATATTATCTTACAATAATATTATATTTGTAGTATTTTTCAATAATAATAAACATAATAAATTAATGAGATAAAATATTTTAAAGTAAAAGTGACAAATATAATTTTTTATATTTTTATTATTGTTTATTGTGTATATAAGTTATAATAGAATAAATAAAATAAAAATTAGTTTTATTTTTTTATCATAATTAAACGGTCATTTGGGTCATTTTTGGGTCGACCTGAAAATTAACAGGTCGGGTTTGGGTTGATCTTCTCACCAAAGATTGTTCTATGCCTAGCCCTGCTTGTGTTGAACACGAATATGGGAGGAGGGGTGTCGGTATCGAAGCCCGGTTGCCCTGATACATGTGGGAAGGTCAGCATCCCCTACCCTTTTGGCATTGGCCCAGATTGCAGTGCGCCAACGATTACTTCAGAGTTGAATGCAGCAACGCCACCACTCTCCCCAAGCCATTCTTGAACTACATGAATCTTGAAGCTCTCCAATTCTATACTGACAGGAAGATAGTCCGGCTGCTGCAAGGCGTCTACCCTCTGAATCGCTCCAGAACCGCCGTGATTCTAGTGGGAAAGTCAGTGATGGGCAGCCCTTTCAGATACTCCAGCCTCTACAACATGTTAGTATTGATTGGGTGTGGGAATGAGGTGAGCGTGCGTGATTTTTGCCGGGTAGCGGAGGAGTCTTCCTTCGGAGGCTGCTCCTCGATTTGCGGGCCTTACACGCCCTGCTGCAATGGCGTCAACTGCTGCCAGACGACCGTGCCGTCGCAGTTTGAAGAGGGGGAAGTATTCTACTATACCACTGAAAATAGGCTTGCCGGAAGTGTCTGTGGGTACACGTTTCTTAGTGGTCTGAGATGGTTACAGAGAGATTACTCGCGATATTCCAATAACAGCATGACTTCTACCTTCGTTCCAGTTGAATTAAAGTTGGACGATGTCCCGTTGGTTCTCGAGTGGGATTTCAACATATCTAGTACGCCAGAGCCAAATGTGTGAATGAGAGCGTGTATTCTGCAGCTTCCTTGGATGATGATGCTAGTAGTAACTCCATCATCACTACACGTTGCTCTTGATGATGGCTATGAAGGCAACCCTTTTCTTCCCGGAGGGGGCTGCCTAGATATCGACGAATGCAGCAATTCAATGTTGAATTGTGAACCCGGCCACTGCATCAACACACCCAAAAAATTCATGTGCAAAGATCCAACAGATAATAACCAGATGAAATCAACCGTTATCGGCATTAGCAGTGCAACTGGCACATTGGCTTTTCTGGGAGGGGCTTGGATATTCTACAAGATTATAAGGAAAAGAATCAAAGCCAATCGTAACAGGAAATTCTTCAAGAGAAACGGTGGATTCTTGTTGGAACAGAAGCTATCCTCAAATAATGATGGCGGCGTCGAGAAAATTACACTCTTTAGCTCAAAAGAATTGGCGTTAGCCACTGATCGTTATAACAAGAATCACTTACTTGGTCGTGGTGGGCAAGGCACTGTCTACAAAGGAATGCTGCCCGATGGAAGGATTGTCGCGGTTAAGAAATCCAAGATGATGGAACAAGTTGACATTGAAGTCTTCATCAACGAGGTTGTGATCCTGTCACAGATCAGACACAGAACTGTGGTAAGATTGATGGGATGTTGTCTGGAAAATGAAGTCCCACTTTTAGTTTACTAGTTTGTTCCAAACGGAAGCCTCTTCGAACATATCCATGATCATAATGAGGAGTTCCTGTTGACGTGGAAGATGCGTGCAAGAATCATTGCAGAAGTAGCAGGAGCACTCTCTTACTTGCACTACGTTGCATCAGCTCCCATTTACCGCAGAGATATCAAGTCCACAAACATACTCTTAGATGAGAAATACCGGGCTAAGGTTTCAGATTTCGGGACATCGCGGTCTGTCAACATTGATCAAACTCATGTCACAAGTAGAGTGATCGGAACGTTTGGATATTTGGTCCTAGAGTATTTTCAGACGAATCAGTTCACCGAAAAGAGCGATGTATATAGCTTTGGAGTGGTGGTGGTGGAGCTTCTAACATGAGAGAAAGCAGTATCTGTAGCTGATCGCAGAATTAATTTACTAGCGATTTAGCAAAGCTTCTAATAAAGCGGCAAATAAATTATCGAATCCCATGGGGAAGAAATAACGAAAAATCTTTAGTACTAAAACATAGGTTCTCGAAATACTGGTTAGGAAAGAAAATAAACTTTGGGTTTTGTTTCAACTGATTTCGCAAATTAAAATTAAACAGGAAAATAAAAGACTTTAGATGAAGCAGATATGAGAAGTACAAATTCCAGGGATATCTACCTATCAAGTATGACATGTATGAATAAATTAATTAAGTCCCAATTTAATTCCTCTTTGTAGTGAAACATCAGAAAAGTATTATGAACTTCTTTGTTGGACAATTCATAAAGTAGATTAGTCAATTACCTATATCCGCTCGATCTCAAGATGAATTAACTAACTCCAAAAATTAACAGATTTATTCCTATAATCTATCTCCTTCTGCTCAGACAAGAAATCAAATTATATTATGAAAACTCTTTCCATTGAAAACTATTACAGTTACTTCTCAAGTTCTCAACTAATTAATCCTAAGATGTGGCCAGCAAACTCAAGATTATGAATAAGCACAGATTTCACAAACTACGATGGGAAAGGGAAAAATAATTCAATTAATTAAACATGCATACATTGATAGTTTGAAACCCTAGAATCTGAGAAGAGATTTAGTTACACATATTCATGAATAAAATCATCGGAGATAAAGAAAAACATGAATTGCATAAAACTTGGGTGTAGATGTCTTCCCACAAAAACCTGTCTTCAAACATAAAGCCTAAAAACTCTTGAAAATCTCTAAAATCTTCAACTCTAAATTCTCCTAATTGCTCTACTGATTTCCACAAATTTTCGAATTTTACATGGCCTTTTATAGTAGTGATAGATGTATCAAACAATATCTAGGATTAAATATGTCTCTATCTTCAAATTAGGATCAGATTAGGAAAACTCGGTGCTGCGTCGATCGATGAAGAGATCACGTCAATCGACGGCCGAGAAGGACCCGTGTCGATCGACGCACATCCTGCGTCGATCGACATGGACCTGGTCTTCGCGTCTTGCATCGATCTCCCTTCAATTCTCTTCGTCGATCATCCTTTCAAACGCCTGCGTCAATCGACGTGCCCTAAGCGTCGATCAATGTGGACCTGGAACTTCAAGCAATTCCTGATTCTTCCGACTAAAAACCTGCATAATTCACCAATCACGACATTACGAGCACAAAAGCCAATTCATGCACAAAAAGACACGTAAAACAATCTAAACATCACCCAATTAGTCAAAGAACAAAGAGATAAGTTGGTAAAAATACTAACTTATCAACTCCCCCAAACTTAAACCATTGATCGTCCTCGATCAATTCACAGACAAGAAATAGAATCAAATGCAAATACAAGTGTGCAATGCCTCACAAGCTTCTTTTGCAATCTAAGTATCACTTATTCATATAAATCATGCAAACCAAACAAATTCTCATTGTTAAATTATTGAGGAGGAACCTCATCGGGCAGTGTTTGCACTCATCGCTCAAGAAGCAAAGGCTTCGTGTTTCACTCACTCAAGGTTTTAGTTCACCTCTCCATAAGTTTGACAAATCTCTCATCTCTCCACTGCTTGTTAGTGTGGCTTTTCAGGGAATCAGAAAGGTCTTATTTTGGTTGTAATGTGGCTTACCTAAAAGGTGGGATATATTTGGCTAAGTGACTCAAAATATTGCAATTAAACCCAAGCATATCATAACCACATAATTTTTCTCTTCCTGTGCACAATCTTGTTCTCTCTTTTTTTTCTTATAATTTTCAGGGTTCCTTAGAACTTGTTTCAAACTTTCTTGAACTAATAAACATAAGAATTGTTTTCTCGTTCTTCTCTTTTTTTTTTTCACAAATGTTCACCTCTTTTTTTTCTTCTTAATTTACCCATGGAAACCCTTACTTGTGCGCATGGCCTCACATCACAATCCCACAATTCACACCTTCCAATAAATCAATTTATTCAAGGCTCAAAGGGGTTACAAGTGGAAATTAAAGGTTAGTGTATGGGAGATGGGCTTCGAAAGAACATGCCTAAAAATCATTTTCACCTTATTACCACACTTAATGCAACCTCAAGAGAGAAATTTATCAAATTCTAGGAAGTAAGTCTAAAAACCTTGTCACTCATCAAACGAAAAGAAAGGCTCAAATTTTTACACAGGGTTAAAATTTTGTTACTCCTCAATAATTACCCAACTTTGAACAGTTATCATGCAAGGATTTATATTTCAAAGATCAACTCATCAAGCAAAACAACTCCTATCTTGGCTACTCTATCACACAGATTTTCATTCTAAATCTGCAAATATCTCAATTATCAATCAACAATTCTCATTCAAGGAAAGACAAGTCATAATTCTCAACACCAACATAATCAAAATAGTTCCGACTGCTCTATGTTCAAAAGCTCCTAAAACGATTCTCAAGACTATCCAATTCAAAACTAGTGCCACAAATCAAGAGTGCAAAATACTAATTTGAGTGAAAAGCCTTGCAGAGAGCAATTGTTCACATTGAAGCAAAAGAGATGGTGATGGTTCCGAAAAAACAAAAATGAAAACAAAAATAAAATAAAATAAAGCAGTAAATAAATAAAAATACAAGCGTTTCTCTTTTCCGATACTCATCCCCCCAAACTTGTTTCACTCTAAGGAGTGGACAAGTTTGCAAGTTAGATGGGAGAAGAGAAACGGTAACTCATTCCTCCTCCGGAGGGTCCTCCATAACCACATTGGTGGATGGCCAGACGGGAAGTCTCCGACGGCTGTCCTGGCGCTCACGCTGGCGGCAGAGGTAGACGGAGTCAGGCTGGGTGTTCAGAAGGAGGCACTGCATCTGACTGTCGAGGGTGTTGAGCCTCGTGGTCACATGCTGGCAAAACTCGGCCTGCCGAGTGTGCTCTGCCACATGCAAAGCAGCCTGCTGCTGCATGAACTGGTAGATCGTCGCCAAATCCATCCCTGAAGAAGAAGAACCTCCCACAAAGTGGCTGTACGAGGCTCCACTGGCCCTGCCTGGAATCTCCTCTGCGCCCCCATAGTGCTCCTCATCCTCGGGCTCCTTATCCTTGGCTTCCTCTGCTGGGGGTCGCTCGTCCGGCCGTGTCTGTGGTCTGTGAAGGAGTCTGGAGATGCTGGGTCCTCCACGGGATCCAACCATTAGCCTTATGTGGGCAGGTGTGCTCATCAACCAGTTATCATGGAAGTGATAATCGGTGACGCGCGTGAGTGCCCTCTGCGGGAGTGGAAACTTGTCCCCGTTGGAAATCCTCAAAGACCAGCCACCTTCTCGGGGCAAAAGCATCAGCATCCGAACAGGTGCGAGGTGCTAAGTCCTCGAGCACCTCGAAGTCGGCCAAGTCGATCCCCACATATTCCGCAATCGGGGTAATCAATCCCCCGCTACAAATGTTGCCCTTTGAGGCTTTGACTTGGTGCCTCCAGTGGTCCATGATCAACGCCGCGAGGCTGAACTCCTCTCCTGTCAGAATGCAGTGGATGGCGTAGAGCTCCCCCACTCTCACTTTGGCGCTCTCATGCCGGCTAGTGATAGACACCCCCATGCACCGCTGAAGATAACGGAACACGAGGTTGTCGATGGAGGATGCCTTCATGTTTCCCGAATCAAACTCTCGCACGTCCTCCTTGCCTCGACTGCTATTTGGCTCCAAAACCCGGCCATGTCAAAATCTGGTGGAATAAAACCGAGGCCAGTATTTGGGACACCCCAAATTTCCTCAAGCTGGTCCCTCGGCAGCTCGTAATGCTCGTTCAGAAGTTGGAAGAAGATGGTGGTCGGCTCGGACTTCGGTTGGACATCGTAGACATGGAGCGATGCCAAAAACTCCAACACAAGCGATGGGTAAGTCGGCCACCGCTTGGTCATCCATGATTCCCATTTGGCTCTTTTCAACAGGACCTCCACATCTCGTCTAATACCCAACATATTCATTGTTTCTGTGCACGGATATAGAGTCTGGCGGACTGTGAAATCTGAGCTAGAGAATTTCTTGAACCTCTTCTCGGCTGCCTTGCTGGCGAAAGTTGGGTGGAATGCCATTTGTTTCTGCAATGGGAGAAAGAAAAATTGTCAAAATGTATCCACAATACTTCACCAAAATTTCCAACATCACAAAAAAAAAATTGCAATTAACCTCTAAATGTATCTACCCAAGCAAAATTAATTCAACATTCATGCAATTAACACCCAAACCTGGCCTAATACATCCTCAATCGACGGAATTTCACCCCAAAATTGCAAGAAAGAGAAAATCACACCCAAGTGGAACTACCCCCAAACAAGCTAGAATCGTATTCAACCAATCCTAGTGCTACACATTCACAAATAGCAAGTATATCAACTAGAACTACCACCCATATCGATTAATCATGAAGAGTTGCAACGAAATTGAAAAAATAGCAAGAATTTGAAACTAGGGCTCCAAGGTCCAAATTAGGCAAAATTGTGCTTAAATCATCCAAAACACATGAAATAATCAAAGAGGAAGGGTCTAGGATACGTACCTTTGATTGTAGCGACGAGTTACGGGAGAAATTCTTTGAAGTCGGGTGTTTGGGGAGGATAGAGCGACGTGCGTGTGTGTTTTGTGGTGAGAAATGAGGAAAAACTGGATTTTAAACCCGTCTGTTCGCGCCTCTGAACACTCCGCGTCGATCGACGGGGTCCAGAAACTCGTGTCGATTAACACTGGTTCCTCATCAATCGACGAGGTCCAGAAACTCGCATCGATCGACGTGAGTCTGGCGTCGATCAATGCAGACCTGAACAGAGCACTGACTCGAAAAATTACTGAAAAACGATCCTAAGTCCTATTTACTTGACTCGACTGAGTTAAAATATCATAAGTAAGAAAAAATAGTATACTGTGGGTTACCTCCCAACCAGTGCTTGGTTTTATGTCGCTAGCTTGACAATACTTGTACTCTTATGGCCGATTCAAGTAGTACTTCTCCACCGCTCCGATTTGAAGTGGGGTATAGTACGGTTTGAGGTTTTGCCCATTAACTTTGTAGTTCTTTCCATCTTGACCAGCCAATTCGACTACACCGTTCAGAAATTGACAGACCACGGTGTATGGTCCAACCCATTTTGACTGCAACTTTCCGGGCATGAAGCGGAGACGGGATTTGAAGAGGAGGACTTTGTCACCTGATTGAAAAACATGAAGTGAATCCCCTTGTCATGGAATCTCTTTGCTCGCTTATTGTATATGACATTGTTCTCGTAAGCTAAATCCCGAAAGTCTTCCAGCTCATTTAATGCCATGGCGCGCTCTTCTGCAGCCGTCTTCCAATCCAGATTCAGCTCTTTCACTGCTCTCCAAGCCTTGTGCTCCATCTCGACGGGGAGGTGACATGACTTTCCAAAAATTAGCTGATATGGAGACGTCCCAATGGGCATTTTGTAGACAGTGCGGTATGCCCAAAGTGCATCGTCAAGTATTGCTGCCCAATCTTTTCATTGCTTCACCGTCTTCTCCAAGATTTGCTTGATTTCTTGGTTGGACAGCTCCGTCAGCCCGTTCCCTTGTGGATGATATGGCGTGGTAACGCGGTGCTTGACTCCATACCTAGCAAGAAGAGAGGCAAACCATTTGTTACAAAAGTGTGATCCCCCATCGCTTACCAAGGCTCTAGGAGTTCCAAATCTTGTCATGAGCTTTTGAAGGAACTTGATGGCAACTTTGGAATCATTGGTGATTGTTGGGATAGCTTCAACCCATCGCGACACGTAATCCACCGCCAGTAGAATGTATGAGAACCCTTGGGATGTCGGAAAAGGACCCATGAAGTCGATCCCCCCAACGTCAAATATTTCAACTTCAATCACCGGAGTTTGTGGCATCTCATTCCTCTGCAAAATATTGCCGGTCCTCTGGCAACGATCACAGCTCGTAATCCATCCATGGCATATCTCATAGATGGAAGGCCAATAGAATCTACTGGCTAGGATTTTGAATGTTGTCCGGTTGGCTGAATGATAACCGCTGCTAGGAGATGAATGACAGACTTAAAAAATTTGTTGCCACTCAGATTGAGGCACAAAACGGCGAATGACACCGTCAGCGCATCTACGCCAAAGGTAGGGATCCTCCCAATAGTAGAATCTGACATCATGCAAAAACTTCTTCTTTCCATACGGGGAAGAGTCCGGTGGAAGAACGTCGGACACAAGATAGTTGGCAAAATCTGCATACCATGGTGTTTTGGACTCATATGTCTCCCTCAAATCCTTAATAGCATAGATCTGTTCGTCAGGGAACATCTATCGGATCTTCATCTGCTGATCATCCCCTTCGACTAGTGGCTCAAGTCGTGACAAGTGGTCTGCAATCACATTCTCACTTCCGTTTCTGTCCTTGATCTCCAAATCAAACTCTTGTAGCAACAGTATCCACCGGATCAATCTGGGCTTGATATCTTGCTTCGCAAACACGTATCTGATGGCTGCATGGTCGGTGTAGACAATCATCTTCGAACTATCAAATAGCACCAAAACTTGTCAAATGTATACACGACCGCAAGCATCTCCTTTTCTGTGGTGGTATAGTTGCATTGAGCCGGATTCATGCTCTTGATGGCTTAATGGATCACATGAAAGAGCCTTCCTTTAAGTTTCCCCAAGGCTGCCCCAACTGCATAGTCGCTGGCATCGCACATCAGAATGAATGTCTTGCTCCAGTCCGGAGAAGTCAGCACCGGTGCGGTCACTAATGCCTTTTTCAGATTTTCAAAGGCCTGCAGGCAGTCGTCGTCGAAGACAAATGACACATCCTTCTCCAACAAGTTGCACAAGGGCCGCAATATCTTTGAGAATTCTTTGATGAATATTTTGTTAAATCCAGCATGACCAAGAAAACTTCTGACTTCTTTAATACTTGTCGGCGGTGGCATCTTTTCAATGACTGTCACTTTGGCTCGGTCCACTTCTAGTCCTTCAGCTGATACTCGATGTCCCAACACGACTCCTTCTCGCACCATGAAGTGGCATTTCTCCCAATTGAGGCATAGATTTGTCTCGGTGCATCTCTCCAGTACAGTAGATAGATTCTGCAAACAAATATCAAATGAGCTACCAAAAAATGAGAAATCATCCATAAATACCTCCATGATATCTTCGATCAAGTCATGGAAGATTGCCATCATGCATCTTTGAAAGGTCGCCGGTGCATTGCACAATCCGAACGACATCCTTCGGTAGGCGAACACTTCGTAAGGACAGGTGAATGCAGTCTTGTGCTGATCTTCTGGTGCCACAGCTATCTGATTATACCCTGAGTAACCATCAAGAAAACAATAGAAAGGGTAACCGGATAATCTATCAAGCATTTGATCAATGAAAGGAAGAGGAAAGTGATCCTTGCACGTGGCGATGTTCAAGGCTCGGTAGTCGATGCAAAATCACCATCCCGTGACCGGTCTTGTTGCAACTTCCTCTCCATCGTCATTCTTTACTATCTACATCCCCCCTTTCTTGGCTACTACTTGTGTAGGGCTTACCCACTTGCTGTCGGAGATTGGATATATCATGCCATGGTCTAGGAGTTGTAGGACCTCCTTCTTTACGGCTTCTTGCATGATAGGATTCAGCAGTCGCTGTGCTTGTCTCTTCGCTGTGGCGTCCTCTTCAAGGATGATCTTGTGCATGCAAAGCGAAGGGCTGATCCCTTTGATATCCCCCAAAGTCCATCCAATGGCGGACTTGTATTTTCATAGAACTCGTAGTAATTTCTCCAACTCCCCCTGTGTAAGATATGCAGATACAATAATAGGGTAAGTGTCATTAGGACCTAAAAAAATGTACCTGAGGTGCGCCAGAAGCGTCTTGAGTTCCAGAGTCGGCGGATCAGAGTTGGATGGCTGCTGTCCTAGGTCAGCGTTGATCGACGTGCTCTGGGCATCGATCGATGTGGGCAAATCTGCAGCAATCCCTTTTCTACGTCGCGCTATTTCTGTCGATGAGGACTCCATGTCTGACTTCCTTCGTGCATCGATCGATGTGAAATTCACATTGATCGACGTGGACTTCGAGGCGACATCAATCAACGAGCTGATGGCATCGATTGATGTGGACTTTGAGGCAACGTCGATCGACGAGCTGATGGCATCGATCGATGTGGACTGTCCCCCATGCTTTTCTGATTTGTTCCAGTAGTACCGGCTTGGTAGTTTCTCTCTCTTGTTTTCCTTTTCCCGAGTTATCTCCTCGAACACATCCAACTCCATGACCAGATCCAAAATCTCCTCATTTGCTTCTTCTAGATTTGTCGATGAGAGCAGCGAGTGTTGTAGGCAGTTTTCTAGAAAATCCGGCTCATTTTTTGGAGAGGCAAAGGGAGAAGATATCATAGGGTTGAGACAGTTGATCATGTGGCATTCTTCTTGGTAGCTCCCTTTGTTGTGCTTTTGCAACTTTGTCCACCACTTTCTCGACTGCTTTCACAGGCCGATGTCCACTTGAGGACCACCGTTGAGTGTTGTTGGCCATCTTTTGGAAGAATTCCATGGCCTTCTTCCCGCTTTTCGTCATGATGGTGTCTCCCAATGTGGTGTCCACCAACTCAACGGTCTTCTCATTGAGTTCCTCGTAGAATGCTTCAGCCTGTTCTCCTGGCAGAAAGCCATGTCCTGGGCAAGATCTCAATAACTCCTTGAATCGCTCCCACGTCTCATTGAAGCTCTCATCGGGTCTTTGAGCGAATCTAATAATTTCCATCCTTCTTTGTCTCCTTGAATCTAGATTTATATCGGTTCTGCATAGCCACCTCTTCTTCCTCGTCGTCATATTCATTCGGCTGATCCTGGTCATCCTCTTCTCCATCATCAGGGTTGTCTTCGAACAGTGGACGATGATGGGGACGTCGATTATCCCTGTCAAGGTTCAGCTGTAGGAGTTGGGCTCTCATATCTTAGACTTATTGGAGAAGCACAACTTGTTCTTCTGCAGTTAGCATTGGTGGAGGTGGTTGATCAATTGGTGGTGGTACGTTCGGCTGCGACACATAGTCCGACGGCGGTACGTTGTCTGCTATTGTTTGATCGGTCGAACTTTCTTGGGCACGCTTATTCCTTCGGATCTTTCTACACGTGGCTTCAATGTCTGGGTAATAATAGAGCGGGTCCTTTCCTTTTACTCTCGTACTCATGCACTACCTGTACAGCAAATGAGGTAGTGAGATAAACGGAAAATAAACCAAAACAAGCTGAATTGAAAAAACTGAAATTCTGAAAAAAAAGCAAGACGGCATCGATCGACAAAAATAGCGTCGATCGACGTGGACTTCAAAAACTCACAAAAATTCAAATAAAAGTACGAAAATTACAACCTAAATCAGTATTTTAATCACAGAATTAATAGTAAGATTATTTCTATTCTTTCCCCAGCAACGACGCTAAAATTTGATCGCAAAATTATTTTATTAGCGATTTAGCAAAGCTAATAATAAAGTGGCAAATAAATTATCGAATCCCATGGGGAAGAAATAACAAAAAATCTTAAGTACTAAAACATAGGTTCTCAAAATACTGGTTAGGAAAGAAAATAAACTTTAGGTTTTGTTTCAACTGATTTCGCAAATTAAAATTAAAAAGGAAAATAAAAGACTTTAGATGACGCAGATATGAGAAGTACAGATTCCAGGGATATCTACCTATCAAGTATGGCATGTATGAATAAATTGATTAAGTCCCAATTTAATTCATCTTCGTAGTGAAACATCAGAAAAGTATTATAAACTTCTTTGTTGGAAAATTCATAAAGTAGAGTAGTCAATTACCTATCTCCGCTCGGTCTCAAGATGAATTAACTAACTCCAAAAAGTAATAGATTTATTCCTATAATCTATCTCCTCCTGCTCATACAAGAAATCAAATTATATTATGAAAACTTTTTCCATTGAAAACTATACAGTTACGTCTCAAGTTCTCAACTAATTAATCCTAAGATGTGGCCAGCAAACTCAAGATTATGAATAAGCACATATTTCACAAACTACGATGGGTAAGAGAAAAATAATTCAATTAATTAAACATGCATACATTGATAGTTCGAAACCCTAGAATCTAAGAAGAGATTTAGTTACACATATTCATGAATAAAATCATCAGAGAAAAGAAAAACATGAATTGCATAAAACTTGGGTGTAGATGTCTTCCCACAAAAACCTGTCTTCAAGCATAAAACCTAAAAACTCTTGGAAATCTCTAAAATCTTCAACTCTAAATTCTCCTAATTGCTCTACTGATTTCCACACTAATTTTCGAATTTTACATGGCCTTTTATAGTAGTGATAGATGTATCAAACAGTATCTAGGATTAGATATGTCTCTATCTTCAAATTAGGATCAGATTATGAAAACCCGTCACTGCGTCGATTGATGAAGAGATTGCATCGATCGACGGTCTTGAAGGACCAGCGTTGATCGACGCACATCCTGCATCGATCGATGTGGACCTGGTCTTTGCACCTTGCATCAATCTCCCTTCAATTCTCTTCGTCGGTCGTCCTTTCGAACGCGTGCATCGATCGACGTGCTCTGGACGTCGCACGTCGATCGACGCGGACCTGGATCTTCAAGCAATTCCTAATTCTTCCCTGTTTCTGACTAAAAACCTGCATAATTCACCAATCACGACATTACGAGCACAAAAGCCAATTCATGCACAAAAAGACATGTAAAACAATCTAAACATCACCCAATTAGTCAAAGAACAAAGAGATAAGTTGGTAAAAATACTAACTTATCAGCAACCAGAGCTGATATGGGAAGGAGTTTAGCAGCACATTTCTTGCGATCTATAGAAGAGAATCGATTATCGGAGATTCTTGATCCGAATGTTGTGAAAGAAGGGGAAGCAGAAGAGATCAATAGTATTGCGAAGCTGGCGCGGAGGTGCCTGCATTTGAATGGGAAGAGCAGGCTAACAAAGAGGGAAGTAGCGGCAGAATTGGAAGGGATTCGAAATATGAGAGAAGGATCGGTTTTGGAATCACAACACGAAAACTCAGAATTCCAGAGGATTGAAGTGTCTTCCATTTCCACCACTACAGAATTTTTAGACTCACCTCTATTGCTTGCCAACTCATCATTTAATTAATTTCATTGCCAGTCGAAGCTCTAGCTCCATGGTGTTAGCAAAAAGAAAAAATCACGCAAACTGCTCATCAGTGTAAAACCCTCATTGAAGAAGTTGAAGAAATTCGTGAACTGAATCACTAATCCGTTAGCCGAGATCGTTAACTGGAATATCAAAAATAAATTGCCATGCCTATGATTATTCCTAGCATGCTCCTATTGATTATGCATAAGGGGGTTTATGCAGAATATCTGGATTGTAGAAACCTGAAGAACGAGTGCGTAGAGATTTGATCCTCGATCCTTTTCCCATTCACCAAGATTTATTCCTAACAGATTAAGGAATTAAATCTCATGAAAAAAGTAAATATTTTCGAAAACAAAGAGGGAGAGAAGAAAGAAGATCCTCCTGATCTGTATCCCAACTCCAATCTGAATATCTGATGAAGATTCCCTTCGGATTCCTTGCCCGGTTGAGAAGCAGAATTTCCTCCTCGTTCTCAGATCAGTCGATCACCACAGGTCAATAACCCGAGTGCATTTTATAATCGATTTTAAAACCATAGTCTATTAGTTTATGATTATTTTGTGGGAAGAAATAGTATTAATTGTTTTAGCACTGTTTGGTTTCATTTTATATGCTTTCTTGTTATTTTAGTTTGGAGAAATCACAAAACACCATTAATTTACAAGCAATAGAATGTGCATGATTCACTTTCACTCCCTTGGGTACGATATCTGGACTTAGATCTGTATTACTTGTTTAGACATACGTGCACTTGCGTATAATTATAATAGCTACTAGCACAACAACAATTTTTTGGCGCCGTTGTCGGGGAGTGATTGATATTGAGTCTGAATGCTATTTTATTGTTTGAATTTGCATGCACAGTTGGTCGACTGAAGTTATAGGAAACTAATCATTTTCTATAATTGTAGGGAACGCTAGCAGTGTATGAGCGAGGAAACAATCGGTGAAATATTTCTATTTAATCCAGAGATAGAGAGAACATTTAGAAAGAACAGAAGAAAGCAAAGAGCTAGAAAGATGGCTGACAGAATTCCTGAGCCAGAAGTTGAGTTGGAGAATCCGGTTGATGAAAGAGATAGGATAATCAGAACATATACAACACCGAGGTTCTTGGAGTTTGATCCAGGGGTTGCAAGGCCAGAAGTTCAGGCACATCACTTTGAGTTGAAACCTGTGATGTTTCAAATGCTGCACAGTTTGGGGAAGTTTGGGGGACAGGCTACTGAAGATCCACATTTGCATTTGAAATCTTTTATGGAGATCTGTGATAATTTCAAGCTGCAAGGAGTTACACCCGAGGCCTTGAGAATGAGGTTATTCCTTTTTTCTCTAAGGGACAGTGCAAAAACCTGGCTCACTAATCTACCACCAGGATCTGTCACAACCTGGAACAAGCTTACTGAAACCTTTTTGCTGAAGTATTTCCCTCCAACGAGAAATGCACGATGTAGGAATGCAATCATGGCATTCAAGCAGGAGGATGAGTCTGTTAGTGAGGCATGGGAAAGATTCAAGGAATTGCTGAGGAGATGCCCAAGAATGATGATAGATGCTACATCTGGAGTAGCATTGTTGGACAAGACATACAATGAAGCTTGTGAAATTTTGGACAAAGTGGCTGCTAACAACTATTTCTGGGCAAAATTCAAGAGCAGCAGCTATCTCCACTCCCAAGGTAGCAGGAATGCTGGAAGTTGATCCAATGAAAGCTTTGACTGCGCAAATGGAGGCTCTGGGAGCAACTATGAAAAGCATTGAGAAGAACACCAGTCCAAGCATAACAACTCCAATGTGTGCAGAACCCTCAGGACCTTTGGACTGTATCTATTGTGGAAAAGCACACTAGTTCGAGGAATGTCCATCAAATCCAGTGTCGGTTTGTTATATGGGGAACATAAATCATCACCATCAGACTAACAATCCATATTCAAACACTTACAACATTGGTTGGAGAAATCATCCAAACTTTTCTTGGTCTGGACAAGGAAACCAAAATGCAGAAGGAAGGGAGCAGCATTATAACAAAGGAGGTTATAATCATCAGCAGAGTCTAGAAGCTCCACCTCCAAAACAAGAGAAAACCATGGAGGAAATGATGAAGGAATTCATGACTCAAAATGAAGTGCGGCTTAAAAATCAAGATGCTCTTATTCAGAGCCAAGCATCTTCTTTAAGGAGTCTGGAAGTGCAAATAGGGCAGTTAGCCAATGAATTGAGAAGCAGGCCACCAGGAGCTTTGCCAAGTAACACTGAGAATCCAATGAATGGAAAAGAGCATTGTAAAGTTGTCACAATTCGAAGTGGGAAAAAGTTTGAAGAGAGAAGGGCTGAGAATTTGGAAGCAGGAGAAGGATCATCAGCAGGAGCCGCAATAAACAAAGAAAATTTGCAAAAAGATAAGTTGCTGGAGAAGGAGGATGTGTCCCCTGATTTGATAGTAGAAGAAGATCCTGTGGAGAAACCTACAGAAATGCCTGAGGGAAACATGTCTATGACTAAGAGGAAATCAGGTTTGGAGGAATATGATTATGCACCACCATCACCATACCCAATCAGATTTAAGAAGTAGAAAGAAGAGGAGCAGTTCAAGAAATTTTTAGAAATGCTAAAACAAATTCATATCAACGTACTATTGGTGGAAGCACTTGAGCAGATGCCAACTTATGTGAAGTTTTTGAAGGACATTTTGTCAAAGAAAAAGAGGTTGAAGGAATTTGAAACGGTGTCATTGTTTGAGGAAGTAGGTGGACCTCTGAGGAGACAAATTCCAGCTAAGTTAAAGGACCCAGGGAGTTTCACTATCCCTTGTTCTATTGGAGGTCGAGATATGGGTAGGGCTCTATGTGACCTAGGAGCAAGTGTAAATCTGATGCCATTGTCAATTTTTCAGAAATTGGGCATTTGAGGGGCTAGACCTACCACCATTTCTCTTCAGTTAGCAGATAGATCCACTTTACATCCTGAAGGGAAGATTGAAGATGTGCTCGTCAGGGTAGATAAGTTTATCTTCCCTGCAGATTTTATTATTCTGGATTATGAAGCAGACAGGGAAGTGCCAATTATCCTGGGAAGACCATTTCTTGCTACAGGAAGGACACTGATTGATGTAGAGAAAGGGGAGTTGATCATGAGAGTACAAGATGAACAAGCTACTTTCAATTTGTTTAATGCCATGAAGGTTTATGATGATCCTGAGGAATGTTTTTCTGTAGAGGTACTGGAGTCAGCAATAGAGGAATATTTTGAGGAAAATCATTCTGGGAAGGAAGATGATGCTGAGAATTACCAAGTGAAGTTGCAGCATGGGTAGAGCAAGGACAAAAGTTTGGGGGAGTTCGGCAACCATTTGAGCCATTGGATCTGTTATCTAGAGAAATAAAAGGAACCAAGTCTTCTATGGAGGAACCTCCAGAATGAACCCTAAAACCTTTACCTGCTCACTTGAAATATGCTTACTTGGGAGAATCAGATACATTACCTGTGATCATAGCAGCGAATTTGAAGGAAGAAAATGAGCAAAGTCTGTTGGAATTGTTGAAAAGGCATAAGCAAGCAATAGGATGGACTATATCTGACATCAAAGGGATAAGTCCTACAATTTGTATGCATAAAATCTTGATAGAGGAAGGAAGTAAGAACTCTATCCAGCCACAGAGAAGGTTAAATCCCAATATGAAGGAGGTAGTGAAGAAAGAAGTGATCAAATGGCTGGATGCAGGGATTATATTTCCCATTTCTGATAGTTCTTGGGTAAGTCCTGTGCAATGTGTTCCCAAGAAAGGTGGAGTCACAGTGGTTCAGAATGAGAACAATGAAATGATCACTACAAGGACAGTAACTGGATGGAGAATCTGCATTGACTACAGGAAGTTAAATGATGCAACAAAGAAGGATCACTTTTCTTTACCATTTGTAGATCAGATGCTGGATAAGCTCGCTGGACAGGAGTTTTACTGCTTTTTGGATGGATATTCAGGTTATCATCAGATAGCAATAGCTCCAGAACATCAAGGATTAACCACATTTACTTGTCCTTATGGAACATTTGCTTTTTGAAGGATGCCTTTCGGATTATGCAATGCTCCAGCAACATTTCAGCGTTGTATGATTGCTATTTTCTCTGAGATGATAGACAATGGATTGGAAATTTTTATGGATGACTTCTCAGTATTTGGAGAGGATTTTGAAGCATGTCTGGTGAATTTGGAAAAGGTTTTGAAATTATGTGAGAAATCATAGTTGGTGCTAAACTGGGAAAAGTGTTGTTTTATGGTGCAACAAGGAGTAGTTTTGGGACATAAGATATCAAAAGCTGGAATGGAAGTTGATCCAACTAAAATTGAGGTGATAGAAAAGATGGCAGTACCAAGTTCAGTCAGAGCAGTTAGGAGTTTTCTGGGGCATGCAGGATTTTACCGAAGATTTATAAGAGAGTTATAAAAAATTGCCAAGCCCCTATCTGAGTTGCTAGAGAAAGATAGAAAATTTGAGTTTTCTCCACATTGTATGGAAGCATTCTTGAAGCTGAAGTCCGCTCTGATTTCTGCACCAGTTATGCAACCACCAGATTAGAATTCCCCATTTAAACTTATGTGTGATGCTAGCAATAATGCTCTAGGAGTAGCTTTGGGGCAGAGAAAGGAGAAGACATTCAGGGTGATTTATTATGCAAGTCGAACCCTTGATGGAGCTCAGAGAAATTACACAACCACAGAGAAAGAGTTGTTGGCTGTGGTGTTTGCCTTTGACAAATTAAGATCATATCTGGTGGGGTCCAAAGTAATTGTTTATACAGACCACTCAGCAATCAAGTATCTAATGGCCAAGAAGGATGCCAAGCCGAGGTTAACCAGGTGGATATTGCTATTACAAGAGTTTGATATTGAGATCAGAGACAAGAAAGGAACTGAAAATCAAGTAGCAGACCACCTTTCCAGACTGGAAAACCTAAATGGAGAAGAAGAGATTGAGCAAGTAAATGATAAATTTCCAGATGAGCAGCTGATGAGATGTGAAGAGGAAGCCCCATGGTATGCTGATATAGCTAACTATTTGGCTACTGGGAGGAAACCTTATGGAGTCAAGGGGTAGCAGTTGAAAAAGTTTCTTCATGACACAAAGTACTATTATTGGGATGATCCAATGCTGTACAAACAAGGATCAGATCAAATTTTTAGGAGGTGTGTACCAGAGAAGGATATGCAGGCAATTTTGGCAGACTGCCATGCTGCAGCATACGGAGGACATTATGGTGGACAGAGAACAGCTGCAAAAGTTCTTCAGTCAGGATTCTTTTGGCCCACTATTTTTAAAGATTCATTCTCATTTGTGAAGAACTTTGATAGATGTCAAAGGATTGGAAACTTGCCTGCTAGAAATGCAATGCCACTGAACAACATAATCGAGGTAGAACTGTTTGATGTGTGGGGAATGGATTTTATGGGCCCATTTCCAATGTCTTTTGGGAATGAATATATTTTACTGGCAGTAGATTATGTGTCTAGATGGGTTGAAGCATGTGCTTGTGCCCGCAATGATTCAGCTACAATAATGAAGTTCCTCCACAAATTTTTTTTTACCAGATTTGGTACACCAAGAGCTTTAATCAGTGATGAAGGCACTCACTTCATCAATAAAAGTCTGTCTGCAATGTTGGCTAAGTATAATGTTACCCACAGAGTTTCCACATCTTATCATCCACAAACTAATGGGCTAGCAGAGCTTTCTAATCGGGAAGTAAAGAGTGTCCTTGAGAAGGTGGTGAATGTGACCAGGAAGGATTGGTCTAAGCACCTAGATGATTCACTCTGGGCCTACAGGACTGCTTATAAGACTTCTTTGGGAATGTCACCTTATAGGTTGGTTTTTGGGAAGGCTTGTCACTTACCTTTGGAGTTAGAACATAAAGCATATTAGGCAACAAGGAGGCTGAATTTGGATCCAAAATGTAGTGGTGCAAGGAGGATGTTGCAGTTGAATGAGCTTGATGAACTGAGGTTGCAGTCATATGAAAATGCCAAGTTGTACAAAGAGAAGGTTAAGAAATGGCATGACAAAAGGATTTCTGAGAGGAAATTTGAAGGACATAAGGTTTTATTGTTCAACTCCAGGCTGAAGTTATTTCCAAGGAAGCTGAAATCTCGGTGGTCAGGACCCTTTGTAGTGGTCAAGGCGTATCCACATGGAGCAGTGGATTTGAAGAATGAGGATACTGGAGAAACATTCAAAGTAAATGGAGCTAGGGTGAAGCATTATTATGGAGGAAGCATAAACAGGGAGAAGGCTTCCATTTCCATTGAAGAGCCTTGAGCATCGGAGCCCCTGAACCATTGGAAGGAATTTCATCAAAATGGCATAAAAGCTGGTTCAGGGAGTAATATCTTAAATTTATTGCATTTTATTATTTCTGCCTTATTATTAGTTTAGTAGTATTTATCTTTGATTGCTACAACATGTAAATAGCATGATTTCTATATTATAGGTAGTTAAATTTCATGCATTAGAGTAATGTAAAATTATTATTATATGATTTAGGATGTGTTTTAAGTTTTATTATAATAAATTTTTTTTAAAAAAAGAGAGAAACAATTTTTGCGCTCTAATCTCAAATTCTCATTGCAGAGAAGGACACATGGAAGGCAAATAACCGTTGATGAACTGCTGCTGATGTCACCGGAGGCAGACTCACTTTTTGGCAGGTTATTTGTGGCAGTTAAATTTTTGAATTTTATATTGTGTCGTTTCAAAGGAAGTCGAAAGGGTTTCTATTTTCTTTATATATTACTCCTGCTTTATAATTCTGAAAAACCAAAAATAGATTTCTCCATTTTGGGAATTTGAAAGAAGAAAAACGACAAGCGAAATCAAAGAAGCCGAAGGACTGTGAGGTTAAATAGCCAATGTAAGTACTCTTTTTCTCTCTCATTATTTGTTGACATTGTGAATGGTAACTAGAGAGAAAACATGAGGAAACATGCAGCCAACGGTAATTTTAAATTTGAGTTTTCTGGATTTTGTGTTGGAAAATTTATTTTTCTGAAGTGTATGCGAAGCCTTTTGTGAATTTCATGTTTGGGAAGTATGTGAGATCACCACATTATGATGGGTAGTTGATTCTTAGGGATAGAAAGGTGTTATGCATTACGCATGCGAGGCTGGAAAAGGGTAATTTGTTTTCTTCCTAGGGTTGCTTGAAAATTTGGATTCGAGTAAGGGAAATTACTTAAACTTATTATTTTTCTTGAGTCTGTAAACCAAACTTTCTGAATTATTTACTGTAGCATAAAGTTTGGGGGAGGGTATTTTCCTTGCTTGGTTGAACTGTTGTGAGATGGGTTGTTTTTGTTAGAATTGGGGAAATTTATCTGTGCATTGTATTTGAAAAGATATCTAGTGCTTACTCTCTTAGTGGGTTGGGTACAGAAACATCAAAGATGAAAACTAAACAACCTGCGAAGAGAAAGCTTGGATCAGTGGAAGAAAGTCTAACCCCAAGTCCTAAAAAGAAAGGGAGAGCACAGGAAAAGCCAGTGCGAAGGTCTAGCCGAACTGCAGTTGCAACTATGGCCAGTAGGAATGCAAAACTTCCAAAAACAAGCGCAGACAATCCTGTGGAGGTGTCCGTTGAGGAGGCATCTGTTGCAAAGAAGAAGGTGCAATCTGAGAAATCAAAGAGGGAGAAAGAGGGTTTGAAGAAATTGGTTTATGCTGCTGAACAATTATGACTGATTGAAGTAGAAAGAGAAAAATCAGCAGGAAGTAAGAAGGCTACCCCATCTGCCTCAAGCACGAAGAAGAAAGAGCCAAGTGCAACCCATAAATAGCAAAAGAAGCCAACTTCAAAAGCCCAACCCAAGAAAGCAGTTACCCCAGCAAGAGAATCGAGACAAAAGAAGGTTGAGGATAAGAAGCAGTCTGAGGAGGAAATTTCCGAGAATGAAGAAAGTGAGGATATAGAGCGAGAAGAAGAAGCAAGCCAAGAAAGTGAGGAGGCAAAAACAGAATCTTAGGATGAGCAGAATTCAGAAGAGAGTGATGCTGCTGCATCAGAAGAGCAAGCATCAGATGATCAGGAATTGGAAGAAGAGTCAGAGAAGTCAGAAGCCGAAGAGGAAGAATCTGATGAAGAAGAGGACAAATTAGAGGAAGAAAAGGAGGAACCACCGAAGAAAGTTAACAAGAGAAAGAGCGAAGAAGAAGTTCCGGCAAGCAAGCAAGAGCCAAACCCAAGAAATCCTAAGACAGGAAGGAGGATTAAAGTGGTGGCAGTGAAAGAAGGAGAGACATCTGGCAAGCCTCAGAAAAAGGAACAAGTGAGTCAGAAGGAACAAATCAAGAAAGGAAAGATGAAGGTGGACGAAGGAAAGGTTTTGACTCCAAATGAAATTGACAATCTCCCAAAGTTCTCATCCAAGTTGCACAAAGAGAGGATGAAGTTTGTCATGGAAAGGCAGCTGTTAATCGAAAGAGGCTTCAAGAACTTGAAAGTGTTACCTGCAGATTTGATGAAGCAGATTGAGCAGCAGGGGTGGGAAAACTTTGTGGTTCCACCGCCTTTCCCCATCATCGCATTGGTCAAAGAGTTTTATGCAAACTGTGAGCAACCATCTACTGAGAGGCCTGAAATTGTTGCTACTATCCGAGGAAAAGAAGTGAGGTTAAATGCCGAAGCCATTCAAGAGGTATTTGGGACTCATGCGCCTGAGCCAGATGAGTTTATTGAGATCTGCCTTGCACCCACAAAGAAGCAATTAGATGACGCTTTGAAGGTGGTAGGACTCCCAGGAGCACATTGGAATGATGAAGCGAAAGATAACAAGTATGTGCTTTCCAAGTTCCTGCATTCGGAGGCAAATATGTGGCTGCAGTTTTTGAAGAACAGGATCGGTCCGACCACCCATAACACCAACATTGGTCAAGACCGCATCCTGATGATTGCTGCATTCTGAAGGGTGAACCGATCAACTATGCACCGTTTTTGGTTGATGCTGTTGGTTACTCTGCCTCAAATGAACGAGGACCACTTTTCTGTCCTTCCTTGATATCTGAACTGTGCAAGAAAGCTGGAGTTCCCTTTCACGATGAAGAGCCGCGCAAGACTATGAGGACTCACTTCAATGTCGGATATCTGCGTCAAAGGCATGAGAACTCTCAAAAGAAGGAAGGAGTGGAGCCATTGTCCGCTAACCAGTCTTCTGTGCAGGTTTAGCAGGGTAAGTTGGATGACATTTCTAAGCAAAGCACCCAAATCCTGAAGGAATTTGAGGACCTCCATACTATGATGATGGAGATGCAATTTCAGACTGACGAGTTGGTGAAGGAGGTGCGAAACAAGAAAGCTGAAAAAGGGACGTCTGTTGCTGGAAAGAAGAAGAAGCCTACTTGAGGCTGTGGTCAATTCTAAACTCTACCCTTTTGAACAAAAACTCTGTTTTAATTTGTGTTTGTGTGGATGTGTTGGGTGAATGTTTGAACCCGGTGTTTTTTTTTTAAGTTTGTTTGGTTTAAGTTGATGTTTTTATTTTGAATGGATGTTTAGTTTGTTTAGTTGATGGTTCAAGTGAATGTTATGAAGTATCGATAGAGTGTCTATTATCTTGTCTTGAGCTTAATGATGCGGGTGTGTGAGTAATCTCTTTCTCTCAAAATTTCATGAATGATAATTGAGTGATTGAGAGTCAGCCCCCAAGATTTTCAAGTTTAATCTTAGGATGATAGACTAGCTTGAAGAACAAAGTTTGTGGTTATTTGGTTTTTGTAAACCTGATATGCTACGTGTTTTAGTTTAAATGGTACTTTAGTTGTGCTGAGAAAAGAACATGTGAGATGCCACCTACCTGAAAATGTTAGGCCATTTGAGACGAAATTTGAATGAGTATTACATGAAGAAATGATTTAGGCAATCTTTTTATCTTTGTGCCTGCTGAGATTCTTTTCATTGTACATCATCACCTTTGCACCTAGATTTGAGCCTTGAGTCTTTTTGTTGATTTTGACCATCAAGGATGTGAGCTAATTATCCATACACTCACCCTGATTTGAGAGGTAGGCTTGTGTAGGTTCTTCCATTTAGCAGTCAGAAAAATAAGAGAAGGATAGAGATGCAATAGATTGATTATGTAGGAGCCTGAGAGCTTGTTTGTAAATAAAACATGCTGCAGCCTGTAAGTAGCATGTGTATATTAAAAAAAAAAAGAGAGAAGAAAAATAGAAAAATTAGATGGGACAAATAACCATCTAGAAAAAAAGCTTTTAAGTTTGAAAAGAGTCTGTAGTTCTTCCTATTTTATCTCAAGAATAAATCCTTAGTGGAAGACCTATAGCATGCCTCTCAAGTCTATTTGTCACTTTTTCCAGAATGTTCCTACCTTAGCCACAACCTTACATTAGAAGCTCAAAAAGACCTTTTGATCTTGATGTGATATAATTTCTATTAGTGGAGAATGTGCCAAAGTTTGAAGGTAGTCAAAAACAGTGGCATCAATGATCATGAGAGCTGAAATGGAAGTTAAGTTTAAGCTTGTAGCACTTGTTAGCTATCTTGCTGAAAAGTTTTGCAGCTTTGATTGTCAGGCTAGTTTAAATTGCTGTGATTAAACTTATTAAATTGTGGTGGCTGAAGCTTGATTACTTAGGAGTCATGAATGAAATTTTTCTTCTTTACTTCTTTGGTGTGAACTGAAAGCTCCAAGACAAGAATATGTAAATTAAGATCCCTTAGTTTTGTTTGAGTCTTTGTTGCTTGGGGACAAGCAACATCTTAAGTTTGGGGGAGTGATAACTCTCTTAAAGAGTTATTATTTCGTGTTGAATTTAATCAATTATGTCTTAGAATAGCCTTGTTTTATAGGATAAGTGGTAAAATATAGGTTAAATTGGTCAGTCTGTTAAATTTAGGTTTATTATTTCGTTTTGTGTTAATCATAAGTTTTTGCGAAAAAAATTGCTGGAATAGTATCACAGGTTTCATTATGCTGGAGCATGACAAGAGCAAGAAGAGTTGATATGATGTCGCAGCATAGGAGCAGCATGACCAGAACTCTAATGAGGAATCTTCGGGACCACAGCAGACAGGATCTTAGCACTTTTCAGATCCTGTCCCAAAAGCAAGACACGTGTCACCCATGAGAACTATCAGAGCTGGAAGGCAGATTAAGGAGCCACGTGTAAGGCTTGGATGAAGCTGAAAGGGGACAGGGGAGATATTTTGAGAAAAGAGAGAGAGGACAGGAGGATAACAACATTGAGGGAATACAATAGGAGTTTTGAGCAAGGAGAACGAGGAGTTCGTGAGAAGCAGAAGTGGCAGCTGCGAAAATCCCGAACAGTTTATCTTTATTTTTCAAAAACTTGTTTGATATTTTTACGTGGATGATGTTCGTAGACATGAACTTGAATGTTATTGCTTTCTATCTTTTGTAAGCATGAGCTAAACCTTTTGAGCTCGGGTTATTGTCTGGTTCTATTGCTTGAATATATGTTGAAGCTGTTCTCGTATAAAATTTGGTGTTTGATTTCAATTCTGGTTTGTTCGTCTATCTAAACACGATAGTGGCAGGTAGAGATCTCGCCTAGTGAGACCGAGAGAAGATCTAGGATGAGGGAATCGTGGTCAATCTTGATTTCTAGTGTAGACAAACATAGAACCTAAGACTTGCAAAAACCCTTGTTTTGAAATTCCTTGTTTGAATGTAAAATCTATCATAGACATATGAAGATTAGCAAGAGAACATAGATCTAGCGCTATGACAATAGACTAGACATAAAAGAGTGAGGTTGCAAGAACAATAGCTGATGCTTGAGCATTGCTGCAGCATATAGGAGAGTAAATGAACCAAGGTCAATAACCCGAGTGCATTTTATAATCGATTTTAAAACCATAGTCTATTAGTTTATGATTATTTTGTGGGAAGAAATAGTATTAATTGTTTTAGCACTGTTTGGTTTCATTTTATATGTTTTCTTGTTATTTTAGTTTGGAGAAATCACAAAACACCATTAATTTACAAGCAATAGAATGTGCACGATTCACTTTTACTCCCTTGGGTACGATATCTGGACTTAGATCTGTATTACTTGTTTAGACATACGTGCACTTGCGTATAATTATAATAGCTACTAGCACAACAACACCTACCTATTTGCTATCAAATTTTGAGGAACAGGTTGCATGGGCTTGATATATCCCCACATTTAAGGTTACAGACATTCGTTAATTAATTTAAGCTCTGACAAGCTATTTAATTAATTAACATCTTCTATTCCTGAGTCAATCCACTAAAACCTTTTCACTTTTGCTTGAACTTAATCAGCCTGCAGGACTTTAGCATAACAAACCTTTTGAAATGCTCAGGGAATGTCACCATCCTATACTGGATGTGGTTACCTAGTTCCAGTACCAGACAGTCATACACAAACTGCTATCACCCAAGATACAGATATACAAGCTCAACCAGAGCCTTTCACTGCAACTCAAAGTAATACACAATCTGCATATACTTTTGTACCTTCATATAGACTTAGGATCTCATCAAGCCATAGAGATCTGGATTCTTTTAATGTCAAATAAAAGAATCGAACTCGACTTAGGTCCTTATCAATGGGTGCCGCACACCAGCATACCAAGTCATGCAAGATAAGATGCTTATTACTGCGTATGCTGCAGCCTACACCAAAAGTTTATCCTGGAACTGTCTCAGTTGTGATAACTATTTATATCTCTCTAGGTCAAATGATCCATACGATCTTCCGTGATCTACTACACACCGTATGATCTCCCTATCGACGAGATAAGAGGATAATTGCGTTTGCAACACATGTTTTTTAATTCAGACAAGAGATGAACATATAACATTTATGATTCCCAGTATATTAACCAATCGACCTTGTAATGCTTTCAGTATATAAATCCATCAATCTCCCACTTATACTCAAAGCATTATACAGTATACAGGTGCTTTCCAGAGTATAACGCGTCTAAACTAATCTAGCTATTACATCAATCATTCTACATGGCTAGCTTTGCCCTCAGCCCAAGGTTACGTACATGCATCTCGTAGACCTTCTGAGGCAGAGCTTTTGTGAATGGATCTGCTAGATTATCTTTTGTATCAATCTTCTCTACCAGCACATCACCCCTTGCTACGAGTTATCGTATAATATGGCACTTCCTCTCAATGTGTTTTGTTGCTCTGTGAGTTCGTGGTTCCTTTGAATTAGCCACAGCTCCCGAATTATCACAATATACTGTGATAGTCTTGGGCAGCTTAGGAATCACGTCCAACTCCAGAAGGAGGTTTCGAAACCATACTGCTTCTTTCGAAGCTTCAGAAGCTGCCACATATTCTGCTTCCATGGTGGAGTCAGCAATGCACTTCTACTTTGCACTCCTCCATGATATGGCTCCACCTCCCAATGTAAACAAATAGCCAGAGGTGGACTTCTTTTCATCTCGGTCTGCCTGGAAATCCAAATCCGTATAACCCACAGGGCACAACTCTTCACACTGATAGACGAGACAATAGCTTCTAGTCCTTTTCAAGTATTTGAGTATGTGCTTTACCGCGGTCCAATGCGCCTGTCCAGGGTTAGACTGATATCTTGCTACCATGCCTACACCAAAGCAGATATGTGGCCTCGTACATAGCATTGCATACATGAGGCTACCCACGGCCGATGCATACGTCACATCGCTCATCTCATCTTTCTCCTTTTGTGTCACTGGACATTGATCCTTGGAAAGATGTATGCCATGTCTGAAGGGTAACAGACCTTTCTTAGCAGTTTGCATGCTGAAACGGGCAATCACAGTATCCACATATGATCCTTGAGACAAGGTCAGCATCCTCTTATTGCGCTCAAGCAATACTTTTACCCCTAGGATGTATCCTGCCTCCCCAAGGTCCTTCATGAAACTGTTTGGATAACCACCCCTTTATGCCCGACAATACTTCCACATTATCGCCAAATAGGAGAATATCATCTACATAAAGTGCAAGGAACACCACGCTTCCGCTGACACATAGACGGTACACGCAACTCCCGTTTGAACATTGTGAAAATCCATATGATTTAATCACTTCATCAAAACATAGATTCCATGATCGTGAAGCTTGTTTAAGTCCATACATCAACTTCTTAAGCTTCCAGACCAAATGTTATTCGCCCTTCTACACATAACCTTCTGGTTAATGCATATAGATGTCCCTACCTTTTTTGAGGTACCCGTTTTGAAACACGGTTTTGACATCCATCTGCCAGATTTCTATGTCCTTATGTGCTGCTATGGCTAGGAGAATTCGAATGGACTTAAGCATGGCTACTAGTGAGAAGGTCTCGTGATAGTCTACACCTTTTTTCTGACTATAACCCTTCGCCACCAGCCTTGCTTTGAAAGCTGTAATTTCACCATTTGCTCCTTTCTTTATTTTGTATACCCATTTGCACCCTATGGCTCGATAGCCATCTGGCAAATCAATTTTCTGGTATACATCCATAGCCGTAATGAATTCTAATTCTTAATCCATGACGATCAGCCATTTGTCTGCATCTTTATCAGATACCGCCTCATCGTACGTCTAGGGATCGGTATCATCTAGTTCATTTTCCAGGATCAAGTCTGAAGACTCTCCCACGATCATATACCTTTCGGGTTGGTGGACAACCCTCCCACTGCAACGAGGCATCTGAGCCATGTCAGTAGTTGACAAAGTACTCGTTGGTCCTATACCTTGCAATGGTGGCAGTGTTAGTATTACCTCACCTATTACTGGTGGATTTACCACAACACTGGGCTTTCCTGATGGAATCGCTTCCTTATCCTCAAGCTCGTGGAGGATAATTTTACTCTTGGATATGTGGTTTCTAACATATTCGTCCTCCAAGAATCTTGCGTTGGTACTGACAACCACTTTCTAACTTATCAGGTTTCTTTGTCAGAACATATGTTGGACAACCCCAAACCTTCATTCTGGTTAAACTTAGCTTTCGCCCATATCAGAGTTCTAGAGGCGTTTTAGGAACTGATTTTGAAGGTACCAAGTTAAGCAAATAGGCCGCTGTTTCCAATGCATATCCCCAAAATGAAATCGGCAAGCTTGCATAACTCATCATCGACCTGACCATTTCCAAGAGAGTTCTATTTTTTCTTTCTGCTACACCATTTTGTTGAGGGGTTCCTGGTGCAGTCCACTGGGATGTAATCCCGTTATCTGACAAGTACTGCAAGAACTCGTTGCTGAGGTATTCTCCACCACGATCCGATCGTAGTGTTTTGATAGTCTCAACAACATCATTCATATGATAATGCAAGTGACATTATGGACAACCTCACAGAGACCTATGGTGAGTCGGATCGAGCTGTCAGATTCAATCTCATGAGGGAAATCGTAGGAAAGAAAATGTATGATGGTAGCTCGATCAGAGAGCACATGGTCAGCA
This sequence comes from Plectranthus barbatus, assembly GCA_026898455.1. Taxonomy (NCBI): domain Eukaryota; kingdom Viridiplantae; phylum Streptophyta; class Magnoliopsida; order Lamiales; family Lamiaceae; genus Plectranthus; species Plectranthus barbatus. The sequence continues at coordinate 328,763 of JAPKLW010000689.1, forward strand.
TGACTCATCTTATGGATGAGCTGACGCTATACGGATGTGGTATTGATGCGGAGGCGCAGGTTGATATTATTCTCAACTCTCTGCTAAAGTCTTTTGAGAACTTCAGGCTGAATGCTGTCATGAACGAGAAAGAGTATACTCTTAATGAGTTACTCAATGACTTGATGGCAGCGGAATCAGTAATTCTTCCAGAAAGGTTGCTTTGGCTACTTTTAGTAACCGTCCTGTTGCGCTGGCTGGCAAGAGGCGCAAAGGAATGTTTAAGAAGAAAGTCAAAGGTACAACTTCTGTGAGGAAGTCAAAAAGGACACCGGGCGTGCCTGCTAAAAGGGACAAGTGTTTCAGGTATGGCAAGGCTGGTCCCTGGAAGAAAGATTGTCAAGTCAAGAAGACTGGACAAGGTGCGTCATGTGCATTTATAACGGAAACATGTTTAGCATCGGTTTCTACCTATTCGTGGGTAGTAGATACTTGAGCTACTGATCATGTTTGTTATACTTTGCAGGGGTTTAGGCCAAAAAAGCAGCTGATGCATGACGAGATTACCATCTCAATGGGCAGCGGAGAGCGTGTCTCAACAGTAGCCATTGGAGATTTTACTTTATGCTTTGAAAACAATGTTTTGATTTTGAGAGATGTTTTATATGTGCCAGCTTTTCGGCAGAACTTAATTTCAGTTTCCAAGTTATTTAATGATGGATATTCAGTTATTTTTTATAGTGGAGTTTCTATCATTGGTAATAACGGTGTTATCTGTCATGGCAAACTGATTGACTCTCTCTATATCATTGATTGTATGCATAAATCTTCCGTGAATGTTGCAAACTCATCCAATAATAATAATAATCATTTAAAGAGAAAGTTTTCTTCCGATGAGGATCAAACATATCTCTGGCACTTGAGGCTAGGTCACATCAATCTAAAGAGGATTAAGAGATTAGCATGCGATGGGCTCTTGGACTCTTTTCAAGTGGTACCGCACCCCGAATTTATAGTTATAATTAATTACACAAAATAAATCACATAGCATGCTTTAAAGCTGTAAATAAAAGCAGTAAACGTGCTCCTATTATCTAAAACATGCTTATATGCTGCGCAATTAATTTAAACACACATATCATGCGAAGACAAATAATAAAGCAAATAAAAAATGTCCTCGTGGCCTCATGATACGAAATTAAGAAATAATCATATCTATTAAAGTTTGGAATTATTTCACAGATCTTCGACTACTCCCACTACTTGGACTGTGATTTGATTTATTTTTTGAAAAATTGGGCCTCCAAGATTTGATTCATCAGAAAATAGGACAACTGGGCCAGTTAACCAAATCGCGGGCCCGTGCACACATTGTAAGCCCGATAGCCCACGAGAACTCAGCCCGACAACCCACCACCGGCAACCTGCCGCTGTCGCGAGGGCTGCCGAATCGCGCAGTGATTGCGCATGCACGTCGCGCGATAGCAGCCCGCGATCCGCTCCCTCCAGTCGTTGTCCCGCGCACCTGCCGCCACCCCAGCCTGTAACGTCGTCGCCCATCCACGCCGGTCTCCTTCTTCTCCACCATCGGCCACCACAACTCACTGGAAAATGTGTAGGGAGTGCGGCGCGAGAAACGTGCGCGCAGCACGCAAACCCTAGGGTTTGCGTCGCAGCCGTGCGCGAACCATCCTCGCCGTACCGCCCGCAGCCCGCGCCCCTCTGCCACGAGCCACACCATACCAATCTCGCCCCATCATCGTCGACCGAAGAACGCCACCCTGCCACCATCGAGCGCGCGCAGGGCTGCGTGGGTACCACATGCGGGCACGGGGAACCTAGGGTTCCGCCGCATCACACGCGCCTCTCGCGCCCAGGCCGCTATCGCTCATCGTCCAGGCCAAGCCTCCGCCCCTTTTCGTCACCATCCTAGAGTCCCGCACGCCTGCTGCTGGCTTTGCAATAACATTTGAATTTTATTAATTAATTCAAGTTTTAAGAACAATTTTTTTTCGTAAAGTTAGTTTGGACAATACCTATTGGGTAGTTTTCAGTCATCACGTTTAAATTTTTTAAAATGCTAAAATGATTTTGTTACACATTTCATTTTTATTAAAATAAATTTTACATGTGCATGGTGTAAAAAAAAAAATCTCTCTCCACGCTCACTCTCTACTCTCTCTCTTGATCTCTCATTCTCTCACTTTTCACCTCCATCTTCTAAAATCTCTATCTAGCATTCAAACACTCCTAGGGGATAATCTCCTAACACAACCCTATTGGAAATTCGGGATTTACTTGTGTAAACAAATCCAAAATTTCGGTGAGTTAGAAATTAAATCAACAGTTGGAACATTATGGTGTATGGAATGGTTTAACATATATATGATGTCCTTAACTATTTGGACAACTAACACGAGAGTGTTGGACCTGTTAAACACAAGGGTGTTGGACTTGTTGTTGGATCTTGTCGAACACCAGAATGTTGGACATAGACTTGACTTCGTTTAGTTAAGTTCCAATTACGTGGCTGATGACTCAGCATATATGTTTTGAATTTTGGATCATTTTGGTCACATGTTTTGAATTCTGGACCGTTACGGTCAACACCATAATGTCAATCATTAACTTCAACATGTAACTGTCCAGACTTAATGTCTGAGGTTATGACTGCTTAGAATTGATGTCTGAGAGTGTAACTGTTGAGGTTGTAACATCTCAGACTTGATGTTTGAGAGTGTAATGGTGTCAGAATAGATGTTTGACTTTGTAACTATTGTCAGACTTCATGTCTGAGTTTGTAATTGTTGTCAGAATTCATGTTTGAGTCTGTAACTTTTGTCAGACTTCATGTTTGAGTCTGTAGCGGTTATCATGCCATAAATGGCAGACATGCTCCCTCATATGTTGAAGCCTATAAATAGGAATCTCTAGGTGCATACATGTAAAGAATATTCTTTAGCTCTCAGCTGCAAACACTCTGCCAAAAACTCTCTCTGAAAATTGTCCAACATCACCGGTCAATTCAATCCAAACTCCGTTCAGTTCGTCGGAGCTCGTTTGATTGTGGTGCTGCTTCAACCGAGACAAAGCCATTTTACCTTTGGGGACAACACGCCTGAATCCGAGCACTACGGTGGCGTAATTGTCTTGCGGGAAGAGGACTCCTCGACTCGGCTTTAACACTGTTTTGTTTGTTATTCCTTCATACTTTGAACATTATTCTTGTTGTCATTTCTTCGTACTTTAACACCGTCGTGTTTGTCTTTCTCAGTACAACACTAGTGTGTTCGTGTATTCTCAGATACTGTAATAACAACAATCGCAAGATAATTATATCTCTACAGTACTGAGACGAGGGATGGCTAATGATGTCAAGCCGAGAATCCGTTCAAATTCGCGGGAGTGGACTTCAAAACATGGCAGCAGAAGATGTTGTTCTACCTTACCACTCTCTGGCTTGCCTCTTTCCTTAAGGACGACAAGCATGAAATCGCTGATGATGAGCCTGACATCAATAGGAGACATGTCTTCGACAGTTGGTGCCACAATGATTTCCTCTGCCAGAACTTTATTTAATTGCTTTAGTAGCTACCTTGTATAGGGTCTATAGCAATGTATCTAGTGCTAAAGAGCTGTGATAGCTGTTAGAAAAGAAGTACAAAACCGAGGACGCGGGTACTAAAAAGTACACTGTGGCCAAGTATTTGTCGTATCAGATGGTAGACAATAGATCGATTGTAGAACAAGTGAAAGAATTTCAATTGATCTTGCACAATGTTCGAGCCGAGGGGATGATGCTTCCCGATGCTTTTAACGTGGTTGCGGTCATAGAAAAGCTACCCCCTTCGTGATAGGATTTCAAGAGCTAACTTTTGCATTAAGCATATGTTTGACTCTTGAGGGCGTTATTGTCAAACTTCAAGTGGAAGAGGACAATAAGAATGGTAATCCTAAATTCTTGATTGAATAGGATGCTAAAGCCAATTTGTTTAGAGCATGACATTTGTCTAACAAATGTAAAAGGCTTAATGTTGAGAACAATGGCGAAAGACCTTTGGGTGAGCCTAAGTTCAAGTGGCATTGCTACAATTGAGGCAAGTGTTGTCACATGTCTAGCAAGTGCACTAAGCCAAGCAAAGGCAATGTTGTTGTACAAGTTGCAACAAATGAGAAGACTTATGTGTTAGTCTTGTGCTCTTGATTATTTTGTAGTAAAGTTGTGGTTCAAAGATAGTATGATACAAATTGTTGTATCAATTCTTTGTTAGAGTGTTAGAAAAAAATGCTCACAAAATGTGAAGTGGAAACTTAATCAATTGGTTAAGAAATTATGAGCATTGAAATACCCCTATTGTATTGTTTAGTATGTTTACATTTTAAGACATGACTAAGGGAATTGACTGAGTTCAATGTGATGAAGAATTATGAATAGTTCAATGAAATTGCTAAATGTGATATTGAACATTATTCCTCATGTAGTAATATTTGATGAATTAAAATGTGAAATTGATCATGCAATTTTATTTGAATATTCTTCAATTCTCTGTAGTGGAAAGGTGTATTAAAACAACTTTTGAACTATGAAAGAGCTTCAAGCTCTAGGTGGTCAAATTAAACACAATATGGGGGTTATTGTGGTGATAATGCCAAAATAATATTGTTTATGACATTATAAATAATTCACTATAAGGTGAATTTATAAATGTCTACTTTTAGACATAGTAATATCTCTTGTACATAGGTAATGCATCTTTGATGAGCTAAAGAATGCAAGTTTCTTGCTCAAAGTTGATTAACTGATGTAAGTTGGGATAGTGTATTATGACATGGTAAATGGCATGTTAATTTGTTATAATGTCATAACACATGTATGGTTTGATCTCATTGAGGTTATATCTATTTACTTGGCTGAGTAAAAAGGAAATATAACCTAAGCGGCCGCTATGTTGAGTTAAAATCTCTTAAAGTTGAGTACTAGAAGAGAATGTTAGTACTAACAAAAAGTTTAAAGAATGAGATCAAGTTGCTAAAGGGAATGGGATTGAAATCCACAATGTGAATGAGTGTAGTGGATACCCAACCTAAATGATTGGAGATCCCAAAAACTAGGTTCAATGGGACAACTAAACTACACAAGTTTGAGTGATAACACCGACAAGCTAATGTCTTTTCTAGTGGCGATGCCTTGGAAATGACTTATCTACCCTTCCCTAAAGATAGCAAGTAAGGTATTATGAGCCTGCATGTGGTATAGGTTAAGTCCTAAGTGACTTTTAATGACTCCTGAAAACCTCGTGATGGTTGAGCTTGGCAGGAATGCTCGGAATAGGAGTGACTTTTCCATGGCCCGTAATGGAAACAAACGTGAGAACGGATGGAGTTTTGAAATGTTACTATTTCAATGTCGTTGTCTAGGTACACACGACGGAGGGTTAGTTCAAAGTATTCTTACCACTTAGCCGCCAGTGTACTCGATGGCATTGAAGATGAAAGGTTCAAAGCCACAAGCCACCTCTTCGTGTGCATTAACGTTTCTCTAAGACTGAGTTGGCTATGCATTACTGCATTTAGGCATTTCCACTCATGGGGGGGATTGTTGGAAATTCGGGATTTACTTGTGTAAACAAATCCCAAATTTCGGTGAGTGAGAAATTAAATCAACAGTTGGAACATTATGGTGTATGGAATAGTTTAACATATATATGATGTCCTTAATTGTTTGGACGACTAACACGAGAGTGTTGTACCTGTTAAACACAAGGGTGTTGGACTTGTTGTTGGATCTTGTCGAACACCAGAATGTTGGACATAGACTTGACATCGTTTAGTTAAGTTCCTATGACGTGGCTGATGAGTCAGCATATATGTTTTGAATTCTGGACCGTTTTGGTCACATGTTTTGAAATCTGGACCGTTACGGTCAACACCATAATGTCAATCATTAACTTCAACATGTAACTGTCGAGACTTAATGTCTGAGATTATGACTGCTTAGACTTGATGTCTGAGAGTGTAACTGTTGAGGTTGTAACGTCTCAGACTTGATGTTTGAGAGTGTAATGGTGTCAGACTCGATGTTTGACTTTGTAACTGTTGTCAGACTTCATGTCTGGGTTTGTAACTGTTGTCAGACTTCATGTGTGAGTCTGTAACTGTTGTCAGACTTCATGTTTATGTCTGTAACGGTTGTCATGCCGTAAATGGCAGACATGCTCCCTCATGTGTTGAAGCCTATAAATAGGCATCTCTAGGTGCCTACATGTACAAAATACTCTTTAGCTCTCAGCTGCAAACACTCTGCCAAAAAATCTCTCTGAAAATTGTCCAACATCACCGGTCAATTCAGTCCAAACTCCATTCAGTTCGTTGGAGCTTGTTTGATTGCAGTGTTGCTTCAATCGAGACGAAGTCGTTTTACCTTTGGGGACAACACGCCTGTTGGGAAATTTGGCTAAGTTTCCCTTCCCCAGTAGCTAATTGTATAGATTATAGTTTTGGTGGATCAAAACCTAAGTCCTACCAGCGTCAGTTTGTCTCTAGAATAGCTCTAGTCTCAAATGTAAAAGTCCTGTTTAGGTCTTTTGAGTTGTAAGTCGTAGCTGATCAAGACTCATGCTGGCTACTGTTCACCAGCATGAGATGTGCTTACCAGTTGAGAGAAGTCTCACCAGCAAAAGCGACTGACAAAGACTCATGCTGACACTGTTCATCAGCATGGAGTAGAGCTATTGACTGGTTACTGTTCACCAGTTGGGAAGATTTCACCAGCAGGAGGCTGAGAAATCTTACCAGCAGAATATGTGTTCTGGCTGACACTATTCACCAGCGGTGAAGCCACCAGTCATGGGAGATTCCAAGAAAGGGTTAACATCAGACATATTGGTAGACTTAGATTGTGCCAGCGCAAGTCACCAGCAGAGACTGCCAGCACAAGATCACCAGCATGATCTACCAGTCGGATGTTACCAGCAGAATTCAAGATTCGCTCTCCCAGAGTCTTAGAGACAAAAAGAAGATTCGTCTGAGGAATAAACTGACAAAGTATGACTTTAAGGGAGGATACCTTAAAGTCTATCAGTTCAAGACACCAGTTCCAATTCCTCGTACTAACGAATAGTGCCGTTCTGACATAAAGAGATCTATGTCAGATAAAGTGGACAAAAGCATGGCGCTTTCCGGAAATTCCTACCTGCCGCCGTCAGAAGGACATGCAAAGACAGAGACTTTTCCGGATGTGTCCAAATGGCTAGTAGATTTGAATGGGATCCCTCGTCTATAAATACCTGGGATCCATCAACATTCAATACTCTTCACCTACCGAAAGACTGAAAGTTATTACGCTCAAGCAAGTAAAAGCATAAAACTTTCGAGGCCTCTCTAAAGGCTATCCGTGTGTTGATTTATTCAAACACGAGACTTCAAGCTTCCAGCTTGTAAGTTACAGATCTCTTTGGTGTTCTTTCTCCTCCGAGGAAGTTCACAGCAGCTCTTGTGCCAGTCAGCACCTGAGTTATTACGGGCTTTTGCCGTATTGAGAAGATACGTTCTTGGGAGAACTAAAACACCCAGTCAGCAGTGGAGGTTGAAGTGACGTGCTCGCACTCCACCATCTGACGAGAGTTGAAGAGGAAACAGGACCGGGAGCGGTTGATCTAGTGAACTGGTGGACGGGGCATTCACCAGCTAGAGATAGATCGTAGGACACCTGTGACCGATTACTCTTTACGTTCTTGGGAGAACTGAACACCCAGTCAGCTGTGGAGGTTGAAGTGACGTGCTCGCACTCCACCAGCTGAGAGAGTTGAAGACGGAATCAAGGCCGGGAGCGGTTGATCTAGTGAACTGGTGGACGAGGCATTCACCAGCTAGAGATAGATCGTAGGACACTTGTTCCTGATTACTCTTAGTGAATTTCCAGTGCTACGACTGGAGAGTGGACGTAGATCAGTTGATCGAACCACTATAAAAATCCTTTTGTCTTTATCAGCTTTCTGCATTTTCATACTGATTTGAAACCCAGCACTCAAGTGCTGGTGTATATCTGAAAACTGATATAACTGTGCAAACAAGGCTAAGATATTCTAAGTCTTGAGCTACCAGCTGACCAGCCAGTCGTCAGTCAGCTGAGTACTCATAGTGCCAGTTGACTTACCAGCTGACAAGGTCCCAGTCAGCTGAGTAACCAGCAGAGTGCAAGAAACGAACTAACACATTTTCCGCTGCCAAGTTATACCCTGATAATCCGGGACCAACAACGCCTGAATCCGAGCACTACGGTGGTGTAATTGTCTTGCGGGAAGAGGACTCCTCGACTCGGCTTTAACACTATTTTGTTTGATATTCCTTCATACTTTGAACATTATTCTGGTAGCATTTCTTTGTACTTTAACACCGTCGTGTTTGTCTTTCTCTGTACAACACTGTTGTGTTCGTGTATTCTCAGATACTGTAATAACAACAAACCCACCATCCATAGCTTAAGAGACCAAGGTGTGAAGAATAAACACCAGGAGTGCAAGGTTGATCATAGTACTAGGGATGTCAATCGGGCTGATCCATCAAATTTTGAGCTGGCTCATCGAGTTTCGGGCTATTCAGTCCAGGTTGAATCGGGCTAAAAATTCTTGAACCTAACCCTAACCCACCAATTTTTGGGCTGACTCGTCGGGTTGACAAGGGGTAGACAAGATTTACGAAATTATTTTTATACAGAATTTCGTAAAATATTTTAAAAACCACTAAAATAAAATAAAAAAGAAAATGATGAACAAACATAAATAAAAACCATCAAACAACAATACATTCGAAAACAAAAATAGTGATAAGTGGATAAAAAGTTGTCGAATCATAGTATGAAAAAAAATATATCAATCTTTATATAACAAATAATTTAATGTAATTGAAAAACATTCTTGAGCATATAAAACTATAAATTAGAGATTATAAAATTAAATGTAGCTTTTCACTTGTGTGAACATCACAACGAGAGGTTAATGGTGTTGGAAAGAAAGAAATGAAGAGGTATGCTAATTAGGTGAGTGACAAGTGGATGATAGTGAAAGACGAAGAAATGAAAGATTTTTTGATTTTGGGGTAATGGACTATGTCACTGGAAGAGATAGACGAGATTTTGGGTGATAAAAAATTTAGTCTAGGAAATTATGTGTATAATTAATGGGTGTAGTAGGAAATTAATAATACTAGAAATAATGAATAATAAAATATTATATATATATATATATATATATATATATATATATATATACGGGAGCGTTATAGTAGCAACCACCTCCCAGATGTGAAATAAGACCAAATCTGGATCTTTCATTTAATTATTTAACGGTTCAGATTTAATTTTTTTTTTGTTAAAAAAAATTCGTTGCATATATAGATTAAAAAACTTGCATATAAGGGTAATTCAGTCATTAAGCATTAATCTTAAACTTCCCACGTCTTTGCAATTCGAATTTTACGGGAGGTGGTTGTTGCATTTACAGTTGCAGATATTTTAACCTACTCAGCATTTACTTTTCACCCAAACATGGAGGAAAAATACAGCTGAAAAATTCACTGGACTTATTCTCTTTCTGATTGTAAGTGACATGTATACTAAATATGCTTTTGATTTACAATGTCAATTTAAAAACATGTTTCTATATATGATATTGTATGAAACTAATGTGTAAAATGCACTATATATATGCTATAATTCCAATGCGTTTTATGCATTATTTGTTTTTTTTACTGCAAATTCATTTGAGTTTCTAATTGATTCATGTAAATAAAAATGCAATACATGTACACTTTTAAATGCAACAAATGTGCATTTTTGCTGGAACATATTTCAGATTCTAATGTATGTTATTTAAAGTAAATTTTCTATTATATACTTAAATTAAATTTACTGCTACATATGCTGAATTAAGAATGCATTTATAACTATATATATGTTGTAGAAAGATGTCATATACTGTACTTTTTATTTTGAATTACTACACAAATATTTTGTCCATAAAACTATGCATTAATTTAAGTTAGTTTTCTTAATAACAAACTTCATTATTTTACAATCCCAGATGTTATATGTCGATCGTGTGGTTCATTTGCAAAGAAAAGTGAATCGAGTATTCCCAACTGTACATGCATGGACTGCTAGCATGCTACGTGAAAGACAAAAGGAAGAAATCAGGAAGAGCAAGGTATTTGGGAAAGGTTATATAGAGCCTAGGTTACATGTGACAGATGAAATGTTAAAAAAGTTCAACAATTTTGAGACTGTTATTTTGAGGGGTGGATCAGTAGATGAAGAAATTCAAAAAAGTGGATTGGATCAAGGAAAGAAAGATGAATTTGACAACGATGATGCATACATTTCAGATCTTATCTCAAGCATGAAACATGCTTCATCTTCGGTAGCCATTTTCCTACAAAAGTTGACCAACGCATCTGAAACAATAATGCTGAACCCGAGATTCAGAGTTGCATTTGAAGCATCCAAATTTCTGATCATAGGCACCTTTGATGCTAAACCAACAGAGGATCACAGAGTCCTTTCATCGCAGGCGGTCTTGGATGACAATCCATAATGGGAAGAATGTTTAAGCCAAATGATGGATACGTGGGAGCTAATGCAGGACTACCTTAATTTCAGCATGGGTTTTACACAATTGGTAAGAAATTTATATATTCATTTACTGCAAATTATTAATAAATATACTGCAACTTTTTGTTTATGATAATGCAGTTTGCAGAGGTAGAAAAGGAACATGCCAAGAATGAAAATGCTACAGGGGAAGAAATGCAAGTAGATAACATGGATACAGAAAAACCCATCATGGAAGAAAACATTGGAGATGAAGGATTAGAAAAGGATGAAGAAGCTGCGGAGCTCAATTTAACGAAAGAAAATGTGAAGGTAAAATTTTAAGAATATAGAAAATATAAAATATTTTAAAATATATTTATTTGCAATATACATATTATATTGTGGTGCTGAAAATTTTGAAACGCTGAAATACGCAGGAAAAAAAAAGAAAACCACAATAAAAAGAAATAATTGAAACAAAAAAGGCTGGGGAGAGAAAGAAGTCAAGCAAGGTCACATCACCATACGTAGTAGATCAGAAAAACCTAAGCAAGAAGATGTTTAATGATACACAGTCCATTTACTATTGGATAATGCACGAGAAAACTACAGACTAGTAAGAAAATAATAACTACAAATAAAATATATTTTAAATAAATACATTAATTTAAATTTTGTGCAGTGGTTACTCATCTCACCATGGAAGATTTCAGAACGATAGCACCTTCAATAATTGTGAGGTCAGGTGTGGTGGACACATGGTGCTCATACTAAAATTCAAAAGAAGAACATAGAGATGAGGATGCACCTTACAGATTCTACTTCACTACCTACCCCTGTGTAAGAACGTACTTACAATTAAGCAAAATATACTACATTGTTTACATTATAATAAAAAGTTTAATTGTATTAATATATTTGCTTTTACTGCATATGTTATGTCCATAAACTGTCACATACTTATGAATTCATGTAAGTTATAAATATGTTATCTGACCTGTTAAGAATTCATGAAATATGCTATGTTGGATTACTTAGTACTACACCATTTATGTTACTTGACTGCAAAATAAATGCTTATTCACTGTAGATTTATTGTAATCTTAGTACTCTAATTTAGTAGATTCATTTTAGTATTATATATGTAAGGGATATGTTACAATTAAATGTGTTAATTACTAGACTTGTGACTAAACATTTCCTATCCTGCTATTACATTCAGAGTTTCACCATAGTGGACCAGCCGAAACAATGGACCAACGAAAAAGCAGATAAAGAAATGTTGCATTACTTGGGTTTGGAGCTGAAGAACAACCCAAAAGTCAAAGTCGAAAAAGTGGACCTGGTAATATTTATTACTTTCACAAAATTCAATTACTTTATTCACACAAAAATAATAATATATTGAAAAAACATCACAGGTTTTCATACCAATATGCATGAATTTTCACTACTACGTGATGTGTTTCGACTTGGTGGAGGGAAAAATACTCCTGATAGACAACTCTAACCAACTGGACAAAAGAGAATTGGCAGCAAAGTATGGTGATACTCCCAATAGAGTGGTATGTCCAAAAAATACTAATTACATATTTACATAAAATATATAAAAAAAATTACACTATAAAACAACATTTTAAAAAATGTAGGTTAAACTTTTCATTGATTTTCTGGATGGATTGAATCTTCATGAAAGAGGAGAAGTAGTGGGCAATGCAAAGATTGAGCGAAGAAGAATGAAATGGAGATCATCCACCAATCATGTTGACTGTAGAGTGTTTGCCATGCGACATATGGAAACATTCAGGGGAGAATCTGCCGATGAGTGGGACTGTGGACTGCATCAGAGATCGAAGCACGAGCTAAAACTTCTACGAATGGAGATGTGCCAAACATTAATAAGATCAAAGAACAACAAATTGGGGAATAAATTTATAAAGGTTGCCAACAAATTCTTCAAAGAACACTGCAAAGACCAAAATCTACACATGGCAAAGTACTTGGACCTACAGGTAGACATTTGGGTTTTAACCATAGACAATTTCCTGTTTTTTTTTCTTTGCATCTTATGAAGACATATCAGTTTAGTAGTTGTTTGAACATGAAGTATCATTTTGACAGTTGAAAGTACTTTATTTATATAATATGATTTGGGTTTTTCGTAAATTTGTGATATTTTTGTACATACAGGCATTGAAAAATGATTATTATTATGCATATAATACGCAATATTAACTATAAAAAAATAACACTAGAAATAAAAAAAATAAAAATTAAAAAATTAAATATGCATAACACAAACAAGAACAAAAATATATAAAAAATAATAATTACAAAAAGATATAAAAAATAATGAATAAACACAGAACAATTATTATAAAAAACACTGTAACAATTTAAAACTTTCACTGCAATATTACAGGCGAGTTAACCGCAATTATTTTATACATAAAATTAATCTATTAAAAACATAAACCACAAATACTTTCACTGTAACAATATAAAACTTTCACTAAAATTTTACAGGCGAGTTAACTGCAATTATTTTATACATAAAATATATACAAGTACAAAATAATAAATAACATTAATTATAAAAAAAATTGTAACTAACAAAAACTATCACTTCACTGTTACAGGCGAGTTAACTGCATTTTTTATTTGAAAAATCAATATATATAAAAACATGAACAACAACTCGAAAAACCATAATATATTTTATAAAACTAAAATGGTAGGGATTAAATAAATTGAAGTTAAACCTCTCATATATAAGTCCATGCAAAAATCTTAGAAAATTACACAATTATAAATAATATGTTCCTACCACTACGAAACCAAAAAGAAAAAAAAATTAAACATTGCTTCCAGAATCCTTAAACTTATCACAATTACACGAGTCATGAGTAGCCATTTTCTTACATTTTTTGCAATGCCTAAGATGTTTCTTCGTCGAACAAATAGCTTTCTCTTTATTTGACATAATGCGAGTACCACTACCTTTCGTCTTAACAATATCAGGTGGGTGAACATCCACTTTTTCTGGTATTTCAGCTCCATAGAAATTCTGGAACATCTGTCTCTTATCACCAACAACAGCAGCCTTATCCATTCCTGACACATTCTTACAAGCAAGATCAATCACAGCCAAAAAATCAGAGAGTCTATTAACATCACCATCAAACTGCTGCAACCATCCATACATAGTAGAAGTAATCCTATTTGTCAAACTCTTGCTTTGATCAACAACTTCAAAACGGTCCAGAATTTCAGCATAAAAAACATGTAAGTTTTTCCTCAAATGGACCTTCTTCCATCTATCAAGCAAATACTTCTCCGGAATAAAAGATACAAACTTGTTCTTCATAACAAAAAAGACAGGGCTACAGAAAAAACCCATCCTTTCAAACATTTTGCAGCTGCACACATAATCCGCACCAACTTCATCATAAACAACTGTAAAAACCTCATTCAAATCGTCAACAAACGTATAAGTCTCTTTACCAACAGCAATCAAATGTTCATGAAGAGCCACTCTTTTTAAACAATCTTTAATCTCATCTTGAACCCTCCAAAATATTTTTGCAGAAAAAACTCTTACAGCATGCTTCTCTATATCCAAATCCGTTTTTAAACAAGGAAAAAATGACTTATCTAGATAATTCAACTTAGCATTCTGATGCCTTTGAGCATCTAAAGCATGGTTGAACTGCATCCATAACTCTAACAAATTAGACATGCACCTAGTATACTTCTTGTAAAAGTTGTTTTCACACTCAGAAATCGAAGTCGTTCTCAGCAAACCACTAAGAGGAAAATCCCTGAAATATGCAGGAACCAAAAACTTGTGGTTTTCAAACATTGATGTAAACCATGAGTCGCCAATCAAACAATACCTGCTCATAATACCTCCCTAACTTGCATATAAAAAATCAGAATCAATCACCTCAGACCACACACATGTATTAAGTTTTTTTGAAATTTTCATTCGCCCTAAGCTCCTTGGAAATCTTATCGGCAACTTTAAGCATTATATGCCACATACACCATGCATGATGTGTACCCGTCAATACTCTTTCAATAGCAACTTTCATGCCCAAATCTTGATCCATAATAATTAATTTGGGACTAGAACTCATACAATCCAGCAGGAAATGTAATTGACTTTTCATGATTGTTTTTCCCAGTAAATGGAGCAAAAATCATACAATACCTACAAAAAAAAATCAAAAATTGCAAAAAATGTATTTAAATATTGCATATTACAATGTTTATATATTTAACTACGAAACAATATATAAAACCTTACTTGTTGGTAGAATATGTGGTATAAAAGGCAACAGCATGACCAAATAACTGGAAATTACGTCGTGAAATTGCATCACACCAGAAAAGTCTGGTCAACTTATCTTCTGCATCAACCTCGAAATTATATGTAAATGCTTCACATAATTCTTTTTTTCTTCAAATCATTCAACAACATCTGAGCATCACAAACATCAACAAATGCCTTCATAATTCTGGAAAAATTTCGAACCTCCAGTACAAAATATCCAACAAAATCAGTTCCATCCATTATTTCCGATAACAAACGGTGTGATGCAGTAGGGCCAATATTTGACGCAGCACAATCTAAAATAAACTTTTGGTGAACAATGTCAATGTTACGATTGACTTTCATAAATTCTCTATGTGAAACATCAACCAAATCATGATTATGTTCTTCCACAAATGCATGAACAACATATCCCAAATAAGCCACATATTTAAAAATCACACTAGCATTACACCGACACCTCGAAGAAATTCTCCTTCTCACCTTAGAATTAGAAAGTTCTAAGCCAAACATATCAGTATCAGCAGCAACAAACTTATCTCCCTCACGGTTGCAAACAACATACCTCCATGTTAAAACATCATTGACCTTCTTCGAGCTAGATAAACGAGTATCAAATTCAACTAGTTTTGCATATCACATACCGGAGTAATAACTACTACAATATTTAAAAAAAGGCAAATAATGTAACTATTATATCCTATAATTGCACTTTTAAAAGCGAATTAACTGCAAGTAATAAATTATAAAAATTAAATATGCACAAACGTCAACCTAAACTCAAAACATAAAACATATAATAAAATCCACAACAAAACATTTTACATAATGCTAACATTGATAAAAAAAAAAGAATCAAACAACAACATGCAAGCATACAATTTAAAAAAATATATATAAAAACATAAATATACAAAAAAGAAAACATGTATATATAATACCTTATAACTGCAACATTACAGGCGAGATAAATGCAATTTATTTCACGTATTTTTAAACGTATTAAAAAACCAAAAAAATTACAGTAACATAAACAGACAAATTTAAATAAAAAAATAACGTGCATGCATAAGATATATAAAAATAAGAGCATAGGTAATTATTATAACCTAATCCTGAATTATTACATGCATAATAATTGCACTTAAGTTTCAATAAAATTTTACATATTAAAAAACACAAACCATTAACAGTACTTGAGGTTTAACAGTCAACGTGAATAAAACAAGAAAAAAATAACCAAACTACATCAACAATTTTATAAACAAAACCATGACAAGAATTAACGAAACTCCATGAATTGAAGTGATGAAAAAAAAACATGACATAAATTAACGAAACATTAACAGTATCATCAACAAACAACTCCATGACATGAAACAACGAAACTTCATCAACCAATATACAAATAAAAAAAATTAAAAAAAAAAAACGTACCGTCGTTAAAAATTTCTATGAATTAAAGTGATGAAACTTCAGAATCAAACTTCAAAGACGATGAGAAACAATATGAAATAATAGATGATATGATGAAAATAAATAAGAAACAAAAATATGAAAGACTCGAATTAATCTATAAAAAAAACATAACGATGAAGTAGATACATAGTATCAGTATCTTTACAAAAATATACAAAAAAAAAGACATCAATAAACAAAAAAAAAAGAAAATAAAGGAAGTAGTTATATATTCAACATATCTTAAAATTGCAATGCCTAAAATACCCTAAAAATTATTAAAAAGAATTAATAAATTAAAACAAAACAAATACCTTAATAAATCTTAGCTATAAAAAACAAAAATTGGATGGCAGATAGAAGTTCTCATCTCTTATCTGGAAGGTGATTCACATATGATTACAAGTTTATATATATATATATATATATATATATATATATAGGGAGATAAATATATATATAAATTGCTGGACCTACGAGCCAACCCGCAACTCATCAGGCTCAGCCCGTTCGGGCTGCTAACCCGTTCGGTTAAAATTAGTTTCGAGTTGGAGATTTTTTATCCTAACCCGTATTTTAGTCCAACGATTTTCGGTTGACTCATCGGTTTCGAACTATATTGACATCCCTACATAATACTAGGATAAGTATTTCTAATTCCTTAGTTTATTCAAGATTAATTAATCTACAAGAAAAACAGTGAACAACAATGGTTAAAAAGTGTTGTTAAAGGGTATTAGAAAGTGTTGTTGTAGGGGGTGTTGTTAAAAGTATACTCTAAAAGACAACGGTTTTCCAACCATTGTCTTTTAGACAAAAATGTGTAGTCTTTTCTCAGTATAGACAACGATTTTAAAGCGTTAACTTTTGTAGAAAAGACAAAAGTTATAAACTGCTGTCTTCTCAACAAAACTGGTGTCTATTGTAGAAAAGATAACGGTTTAAAATCGTTGTATTTTCTTCTAATTAACAACGGTTTTAAATTGTTTTTATGGGAGAAAAGACATCGGTTTGAAATCGTTGTCGTAAGCTGCTTCAATTAATCTGTATATTTTCAATAATTAATGTATAATCGAATACAAAAATCATAATTTTTAAAATCCATATCATCATATTCAACTCACAAATTAAAAAAAAAACAATATTCCTAAATACAAAACATCTTAATATTAATCTTGTAAAAAAAGTATGCAACATCTCATCTTCAATAACACTCAGAAATATTCAAAATTAATTTGTTTCCCAAAATCATAATTCAAAAACTAAAGTGACCCGTCTAATCTTTCTCGAATTTTTTACGCATACATGTAATCTTGTACTGTATCCGCCCATTTCATGCAAACATCATCAATATCCATAATGTTTTAGCTCTTATTGTTGAATTGTTAAATAAAAGATAATACATTATAAAGAGACAATAAACCTCAATGATTTAAATTAGATATTACTATAATTAAGTATTACCAATGGCTGCAATGCATCAATCGTTTCATCATCAGAATCAATTATTTTTTTCATATACTTCATTACATAGTATCCGCACTGAAATCCATCAGGTTATTTTGGAACCTACGTTTGAAATCAATCTATTCATTAATATATATTATTTATTATATGTATGTTTTAATGAAGTTTACATACCTTGATTATTGACTATTTTTGTGTTTTTCTTGATTTCTATTTAGTGATCGTATTAAACATCTTCAATGCTCTGCAAGAATTTCACTAAGTCCACTCCTTAGCCGAAACGCTAAGAATTTCACTAAGTAAGTATACGGATTACAAGGATTCGCCTTTCAAGTAAAGTAGGCAGTGACCTTTCGACCCGGCTACTCCACGACTATCCTCCGATATTCCGAACTCCTCAGGTGTAGATTCGGTAGAGTCAAGTGCACACCTTCGTAAAACTCACCTTTGCTACTTATGGAAGATTTATAGTTCCTTCCGAACTTTCCTTCGAGTGTGGCTAGACGCCCGTCCTAATCAATCCCTTTCTAGAGAATTGATTGTTGGATGCTTCCAATAAAGGAAGGTATCCCAATGATTGAAGATTCTTGAGCAAAGTCAAGGAATCTCTTCAATGGAGTGTCAGATAATCAATAGGGACACTCTGGTAGTTAAAGGCTTTGAATGTCTTTCGAATGCTGGCTTTCAACTGACTGATCTTTTAGCTTTTTCCTTTTGTCTTAGGAATCTCTTGGATGTGAGTTCGTGTATTGAATATGAGCAGTTGTTGTGTCTCTATTTGTGTCTCTGTTTTGAATCTCCAGATCCGTTAGACACAACGGTTCCTTTGTCCAAGAGTGGGTAGACTTTTACCAACTTTTCTGACTTCGTATTGTGCTTTTCTGAATTAATTCTGAAAGTTTTGTCCTTGCTCATACGGTTGTCAGAACGGTAGTGTAGCAATCGTTGTTAGTTGTTTTTGCTTTCCTAAGCTTCTTCGGGGCGATCTGCTAACCTTCCTTAGCAATTTGCTAGAGCGATCTGCTATCTTATATTTGATTCATTTAATTCCAGATTGCTAACGTCTTTAGCAATCTTTGATGTGCTAGTGAATGCTAACTCCTCAGCATTCTGCTACCACCTCTGGTTTCCTTTAGCTTTCTTCAATGTCTGCTAGGAGCACTTCTAGCAACCTATTATATTACAACTCAATATTTACCCTATACAGGAGATTACAAGAGTTGCTAGACTATGCTAGAGTTCAGCAATTGATCGACCAATCTACTAAGGTTTGATCCAACAAAACCTTTTACAATATGATCCTAAGGGAGATTTAGGAATAATTTCCCAACAATTTCCTACTTTTTGGTGCGATCAAAACTTACTAACGATACTTGAGACTTAGCAGAGAAAAATTCTAAGTTACAGGGAAAATTGCTAGACATACTATCTCAGAATCTTACTAGCTTTAAGTCATTAGCACGATGATTGATTTTAAATAAAATTCCCCCTCAAAATATGCTGGGAAATATTCTCGTTTAAAAACACAAGTAAATGCTGCAATGAGAATATAATAGAAATCCTAGCATTCTTAAGAACAACAGACATTTACCTACCAATCAACAACCAACAGACCATAGTGTCCACATTCAAATTTGTTGAATACACGAAAAGTGTTTGTCAACTAGAGCACACACACAAAAATCAGAAGTGGACAGTGAGATTTTGTCACGAATCTGATGATTTCATATATGATTTGGAAAATACAGGTACAATGAAATCAATTAGAAGCAAGAGAAAATATGAGCTAGAAAGAGGTGACCTTAGCTCTATGCATCAGGTGAGGGCTTTGGCTTGTCGAGTGAGTCTAATTTGCTCATAGTCATCGCCATAAGTTTCTCCATACGTGCTTGGTGAGCCTCCCTCTCCTTCGCTTCTCTCGCCAGTCTTTGCTCAATCTTTGTATTTAAGAGCTCTCTTTCCTTCGTAGCTATCTCGGCTTCTTCTTCTTTCATTCTGGCTAGCTCAGCAATCCGTTGTTCTTCCCCCTCTTTGATCGCATCCAAGAGGGAGGTGGAAAAGGATTTGATGGTGGTTGTAGTCTCTGCCTTATGCTCAGCAACATCGGATTTTACTACAGCAACCTCGGTTCGGACTTCTGAGACTTCGGATCGAACCTCATCGATTTTTCTACTTAGAGCTGAGTCTCTCTCCTCCATTCGCTCAGACATAGTGGATACAGCAGATTGCACAACAATTTGCATCACAAAATTCAAGAAAGAAGGGAAATTATGAGAGCTCACCGGAGGGACAAGAAATGAAGGAATTGGAGCTGTTACTAGAGCTTGACTTCCAGCAATGGAAATCTCCTCTATCATAGCATCTGATGCACCATGAGTGGCCTGATCAATTGCTTCTTTATCAAAGAAACTTTGGGTAGATTCTATGCTTCTGACGCGTTCTGCGTTAGCACGCTCAACTGCTTCTGCTGCTAGCCTTTCTTCTTCCGATTTCTGTTGTGCAGCCATGTATATGGCTTCCTCATTCATTATGCGTTGTGCTCCATCCATGATTTGTTCATTCACAACAGCGCGCTCTATTTCTTCTTGCACTAACTCATGAATATCAATTGTCAGCCATGAGACAATCCAGCGTTCAGTATCCCCAAGCTCTTTCTCTTCCTCCTCTTCCTTTTCAGCTTCCAGACTTTCTCAAATTCTGCTTGGCGTCGTTTGTATTCAGCAGCTACCCGTGCCTGATGCTTTGTAAGCTCAATTCTAGCATCGGAGATTCCATCAGGACCAAAGTTGGAGGGAGGCAAGGATGAATGAGAAACCAGCCTGTGGGCCTTGATAGCACAGAGTCGAGCGAATACTTGTTTATCTGTGAACTGCTTGGCACCGGCCACCTGATCAATCCAATTGTTCGCCCAAACTTTCTCACTTCTCCAGAAGTTGGCTCCTTTGCAGGTAAACATTAGCAAATTCTCTTCGAAGGACAACTGGTACATTATGTAATCATACTTCCTCCATCGCCGAAATTCATCTGCTAATGTTTTTTCTTTGGGCGTGGTCTCATCAATATCAGTGTCATAGACATTTGTAATGTCTCTCTCAACTTCACTCTCCACAAACTCTTCAATCTCAAATGCCATGGGGAAGAGATCAGAATTTACCTTATCTGTCGGGTCTACAGCTGGACACATTTGTGCCACTCTCCGTAGTTTGAATCTTGGACCAGGGAGTCCTATGAATGGGACTCGGTATACTTCATTTGTTCCAGCGGTCTCTTTCTTTAAGGTCTTGGCATTATAGATATCCGCAGACTCTCCTTCTGAGTCAGATTCAGATAAGCAAGTATCAAAGAAACCTGGATCCGATTGAGTCTCTGCTGACTTAGCAATTGGAGTCTCAGCATTCTTCGTAACATCATGAATCTTTACCTCAAGATTAGTGGAGGGAGAGCTAGTCTCAACAAGGATAGTAACCACTTGCTCAGCAACAGGTTGTTCAGCACTCGCGACTCCAGCACTGCTGGCATCTTCCTCAGTAGGTTGCCTCGAACCGGAAGAGCCACCACCTTCAGGACGGTGTGGCACAATATCAGAGTCAGAGCTGAGGCATGGCTCATCATTCGGATCATTGAACGGAATGCATCCTTTGCCTTTCGGTGCGAATTGATCATTGAAGGCTCCATTGTGAAGCATTTGAGTGAAGGTTTCATCAGATAGTGCTTCCTTGACAGGCACTATCTTCTTAGTAGCAGCAGGTTGTGAGGTGATTTCAACAAGAACCACTTTCTCCTTCCCTTTAGCGACAGCAGCGATCTTCTCTGTTACCTCTGCTGATATTGTTGGAGTATACTGTAAAGCGAGCTATGTCATGTACTTAATCTCCTGTAAATAACTGAAATAAAAGTTATCACATTGATGCAATCTCATGATTGCATGTATATCCACTTATCTTATATTGTAGACAATGTGGTGGATGCGTCGTCCCACTGAAGATCGTATTGTTCGGTTCCTTATAAGATATAAAACCTATTCACAACTAAGATAGTTCTGGATAAACTATCGTTTTAGGTTGTAGGATAAACTTGAGATAACTAGTCTTGGTTATTAGTTTATGCTAGTGCATGGTGTCGCATTGAAAGGATCGCGGTGAGACGTGTTCTTCTGTTCTGACTCTATGAAGAACCAAGGTCTCGGTGACTTTGATAATTCTTAACCCTAGATGTGTTATTTAGATATACGCAAATGATTGTTTGTTACTTTGACTTACCATGGGTGAGAATCAAAAGGATGATTCAATATGCTCCGTATCTTGGGTAACAACATTATTTGTATATGTTTATATAGTCACATTAGGGCACCGTGTCCTGGACATCCAGGTTTGGACATCCAGGTTGATGACATCCCCTTAAGGAGCTCATAAGTTTTATCGTATTAAACCCTGTAGGTGTAATTTATTCTGATACGACAATAATGTTGAGCGGGTACTACTTAAGGAATTAAGATATTAATTAATTAATGCTATCAGAGCTTTTAATTAATTAATAGATGTGTGTTATCTTAAACATGGGGAATTAATTAAGTCAAATAGAAGCCCTGATTCACATCGGGATAGGATGGTAGTTGCAACATTAATTCTCTAGTGGAATGAATTAATGTTATAAGTTCAATTTATATTCTGGGTTGAATATATGTGTTTGGACTTATGGGAGGCCCAATCCTATACCTTCTAGAGATCCCTGACCTGGCCAAACTAGAAACCCTAGAAGATGCCTATAAATAGGATTTAATGGTTGAGTGAAAAACCCTAGTTATCATTTTTCATAAGCTCATGAGTTGAGCGACGGCTAGGGTTTAGTTCTCTCAAACATCGTAGATCTAGTGTTTTAGATT
The DNA here is from genome assembly GCA_026898455.1 of Plectranthus barbatus. NCBI lineage: Eukaryota > Viridiplantae > Streptophyta > Magnoliopsida > Lamiales > Lamiaceae > Plectranthus > Plectranthus barbatus. The sequence continues at coordinate 351,473 of JAPKLW010000689.1, forward strand.
GACATCTACGATTTGGAGGATTGTTGTCCACCCGGCATTCGATCGTGGTTCGCGGGACACAGGCTAGAAGATCTCCAGTGGAATCGATCATCAGATCTGTATAGATCTATTGGTAATCCTTGATCTCCTTGATTTAATTTAATTAAACCATGTATGTGTACGTTTGGAATCCAACATCGATCGTGGGGACGATCCGCCTTCACCGGCGTGTTCCTTCAATTGGTATCAAGGCCTCGTTCGTGGTTGTTGGCTCTGCCTGAAACGTGCAGTTGGTTTATTGTATTTTAAATCTTTCAAGCATTTTGTCGATGTTTTATATATTTTTTGTTCCTCGTGGCTCTCGATTTTTTTTTGGTTTTGGTGCAATGGTATATTCGCGGTTTGTAATCGTTTTTCACAACAAGAAAATCCGTGGTTAGTGTAGGAAATGATGTAATTTTATTTCCTGTAATTTTTTGTAAATTATGATGTAATTTGCTGCGAAAAAAGAGACCAAGAATCGAAGAACACGAAGAACAAATAACGATGGAAAACTGCCAAATCGCAGTCAAGTAGGGCCTGTTTGCGGCTCAGCCATGGCTCATCAGCTCGTCAGTGGTGGTGACCGGCCAGTGGAAATCGAAGCTGGGTCGGCGGACATTACCACCGAACCACCGATGGCCTTGGACGGCGACGGCAGGCGGTGCAGTAGCAACCGCAAAACGCGTGCACGAATCGCACGATTTGGGGCTGTGCAGCAGCCTGTCTTCGCGGCGTCCCGGCGCATGATGGGGCGGCGATCGGCGATGGCGGTGGTTGGCCGTGGTAGCGTGGTGATAGGCGACCAACAGGATGTCGGCGGAGTCGATGGTGGCAAGGCCAAAAAGTGAGGCCAGTCGCGCGATTTTTTTGGGTATTTTTCAAAATTTTCGTGCGACTGTTGTGCGGCCTGTCTTCTTTGCGTTGTCGGTGGTGATTCCAGCAAGAATCGTTGATTCCGGTGGTGTGGAGTTGGTCGTGACAGTGAGGGGTTCAAGTCCCTAGGGTTGATTGGCATTGATGGCGGCGAAATTGATGACGATTGCCGCGTGAAAACAGTTGCACGCAAGAATCTCGTGATTCTGTCTCCGTGTGGGCTAATTTTGCACGTTAATTGGAGGCTATTTCGGGTCGTATCCGTAATTCCAATGATTTGATCTTACTTTCCATACTTAAGGCTTCAATGCCTAGTAGGTCGCCATAAAACCCAAATTTTCTGGGTTAACAGCATGTAAGTGGACCTTTTTTTGTGGTCATTCGGAGGCCTTCCATTTATGGATTTCTAGTACTGATGACACGGAATTGTAGTCCAAACCTAGGGCTTTAAGGCCAAATAGGTTACTGGCATGATTGTCGTTGGAATCGATGGGAACGAAGGCGAGAAAAGTGCCCTATGCACTGGTTTTTTGCCCAGGCTGCTCAAGTAGCCATTTTCTTCGGCCAATTGGCAGTGATTTGAGCGTGAATCTCCTGTGCCGTTGGTTGGAGATGGAAGTCCAAACTTTGATCTTCAAAGCCCATTAAGTTTCGGCTGTTGACTGTGCGTCTTTTGGTAGCAACGGTGGCTCGAAAAAGGACATTTGCAGTAAATTCAAAAGCCCAAATTTGAATTGTTCGATGCCCGGATCCATTTGAAGAGCTCTATATTCAATATTCTTGTAATAGAATAGGTAGATATGCAAGTTCACATCTTGGGGCCACAAGGACATTTTATTTGTTCTTACATGATGTGTATTTATTTTCTAAGCATGTTGTATGTTTTACATGTTAGGAGCATGCTAGGATTTATTTAATTATTTATTGCATGCTATCAAAAACCTTCAACTTAAAATGACTAAGTGAGTTAAAATAAATTTTAATTAATTTATTTAGGCCTCCACAATTGGTCTTATAAATGATTGTGGATGTTGTTCGCGGGACCCTGGGAGTCTCCCCCTAGAGGATACAACATTCACTGGTTGACTTGATAAGACTTCTAATAAAAAATATATTTTCTTTAAATGAAGTGCGTGGCACTTGCGGGACCCTGGGAGTCTCCCCCTAGAGGATGTGTCATTCATGGTTCAATGGTAAAGATTAAATTCAAGATTACCTTAAGAAATTATTTGCAAGTGATGTAAAGTCCTAACGGTAAGGTCATCAATTGTAAAATGATTTTCTTTATTGGTCAAATTGTGGCCATCACTTAGATGTGAATTTCTACATAACTCCCCAACAGAGTCCCTGTTTTAATTCACATGGCCTGTCATATGGTCCGACTATTAATTCCATTCGTCATAAAGTAGAGGTTGACGTGATATCTGAATTAAAGATAGTTTGTTTGGTCAATGGATATATGTGTAAACGTCCACCCACCATGGCTTGCATATATATTTGTTGGGCTGTTGGAGGTTGCATAAATATTGGTTTTGAAGGTTTCCATGTTTTATGCTTCAATTAATGTGATTTAAATGCTTACATGTTTGCATTTAATTTATTTCAGTGATCATCATGTCGTTTAATCTGCTTATGATTGTTCTCTATCATAACAAGCTTATTGATCCAATTTGTTTGGACTGGAAATAAATCTTGATATAGTACTGGTTGCTGAAGAGTACATATTTGTACTCAAGATGCCTACTCAATGTCTCTTGAACCCTTACTTCCACTTGAAAGTAATCATGGGTAAGAAATAGTACTCTGTTGCAGAGTTTCTTACTGGCTTGATTATAGTGAAGGATTTTATGGGCAAGAGATCACTGGTTTTATTTTCTTTTGAAGCATCATCTTCTTTGTGTAATGACGGTAAGAAGAAGAAGCCACAAAAGAAAAATAACAGTGGGAGCAGTGGGAGCAAATAAGTAATACTTTCTGGTAGTATGACACCTTTTAGTGGTGTCATGAAACTAAAGGGAAAGTGCTACAAATGCAACCGGTCTGGGCATCACAGATATAATTGTCCCATCTTAATGAAGGGTAACTCGCCTATGTCTTCTGTTTTAGTTGTGGAAACATGTCTTGTGGCTTGTTCTACTATCTCTTGGATAGTAGGTACTAGTGCCACTAATCATGTTTTTTTTCTCTGCACGGTCTCATGCAGACAAAACAACTAATGAAGGCGAGATTACCGTAAGCTTGGTAAATGCTACTAGAGTGGTGGTTGTTGCAGTGGGAGATATAAACATTTTTCGGATTGTGTTGTGGTATCAAAGGACATTTTAAACGTGCCTAGTTTTCGAAAGAATTTATTTTCAGCTTTGAAAATTGTTTCTGGATGGATATTCAGTTATTTTTAATAACAATGATGTTATTATGAGAAATAACTCTTTTATCTATTCTGGCATGTTGGAAAAGTCCTTATATACTATTACTTGTGTATATCGTTCTGCAACTGAAACACATGCATGTTCATCATTTAAAAGGATAGTTTCTTCTATGTTGAATCAAACATATATTTGGCATCTAAAACCGGGTCATGCTAATCTGAATAGGATCCAAAGACTGATAAGTCGTGGATCATTGGAATCTCTCCAACTTGAACCATTCTTAGTCTGCGAATCCTAATTGGAGAGTAAGATGACATTTAGGTCTTTTTAAGGCTATGGGTTTAAAGCCAATGATACGTTGAAAATGATTCAATCTGATTTGTGTGGGCCTATGTCTATTCAAGCAAGAGGTGGTCTTGAGTATTTCATGATTTTCATGAATGATTACTCAAGGTTTGGATACATTTACTTGATGCGCCACATGTCTGAATGATTTGACATGTTCAAAGAATTTAAGACTGGAGTGGTGAATCGAAAAGGTAAAAGTATCAAGTCACTACATTTTTATTGTAGTTTCTAATACCTCAGTGCTGAATTTAGGCAATACTTATTGGATAACGAGATTACATCTCAACTATCTACGCCTGTTTTTTTTTCCGCAACAAGTTGGCGTAGAAGTGAGAAGAAACATAATTCGTTTGGAGATGGTGAGGTCGATGATGAGTTATGCCACTTTGCCTACTTTGTTTTAGGGTTATGCCTTGGAAACAACGGCTTATCTTCTGAAATTAGTACCTTCTAAATTGACTCTAAAGACTCCAATAGAATTTTGTACTTGGCGAAAGCCTTGGTTAAAACCATATTCTTGTTTGGGTTGTCCAGCATATATGTTGGATAAGGAAGTCAATAAGTTGGTACCTAGAATGGAAGTACGGTTGTTTATAAGATATCCTAAGGGTACGAAAGACGGTAACTTTTATAGTCCTAAAGAATCGGAGGGTGGTGGCTAATACTAATGCCCGATTTCTTGGAGAAAGACTATATAAGCGAGCAAAAATCCAAGAGTGTTTTCATTCTTAATAAGTTGAGAGGAGACAATTGTACACCGAGTGTACTAAGTGTTATTCCACAAGAGACTGCACAACGTGTTGACTCTGGTGTACCTACACAGGTACTGCCTTGTTGTAGTGGGAGAGTTTTTCAATCTAATCATTTCATGGATGTAGGAGAGTCTTCGGACTTGGTCCACATTGTTGTACATGAAGCGAACGATCCCTGAACTTACAAAGAGGCAGTTCAAGATGTAGATGCGATGTCTTGGCATAAGTCTATGGATTATGAGATTGAATCTATAGATACTATGGATAGGTACGACCTTCAGACCTTCCTAAAGGCAATATAGCCATTGGATGTTAGTGGGTCTATAGGTGTAAGAGAGGATCTGATCTAAAGGTCATCACCTTTAAAGCATGGTTGGTGGCGAAGGGATTCACTCAATTTGATTGAATCAGTTATGGTGATAATTTCTCACCTGTAGTCGTGCTAAAGTCGATCTGTATTCTCTTATCCATAGCAAATTACATGGACTTTAAGGTTTGGCAAATGGATGTTAGGACAGTTTTCCTTAATGGAAATATGATTGAAGACATTTATATGAGGTAACCTGAAGGTTATGTAAGGAAATGCTAAGAGCATCTAGTTTGGAAGTTAAAGAAGTCTCTTTATGGACTTATACAAACTTCTAGATCTTGGAACATTCATTTTGACGAGGCAATCAAATCCTTGGATTTAAAAAATGTCAAGATAAAAGTTGTGTGTACAAAAATGAGCAATGGAAACGTGGTGGTATTCTTAGTACTGTACGTAGATGATATCTTCTTATTGGCAACAACTTGAGGGTATTGTTGGACGTATAGGTGTGTCTGTCAAAACAGTAACAAATGAAGGATTGGGATATGTTGTGTACATTCTTGGTATTCAGATCACTCATGATCAAAATAAGAGAATATTGCATTTGTACCAAGCTTCCTACATCAAAACTATTATTACCCAGTTTAGCATACAAAACTCTAAGAAAGGATTTCTACCTTTGTGACATGGAGTTCCTCTATCTAAGGACATGTGTCCTAAAATGCCAAACAAGATAGAGGAGATTGCTAAGGTTCTTTAAGCTACAGCAGTAGGAAGCCTTATGTATGCTATGTGCTGTACTAGACATGATATCTACTGTGCAGTTGGCATGGTGGCAAGATATCAATCTAACCCAGGTCTGGGGCATTGGACTGCGGTAAAATATGTTCTCAAGTATCTTAAAAGACCTTGAGATTATATGTTGGTTTACCTATTAGATAATCTGACCCATTTGGGTTAATCAGATTCAGATTTTTAAGCTGATCAAGATATGAGAAAGTTAACCTCGAGATTATGTGTTTACCTTGGGAGGCGTAACCTATTACATGGCTGCCTCGGAGGTTGCCAAAGAAACTGTCTGGCTTAGAAGCTTCTTGTTGGACTTGGGGGTGATTACGAGTATGCCTAAGTGTATCACGACATATTGTGACAACACTGGTGCAGTAGCAAACTCAAAAGAACCTAGAGCCCATGTGGCAAGTAAACACAAAGAGAGACAGTACCATTTTTTACGAGAGATCGTAAAGCGAGGTGGTGTTGCTGTGGAAAATTTGTTTCGTTGTATAACCTGGTTGATCCTTTCACGAAGATTTTGGAAACTTAGATCTTCAGAAAACACATAATGGATCTTGGCTAACGATACATTGCAGCTACACTTTAAGTCTAAGTGGGAGATTCGTAATGACATGGTGTATACTAAAAGTTTAGCTTTAGTATAAGTGGGAGATTGTTGGAGTATACTGTAAAGCGAATTTTTAAGCGAGCTTTGTCATGTACTTAATCTCTTGTAAATAACTGAAACAAATGTTATCACATTGATGCAATCTCATGATTGCATGTATATCCACTTATCTTATATTGTAGACAATGTGGTGGGTGCGTCGTCCCACTGAAGATCGCATTGTTGGGTTCCTTATAAGAGACAAACTATCGTTTTAGGTTGTAGTATAAACTTGAGATAACTAGTCTTGGTTATTAGTTTATGCTAGTGCGTGGTGTCGCATTGGATGGATCGCAGTGAGACGTGTTCTTCTGTACTCACTCTATGAAGAACCAAGGTCACGGTGACTTTGATAATTCTTAACCCTAGATGTGATATTTAGATATATGCAAATGATTGTTTGTTACTTTGACTTACCATGGGTGAGAATCAAAAGGATGATTCAATATGCTCCGTATCTTGGGTAACAACATTATTTGTACATGTTTATATAGTCACATTAGGGCACCGTGTCCTGGACATCCAGATTGATGACATCCCCTTAAGGAGCTCATAAGTTTTATCGTATTAAACCCTGCAGGTGTAATTTATTCCGATAAGATAATAATGTTGAGCGGGTACTACTTAAGGTATTTTGATATTAATTAATTAATGCTGTCAGAGCTTTTAATTAATTAATGGATGTGCGTTATCTTAAACACGGGGAATTAATTAAGTCAAATAGAAGCCCTGATTCACATCGGGATAGGATGGTAGTTGCAACATTAATTCTCTAGTGGAATGAATTAATGTTATAAGTTCAATTTATATTCTGGGCTGAATATATGTGTTGGACTTATGGGAGGCCCAATCATATACCTTCTAGAGATCCCTGGTCTGGCCCAACTAGAAACCCTAGAAGATGCCTATAAATAGGATCTTATGGTTGAGTGAAAAACCTTAGCTTTCATTTTTCATAAGCTCATGTGTTGAGCAACGGCTAGGGTTTAGTTCTCTCAAACATCGTAGATCTAGTGTTTTGGATTGGCATCTACCATTTGGAGGATTGTTGTCCACTGATAAGCTCATTATTTTACTCGCTTATCTATATTATTTTCTATTATTTTATGTAGTTTTATTGAGTTTATATATATATTCTATGCATGAGTCTATATTAGGTGGTATTATGCGCGTATTGGTGTTTTTGTAGGGTTTAGGCCTAAGTTCATGAGAAAGTCGTTCCGAAAGTAGTGACGTGTAAGAGTAGCAGTGCAGATTTCTTCCACAAGAGGAATTCGGGCTATTGGAGCATGGAAATGGATGAAGCTTTGAGTTAGCTCTCCAACGCAACTGGAATCGGGTCAATCGAAGTTTGGGAGAGGAAGTTATGGCCAAAACCGTGAGACCGCGCAAAAGTGGCGAGAGACCACGTCGATCGATGCCAATCAGCATCGATCGACACCATAGAGGAAGCCACGTCGATCGACGCCAATCAGCAACGATCGACGCGAGTTTGCTGATGCAGGAAATTTGATGAAAATCGGATTTATTCATATCTTTAGCCCTAGATTTGATAGGATACACATCCACCCCTATAAATACCTAACTAAATTCGAATTTTTGAAGCAGCTATCATTCCCTTTCATATTTTCATTCCACAAGTTTAGTTTTTAGAGTTTGGAGACTTGGGGAACACGAAACCCTTTTATTTTTCTTGTAATTTCTTTACTTTTATGCAATTTAATATGTTTTCTTTTGGATTTCTATCTGCGATGAGTGGCTAGAAACTCTAGTGGGTTCTAGGGGTTGATATTATTATGGATGCATGTTAGGATTAATTAATTAAGTTCATGATTCCTGTGTTTATTTTATAATTCTAATTTAATTTAAGGACCGAGAGGTGACGATTAATTTAGATGTCTAGCTATTGATAGAAGGACCGAGAGGTGAATATTAATAGTAGGATTAGAAATGAATGATACTATCTACACTATCCAAAAAGATGTACTAGACTGTAGGAATTTAACTGATTTGCTTATCAGATTGACTAATTTGGTGTACTTTGAGACCGAGCGGAGATAGTCACTAATTAGTAATCTAGGTTATATTTGCCAAACAAGGAAATATAGCATTATTACAGTATTCCACCTGTTAAATTAATTGATTCCTACATGTTATCCATCATAAGAATTCTTCCCTAGAATCTTTGTTCTTTTAAATTTGCTTTCACAATCCCTTTAAATTTCAAGTATTGTTATCTTTATTTTCCAAATCAAAACCCTAATTTTCTGTTCACTCAAACAATGAATCTTAGGATTATAACTAGTATATAGGATAGTTTCCCCACACAATTCCCCTGGATTCAATAACCTTAGGGTTTACAAAATTTATTTGCTACTGTTTCTATAATTAATCTGTAGATTTTACAGTGATCAAATTGGCGCCGTTGTCGGGGAATTGTTAGATCTTATCTTGTTACTAGTTCATCCTAAAATTTGGTGGATTGAGTGTTATCTTTATGTACGTGTACGTGTGTGAGTTTTCAAGCCTGCGTCTCGCGTCGATCGACGCCACCTAGCGTCGATCCACGCCGACCACTCTTTTGCGGCAATTGACATGAATCCACGTTGATCGACGCTAAACTGACATCTATCTATTTTCTGCACAGGTGCATGAACACGCGAGCCAAAGGAAAAACACTCGAGGCCTTTGTTCATGAAATTGAAGCAACCTACAGAAAAATCGAAAAGAAAGAAAAAGAAAAACAACGAGAGATGGCTGAGAATCCTGAAACACCTCTGCAAAATATGACTCCTGAGAAGCAAAGGCAATTTGTGAATGAAGTACAGCAGCTGAGAGCACAAATGCAAGCAGCCCAGGCCACCCAGGCGGAACAAGCTGCAAGACTGGCAGAGTTGAACGATAGGCAAGTTGTGATCCCACAAAGGTCCATCTTGGATCGATTTCTTCCACAGCAAGCGGAGGCCGGATTCAAAGTTTGCATTGATGCCAACAACTTCAAGCTGCACACAGGCCTTATTCAGATGGTGCAGCAAAACCAGTTTGGGGGGAGAGCTGTAGAAGATCCATATACCCACCTCAACCAATTCATCAAGGTGTGTAACACTGTGAAGCAAAACGGAGTAACCCAAGATGTGATCAGGATGAGACTGTTCTCGTTCTCACTCATAGACGAGGCACGGTCTTAGTTTGCTGGACTGGATAAGAGTCAGATCGGGACATGGGAGGAGCTTCGAGCAGAGTTCCTTACCAACTACTTCTCACCAAGCCTGCTGGTGAAGAGGAAAGCGCCATTACTACTTTCAAGAAGATGTATGATGAGTCACTCTACGAGGCCTGGAAGAGATACAAAGAGCTTCTACGACTCTGTCCTGGACATGGCATCGATCTGGAGATGCAAGTGTGCCATTTCTATGAGTGTTTGAATCCTCACATGAAGGAGTTGGTTGATTCATCTGCTGGTGGTATACTGATGAAGAAGAGTGGTGCAGAGAGAATGAGGTTGCTAGCAGACATGGCGCTGAATAGCCATCAGTGGCCGACTGATAGACATATTCCGATCAAAGCAGTCGAGGCAAAGCCAGAATTCGACGTGGTTGCGGAGGTGAAAAAGCTCCGGGAAGAGATTGAAAAATTGAGCACAACACAAGCTGCAATTGTTGCAGAGCCAAGCATGGCTATTGTTCCGGTGGAGGCTGATTACATCATCCGGGGTGCAAGCAGTTCGTCTGGAACTGCCGGGATGGAGGTGAACTAAATTGGCGGTGGTTATCACAATAACTACCGAAGAAATCAAGGGTATCATTACAACCATGGGCGATCTCACCCTGGTTTTTCTTATTCTAACACTTCTGCTGCAGAAAACCCTCCGCCTGGTTTTGATGTAGGTACTGGAGGAGAGATAGTGGAAAGAAAGAAGTCTGTGCTGGAAGAGACGCTCGAGAAATTTATCAAGAGCTCGGATAACCGGTTTGTGAAAGTAGAAACCGAGGTGAAGGGGATGGCCAACCAAATGCAGCTGATGACGAAACACCTTCAGATGATGGACACACAACTGAGCCAGATTGCCACCACACTCGGCAACCAACACAAGCCGGGATAGCTTCCGAGTACGACAGAGGTGAACCCCGCAAAGGAAAAGCCGGTGAATGCCATTACTCTGAGGTCTGGGACGAGCTACAAGGGTCCCGAGATGGCTATGAATGATTTCGGAGGCAAAAAGGAGCAAAACTGCGCAGGACAGGGATCCACGTCGATCGACGTACCATCCTCGTCAATCGACGCAAAAGATAAAGTCCCATCGATCGACGCCACCCTACGTCGATCGATGGCAAAGTCTGTTCCAGGTGCAAAGCTGAAGCAGTCTGAAGATCAACCCCCTCATTTGCCATTCCCACATAGGTTCACGAATCAGAAAGAGGACGAGAAGTTCTCCAGATTTGTGGAGAATCTGAAGAAGGTCAGCATCAACATCCCACTGATCGAAGCACTGAAGGAGATTCTGGGGTACATGAAGTACCTCCGGAAATTAATGAGTGGAAAGAAGCAATTCCTGGAGAACGAGACGGTGAAGATCCACGAGCAGTGCAGCCTGCTACTTCAAAAGCAGGTGCCCATCAAGAGAAGCGATCCTGGATGCTTCTCTATTCCAGTTGAGATTGGGGGACACACGTTCGAGAGAGTACTATGTGATACTGGGGCCAGTATCAACTTGATGCCGTACTCCATTTACTAACATCTTAACATCAGAGAGATGAGGCCCACGACGATCACCCTGCAGATGGCAGATCGGTCTGTGTCCCGCCCGAAGGGTATACTAGAGGATGTGCTTATTCGCGTGGGCCATCTCATTTTTCATGCATATTTCATGGTGCACGAGATGAAGGAGGACGAGAACATGCCCATGATCTTGGCACGTGAGTTTCTCGACACTAGCGCCGCTCTCATTGTCTGTCAAGGCGACGAGATCACACTCCAGGCGAACGAAGAAAAGATCACCTTTGTGATCGACAAGAGCAAGAAGAAAGCGGAGTGCAATCGAATCTCCACTACTGATGAAGGGGATGAATCTGAAGAGGAAGAAGTAGCTTCCATCGAATGGGAGCAAGGAAACGGAGGGGTGAATCTGTCAACTACGCCACCTTTTTCTGAGCTCACCACCATTATCAAGGATCGGAAGGTTTACATGGTGGATGCCAAAGGTCGGCGAGTCTGGACCCGACCTCCCTGACAGTGATTTGAGGTATCGTCGAGCTGCGACGTTAAATTAAGCACTTGTTGGGAAGTAACCCAACCTTTTCCGTATTTTCTTTTTAATTTTCGTTTTTTTATTTATTTCGAATTTTTATTATTTTTGCGTTAACAGTTATTTTGCAGTTTAATTTATAAAAAAAATGGAGATCGGCTTGATGTCGATCGACGCAGCTTGGCGTCGAACGACGCCGAGCAGCCCGGCGTGATACACTTTGATCCACAAAGGAATTGACAAGAAGGCTTCAAGTCAATCGACCCGAAGTGACAACATCCACTATTTCACGCTGCGCAATGTTCGAAGACTCCGGGGGATAAAAAGTTGATGTCTGAGATCAACTACAGGTATCATTCCCTCTTTTGTCTGATTTTCAAACTTATTCCACTCTTCGAGTTGGAAATAAGTTTGGGGGGATGTGGACAAGAGATGGAACGTTCTATCTTTTATTTATTCTGCTTTTAGTATTTAATTTTTGCCTCAAATTTTTAATTTTATTCTATTTTGTGGGGAAATCTTTTGAGTTTTGAGATAACCTGAATGAGATTGTGAGATTAGAATCAGTTGAGTTTGAATTGATTGTGACTGTGGTTAGATGCCTATGAATGTAGAATACCACATGATAGGATTGATTTGACACTTATGCTTACATGATGATTGAGCTAATTTGAAATTGACTGTGGAAGAAAAATTTTGAACCCATGTGTGAGATTTTGAGCCGTAATTCGTTTGATGTGAGATTCACATGTATGTTTTTATTTCTCTAGAACTTGCCTATTTTCTGTGTTGAGACTGCATAGTGTGCACAAGTTTAGGAAATGATCTTAGGCCATCTTTGATAGCCCAATTCCCTAAACACTGTCCCTTCACATTAAATTTTCCCTAGTTAGCCACTTTTGAGCCTATACAAAAAAATTATTTCCTTGTCTATGAGATTAAGAAGAAGTATTGGTTTCGCTTATGTCTTGAGTTGTGGTATATGGGGTGGAATGATTGTGATATGGAGATAAGAAAATATAACTTAATGGTGAAAAGATGTGTGAAAAAAAACAAGCCCAAACAAATAATTACAATTCTCATAAGCTCTCTGAAAAGAAAAGAATACAAAATTATCAAAAAGAGCATAAGAGATTCAAAATGAGCTAGAAAAAAAAATGAGTTTGTTGAAAATATTAGGCGATGGTTGGATGATGAATAGAAGGTGGTTTGGATTGATTGAGGAAGTACAACTTGATTGAATTTAGTCACTTGGCCATATTTCCCCACCCTTCACAAAAAGCCTACATTACAACCTAGTGAAAGACCTTTTTGATTCTAGACTTGTGTACTCATTCTAGAAGTGGAGATATTAGAAAATTTGCAAGCCTATGGTAGAAATTTTTTCATACATGTTGTTGAGTGCTTTCATCTACACCTTATACACTTGAGAGTTGAGTGATACACTTCTTGTGAGTTCTTCCACTGTTTATGAATTTTCTGTCTCTTTCAAATTGCTTGTGTGTAGTAGATTTTTGATTCTTGACTGTGAAGAATCTTGTGAGGCATTGCACTTTAATCGCATGATCTTTTGATTCCTTTCTTGCCTATTGATTGAGAACAATCAAACGTTCAAGTTTAGGGGGTTTGATAAGCTCATTATTTTACTCGCTTATCTATATTATTTTCTACTATTTTATGTAGTTTTATTGAGTTTATATATATATTCTATGCATGAGTCTATATTAGGTTGTATTATGCGTGTATTGGTGTTTTTGTAGGTTTTAGGCCTCAGTTCACGAGAAAGCCGTTCCGAAAGCAGTAATGTGTAAGAGTAGCAGTGAAGAGTTCTTCCATAAGAGGAATTCGGGCTATTGGAGCATGGCAATGGATGAAGCTTTGAGTTAGCTCTCCAACGCAACTAGAATCGGGTCAATCGGAGTTCGGGAGAGGAAGTTATGGCCAAAACCGTGAGACCGCACAGAAGGGGCGAGAGACCACGTCGATCGACGCCAATCAGCATCGATCAATGCCGTAGAGGAAGCCACATCGATAAACGCCAATCATCAACGATCAATGCGGGTTTGCTGATGCGGGAAATTTGATGAAAATCAGATTTATTCATATCTTTAGCCCTAGATTTGATAGGGTACACATCCACCCCTATAAATACCTAACTAAATTCGACTTTTTGAAGCAGCTATCATTCCCTTTCATATTTTCATTCCACAAGTTTAGTTTTTAGAGTTTGGAGACTTGGGGAACACGAAACCCTTTTATTTTTCTTGTAAGTTCTTTACTTTTATGCAATTTAATATGTTTTCTTTTGGATTTCTATCTGCGATGAGTGGCTAGAAACCCTAGAGGGTTCTAGGGGTTGATATTATTATGGATGCATGTTAGGATTAATTAATTAGGTTCATGATTCCTGTGTTTATTTTATAATTCTAATGTAATTCAAGGACCGAGAGGTGACGATTAATTTAGATGTCTAGCTATTGATAGAAGGACCGAGAGGTGAATATTAATAGTGGGATTAGGAATGCATGATACTATCTACACTATCCAAAAAGATGTACTAGACTGTAGGAATTGAAATTATTTGCTTATCAGATTGACTAATTTGGTGTACTTTGATACCGAGCGGAGATAGTCACTAATTAGTAATCTAGGTTATATTTGCCAAACAAGGAAATATAGCATTATTACAGTATTTCACCTGTTAAATTAATTGATTCCTATATGTTATCCATAATAAGAATTCTTCCCCAGAATCTGTGTTCTTTTAAATTTGCTTTCACAATCCCTTTAAATTTCAAGTATTGTTATCTTTATATTCCAAATCAAAACCCTAATTTTATGTTCACTCAAACAATGACTCTTAGGATTATAACTAGTATATAGGATAGTTTCCCCACACAATTCCCCTGGATTCGATAACCTTAGGGTTTACAAATATATTTGCCACTGTTTCTATAATTAATCTGTAGATTTTACAGTGATCATCCTCCCGGCATTTGATCATGGTTCGCGGGACACAGGCTAAAATATCTCCAAGGGAATCGATCATCAGATCTGTATAGATCTATTGGTAATCCTTGATCTCCTTGATTTAATTTAATTTAACCATGTATGTGCACGTTTGATATCCAACATCGATCGTGGGGACGATCCGCCTTCACCGGCTTGTTCCTTCAGATATCACTGTAGCATTCTTTGATGCTGGCTGGTCAGCAGCTCTCTCGGTTGTTTGCTCACTAGCAGCATCCTTTTGAGCTTTACGTTCCTCAACTGATTGCTTGACTTGTTCAAAATTGTGATATCTCGCTTTGAATGTCATCCTATCAAGCTCCTTCTTGTATTCTTTCACCTCCCTTATCCTCTTTTCTTCTGCACGCTTCCTCTTGGTTGCCCGTACGCCTTTGAGACGCTCCTCAAGGCATTTAGCAGACAGAGGTGTGTTGTCCGATTTTGGTTCAGCAGCCTTCTTCTCCGCTGCAGCTTTCTCTGCTTCCTCTTTCTCCGAGATCATGACAAGCTTCCTTCTTGTCTTCTTCGCTTTCTTCTCAGGAGAAGTAATATCAGACCTCTTTCTCTTCGGTATCTCGATTGCAGTTGTGCCAAGAGCAAGTGAAGATTGTTCTGCTTCCTTCGTGACCATTATCTCATTGATTTGCTCCTCTGGCAGATTTCCCAAATTTACAATCTCCTCAAGATGCTTGAAACATTGCTCTGTTTCAGCATTCTTGGTTAATGTGGCAACCTCTTCAGCAGACAGAGGGATGGCCTTCTCCAACACCCGGTATCCCAAACTCCTTTCATCTACCTCTTCATCAGACGTGGGTTTATCCTTATCCACGTCGAATTTCCCTTTCAATTGACGAGGTCGCTTAAAATCAAGCAGTTTTGCTTCCTTCCTTGTCACAGGAATGAAGTCTGTAGGTAGGAGTTTCACACCTTGATCAACCCTCTTCTTGGTGAAGAGCATTTCCAGATACTTGCTGATCTTCATACCAAAATTGACATTTGAGGAGAATGTCCCATCTATGGACATGTGATCGTTCTTGCGAGCATGCTCTGCCCATCACTCGAAGAAGAACTCTGCCCAATTTCCTTTGACATTGTCTGTCAGGGCCATCATAACGGCGTACTTCTTTGCTGACAACTCAGAATATGAACCAGCATCACACTGGAACATCTTAATCACCAATTCGGCGAGGATTTTGAAATACTCCTTCAGAGTATTGATAGGAGTGGCCACCTTAAAGGAAATAATTTGTCCCTTTCTGTCCTTCAACTCTCCCGGCTTCTTCTACAAATTCCATTGTCACTCCATCTCTGCTATATCATTCACCTTATATTGTGATATCATTTCCCCATAATTTCGAAAGCCAAATGTCTTCGCAAGAATATCGGCACTTACATCAATGATTTTGCCATATACAGAAGTTTTGAATTATTTCTTGGCGTCATCCATTACAGTCCTAGCATAGAATTCTGACACCATATGCGGATGAAAGTGTTCAGGTTCAGCAGAGAGATATTTCACAACCTGTTCGGTATCAAGAATCTGCATGATCCATTCTGGAATGTGAGAAGTAGCAAGAGGCATGTAAAGGATTTTGTCCTTCATGATTTGGGCTAATAGCCTCTGCTCCTTTGTATGGCAGTCTGCTCCTTCTTCTGAGCTAAAATAACGAGTTGACTATAAGGGATGGAGTCATCGATGTCTTCTTTCTTCACAATCCCTGTGAAACCCGGCGTATGTTGCTTATGCAACGGCGAACCCGTAATCCCTGGAAATATGAAAGTGGGGGTAGTACTTGGTTCGGGAGAACGATTACTAGTTTCAGGATTTTCGGTAGATGATGATTCGGGGTTGGTAGCCATGGGTATTAAATTTGAATTTCATAGAGAGATTTTGAGTGGGATGGGTTTGAGTGAGAGGGCTCAAAGGTTTGGAGACAATTAGGGATTTGAAATTTGAATTCCGAAAAAAAATGCGACAAGGATGAAGGTTCAGATTTATACCTTCTGATGTAAGATCTAATGGCTGGGAATTCTTCCTGGATGGATTTAATCGACGGTTCAGACCCGCGTGACCTTCCGTATAACCTCCCACTCTTCAAAAGAAATTACTTGAGTGTTTTGGACGTGGCTCTTCCTGATTCGTCGCAGCCGCCTGCTTGCATTAAATGCACTGCGTCAGGTCCCATCAATTTGAATTCGAAAGAGAACTTCCCGCATACGCGTCTGAGACCTTGGACTCAGCAATTTGTTGACGTGTAATCCGATGAGGATATGAATTCAGCATACACGCATTAGCAATAGGCATATAGTATTCATTCCCAAAATTGTCATTTCTCATAGTATCTGCTGAAATTGGTATTCAGCATTCAAATATAAGTAAAGAGTGTCTTGAGCCCATCGTCGTCTGATCATCTTCCATCATATCTGTCTCCGATTAGACATTCAATGCCTATCTGGTGATTTCTCTCTCTCTGCGATGCTTCGAATTCCAAGAGATATCTGGAATCATTGTGATCTTCCAAAAGATTTTTCGGCCAGTCATTATAAAAGCACGGAACCGTTCTTCTGCTTATAAATATGACATTACGTGATGATCATTCATCTAACTTATCTCCATTTCTGCCTTCTTTCTCCCAAAAAAACGTTCATTCTCTAGATATGGATTCTCCACCAGGTGTGACTATTCATAGAAATCAGATTCTCAACGAATCTGGCTTGTACATAGAGTACGAGTCGAATTATGTAGTGGCCGAGGAGGTCATGGGTGCGACAGAACGGACTTGAGCAGTTCGTCTGCACAACCCCTCGCCACTTCCAGGATGGTCACCTCCGGGAGTTCCTCCGGACCTGAACTCAGGAGGAGGACGTTGTATATGGCGTCTTCCAGAATCAGCTCGTCCGGTGGACCCCTGATTCTTTTGTTCAGGACATCGGCCTTCCCCGGGGTCCCATATCGGTCTGGGATTATCGTGGAGCGGAGATGGCTCCAAGGTGGTCGGCGTGGGAGAAGTGGAAACATTCTTCCTGGTTTGAGTTCAGCCCTACGGCCTCTGCTTCCGGGCTCCGAACCTCATACTGGGTGATGTTCCACATCATCCACAACATGATCGTTGGCTACGATCATGTTGACTCGACCTTCTCCAGGGAGGTCTGAAAGGCCATGATGTCCTTCGATGATATGGCGGAGGTGGACTGGGCGGCCTTCGTCTTCCAAGGTGTCCGGGACTGCGTCAAGTATTATCCGACGGCCCCCCTTCCATGCGGCATGCAGCTCAGTTGGCTCCTGTCGCTCCAACCTTAGGGGAACTGATTTCTTTCCCTTTAAGCCTCGCTCCCCTTATTAAATTAAGTCTTTGTAAATTTTTGTAAAGAACTTTATCTAATGAAAATATTTTTCTTTTGTATAATGTTTTCATGTCATATGTTTGAACTTGCAAACAACTCAGAACATGACCTTCAGCAAACTAACTTAACATCTTCCATATATGCATGCCAAATAAACTTAGTCTGAAAAGAATGCGAAACTTCTGCTTTGGCTAACTGCTGAGTAATCTTCATACATCTGATTTACGCTTAGCAAGATCTGCACCACTACTAACGTCCCAATAGTGTAACTACCTCTGCTATCTGCTTAGCAGAATCAACATCTCTGCTATCTACTTAGCATATTCACATTAGCATAGAAACACAGCAGTTAATAACCGTAAGCTAGGATATGATTTTCACAATTCTTCCATAAATCCAAGAAGTCCAAAAAAATGAAAATAGCATCTCATTCATCCACAGCATCGTCTAACTCCATGAGACCTAACTTGATGCACAACTCCTTGAATCTGGTCTCTGCTAACAGTTTTGTAAAGATATCAGCAATCTCGTCCTCTGTGCATATATATCGAACATCAATATCCTTCTTCTTCTGATGATCGTGAATAAAATGATGTCGGATATTGATATGTTTTGTCCTTGAGTGATGCACTGGATTCTTCGTAATGCACATGGCACTATTGTTGTCGCAGTATATAGGCACACATTCAGGAAGAACACCATAGTCCTGTAGTTGTTGCCGAATACATAGAATTTGCGAACAACAGCTAGCAGCTGCTACGTACTCTACTTCAGTAGTCGATGTAGCTACAGAATGTTGCTTCTTGCTGAACCAACTGATCAGCTTGTGTCCAAGAAATTGACAAGTTCCGCTGGTGCTTTTTCTATCAATCTTGCACCCTCCAAAGTCAGAGTCTGAATAACCACTCAGAGTTAGACTGTCGGTCCTTGGATACCAAATCCCTAGACCTTCTGTGCACTTGAGATATCTGACAATCCGCTTAGCAGTATCCAAGTGTGTCTTCTTAGGTTGGCTTGATATCTCGCACAAAAACCTACAGCAAATGAAATATATGATCTGCTGGCAGTGAGATATAGCAAAGAACCAATAATACCACGATAAAGGGTAGGATTCACATCGTCCCCTTCTTTCTCAAGAGCTGCTATGCACGTTGTGCTGATAGGAATCTGCATACTCTTGGTCTTCTCTGGACAATACTTTGCCATTAGATCGCGTGTGTATTTCCTTTGATGGATATAAATCCCTTCACTGGACTGCTAGACTTGAAATCCAAGGAAGTATGACATCTTCCCCATCATACTCATTTGAAAGTTACTCGTCATGAGCCTGGACAATTTATCACATAGGTCTTGATTCTTCGATCCAAATATGATGTCATCTATGTATATCTAAACAAGTAGAATACTTCCTTCATCTTCGATTCAAAAGAGAGTTTGGTCGATCCTCCCTTTCTTGAAACTATTTGAGAACATGAACATGGACAGGGTTCCATACCATGCTCTAAGTGCTTGCTTCAAACCATATAAGTCTTTCCTTAGCCTGTATACTTGGTTTCCTTGTTCGAAGCCTGGTGGTTGTTCAACATAGACTTCCTCCTTTAGCTCACCATTCAGAAACGCACTCTTTACATCCATCTGCATAACCGAGAACTTATGGTGTGCAGCATATGCAAGGAACAACCTTATTGCCTCCAATCGAGCTACTGGAGCAAATGTCTAATCGTAGTCTATGCCTTCGCATTGTCTATATCCTTTTGCCACGAGACGCGCTTTATTTCTGACAACCATGTCAGTCTCATCTTTCTTGTTTTTGAACACCCACTTAGTGCCAATAACACTTTGATGTTCTGGCCTGTCTACTAAGTCCCACACATGATTGCGAGTGGATTCAGCAATCTCCTCTTGCATAGCGTTCACCCAATCTGGACATCGCAAAGCATCCTCTACCTTGGTCGGCTCCACATGTGATATATAACAAGCGAGCATCGCATTGCCTTGTCTCGTAAGGATAGGATCATTAATATCTCCAAGAACATCATCAAGAGTAAGCGCGCAACCATACTGGTCTAATGGGGACTGAAACTTCAGCATTTCCTTCTCCCGCTACATCGTTGTATGCTACAACGTTCTCTTCAGTATCTGTCTGGTGCTCAGCATCAAAATTATCAGCAGCATGGTCTTCAGCAATAGGGACATCAGCAACCGGTATCTCAATAGCTAGAGCCTCTGCTACGGGATCTTCAGGAACATGAATCTCTTCAGTGAGTATCTCAGCAGCTGAAATCTCAGCAGCACCTCTGCCAAGACCTTCAGCAGCATCTATTCCTTCTTCAGCATTAGGAGATGACCTTGATATCTCCTCCTCTTCGTCATCGAGCAATCCCAAGATATCTGGATTATCATTGAGATGAATAAGTGTGGCCACAGCATGATCATTAGCATCACAGGCCTAGTCAGCAGTCTGGTCTCCTGCTGAGTGCGTCCGGTTAGGATTGCAGTCATTCATAGACTTAGTCGGGTCAATACGCATATTTTCGAAAGGATTTAAGAGCGATTGACCATGGACATCATTAGTCTCATGATTGCTATCCTCTTTCTCTTTTATGGTACTCATCAAAAATAACATTGCATGTTATTTCCACAATTCTGCTAGTCTTATTTAATACTTTATAGCCTTTGTGAGTAGGGTGACTGTATCCAAGGAATACACCCTCATCTGACTTAGGCAAAAAAGTATTAAGTTTCGACTTCCCGTTGATATGGATATAACATGTCGAACCAAATGCACGAAGATGAGCTATAGAAGGCTTATGACCGTTGTACACTTCATAGGGAGTCTTGTTAAATCTGCTAGTAATGGCACTCCTATTCTGTGTATAGCAAGCCGTCATAACTGCTTCACCCCAATACTTAGCAGACAGCTCAGAGTCTGCTAGCATTGACCGAACAGCCTCCTTCAACGTCCGATTCCTTCTTTCTGCTGAGGAGTCCTAGCGGTGGACTTCTCATGTGCAATGCCAGCTTCAGCACAGAAATACATTAGTACTCCATTGCAAAACTCTGTTCCATTATCAAAGCGAATCCTATTCATTGTGACTTCTTTATTGTTTTGCTCTTTGAGGATTAACTTCGGTAGAATGAGCTTTACTTCGTCTTCGGTCTTTAATAAGCAAACCCACGTGTACCTGGAAAAGTCATCAACCACTACAAGAGTATAAATCCTTTTACTTACAGTGGGTGGAGTGACAGGGCCAAAAAGATCCATGTGTAGTAGCTCTAGGATCCTTTGCGAAGTGGCCTTCTTCGGGTTAGACTTAAATGACGCTCTGGTGTGCTTTCCTTGTTGACATGCTTTGCACACCCCTTCTTTGCGAAGAGTTTCAGCAGGCAGACCTACAACAAGCTTGTTCTTGGCAAGGTGGTTAATAGTTTTTAAATTCAAATGGTTTAAACTCTTGTGCCACAGCCATGTTGTTTCTTCCTTGTTCAAGGCTAAGAAGCATGAATGTTGTTGACCACTCTGCCAATCAACAATGCATAGGCCACCCTTGCGGATGCCTCTGAGCTTCAATTCACCTGTAACAATGTCAGCAATAGAACAATCAGTATTGACAAAGTATACAGTGTACCCATTTTTGCATAGTTGACTTATGCTCAGTAGATTGTGCTAGAGGTTCGAAATAAGTGCTACATTGACGATTCTCAATCCATTACGCTCAATGCACCCTCTTCCAACAACTTTGCCTTCACTGTTGTCTCCGAACTTGACTTTGGGACCATAATAGAATCTTTGAATATCTGAAAATAACCCCTCATTCCCGGTCATGTGTGCAGAGCAACCACTATCGAGGATCCATTCGTTTTCTATGTATGATGCTTTAGCACTCGGATCTTGTCCCTGCAAAATAGTCAATCAAGTTGATTTAGGTACCCGTATAACTTCGAGTCCTTCGGGATTAGCATGGATCATGATCCCTTTCAGAATCCACATCTTGGTAATCTTCAAGATTTTCTTCTTGATCTCACCCTTCACCACCTTCTCGACCTTAGGTTTAATATGTTTAACCTTCTTAGATCTAGGTGTTGTGGTGTGATGAGCCTTCCTTGCCCTTTGAAATGAAAACGAGTTGGGCTCAGGCCTTACATAGGTGTTCCTCCTATGTATAGTGTTCTACTGATACGACGGTCTTACAGCAGTATAATGAACTTGCTTGCCCTTGAGAAAGGTATGATTTGCTATCCTTGCGTTAGAGACATAATGTTCAACATTCCTTGGTATAGTTGAATATTGTTTAGCATAAACTCTCTGATATGCTGTGGTCCAGCAGGTACATACCTAGCATTCATCCTTTTGATCATCTGCTGAGGTCCAGTAGATATGTGCTTAGCATTCATCCTTTGGCTTCTCTGCTGAGGTCCAGTAGATGTATGCTTAGCAGATCTTGATTGGAACCTCTGCTGAAATCTAGCAGATGAATGCTTGGCAGGCTCTGGTTGGAACCTCTGCTGAGATTTAGCAGATGCATTCTGCTTATATCCATTCTTCTGCTTAGCATCCTGCTTAGAATTTGAAGATTCAGCAGTAACTTTTCCTTTGTCAGCAGTGATATTTCCAGAAGAAACAAATAAGATCGATTTCTGCTTAGAGGATTTAGCATAAGTACTCAGTGTCTTTCTAGAAGATTTGCCTATAGCGTTATCACATCCAAGTCCAGACTTATCCTTATGATGTCTTTGCTGGCTAACAATGGCATTGAGAACTGCTCTGCTGGATGTATAAGCACAGGTGCAATCCTCTCTAGGATTATTTTTCAAAGCAAGATTTTCCTATCTAATTTTTGAAAATTTTCGAAAAGCTTAGAAAAATCTGCTTTAAGTTTTAAAAATTCCTCACTTTCTGACCTCAGTCTTTCGACTTCCTCGGTCAAAGTTTGAACATTTAATTTGAGTGAGGCATTTTCACCAACGATAGCATTTTTGATCTCATACATTGATACGTGTGTAAAATGACCTATATTTTGAGGTGTGTACATGCTTGTTTGTGGCTATTTTACTCCCGTATCATATGTTTTTGTCGTATTTTGGTTGTGTTTTCGTGTTTTGTGTGTTTGATGTGTGTAGGATAGGTTTTGGGCATAAATGAGCAATTTTGGTGGAGTTTTGGATGAAAATTGCACGTGTTTTGGAGTTTGGAGAGCTCGACCGACCGAGCGGGTGCAGGACCGGCCGAGCGGAGCTTCAGAGGGCTCGACCGGCCGAGCTGGTGCAGGACCGGCCGAGCGGGAACGGACAGAGACTTGGCTCGGTCGAGCCAAGCCTTGCTCGGCCGAGCCAAGTCAGTTTTTGGGAGATTCTGGCGGTTTTTGATGCCCCGGGCGAGCCAAATTCCGACCGGGCGATCCGAGGCCCTGATTGCTTGCCTTTAAAAGGGGAAGAGGCGGTTATTTGAAGAACTGATGTCATTTTTCACATACGTTAGCTAGATTTTTCCCTAGATTCCATTTTTCCATTCCAATTCATCATAATCCTAGAACATCTAGGAGATTAGTTCATCAATACTTAGAGGAGATTGAAGATTAAAAGTGGTGGATCAAGACAACCAAATCCAATTTGGGGAAGATTTTCTATTTCTACTTTCAATTTGTAATGACGTACATTGAATTCAAAATTGTAATTGTACAATTGAAAGGTATGAAGTTTTAATTCTACTTGGATGTTGATTTGGATGAGGTTGCATGAGATTTAGGTTTGATTATTGCTTGTTTACCTTCCTCTTTGTGATTGAAGCATACTGGATCTTGTTCTTATTCGTCTAGATGTAGGTAGTCGCCAGTCTAGATGATAATTGACACAATCATTGCAGCCAATACGCGGATAGGCGTGTCGTGAATAGTATGACTTCTTGTGTACCTTGATCCAATCCCTGTGCGGAGATAGGGCATAGGGCAATGATTTACGAGCTTTTAGGAGTGGTCTAGGGTCCGATAACGTGATGGTTTGAGGACGTTAGTATCATCTATGGTTGGTTCACCGTGACTGGGGATTGACTAGTGTAGGGTAAGAGTTCATCCAATTAGGAATTAAAATGTGTTTACATCTATGATTTACCTAAGTTGATTGCATCCAAGTTCATATCAACATCCTATCTTCCTATTTTGAGCATTTGTGTGTTTTGGTTTACCAAATTGTGTAAGGAATTGATTGAGTTAATGTCAATTGATTGTTTGATTCATGTTAGTCTTACATTGTTAGCATAGGTTTACATTACTAGCCTACTTGATAAATAACTACTCAACGATTAATTTTGCCTAGCTATAAGATCTTTGCCGTAGTATCCCGGTACTCTAGTAGGCGAAACAGAGAAGAACCTGGATTTGATATTTTATTCTTTGTGTGGTTGAGAGTTTAATTCCATTGAACTTTTAGCCGCATCAAGTTTTGGCGCCGTTGCCGGGGACTTCATTCATTAGGTTGCTAGATATTGGGGGAAAAGTGAAGCTTGTAGGCTAGGTGTTTGTTAAATTGCTTGTGTGAATTGTTTTGCTTGTAGTTTGTTGTTTGATAGTTGAATTTGGTTTGTTTGATCTAGTTGTTTTGTTTGGTAATTGGAATTTTTGTGAGGTGTAGGTTGTATATGATCACGAGGTCTAAGGCTCGTGAACTCTTGGAAAAGAAAGCACAACAAAGACAAGAAAGTATTGAGATTGATTTGGAAATGGCTGATCCGGGGGAAGATACAGTGAGGATTGGAGAGTTAGAAAGGCAAATTGAATTGATGAAGGCGTTGCTTAATGAGAGGAATGGTCCTCGTAGACCACTACAAAATCTTTTTCGACCTCAAGGAGAGCCGTTGACTGGTGGTTTCTGACTTGGAGTAAATGCCACGCAGTTCAAAATTAAGCCTCAATTGGTTCAAATGATACAAAATAATCAGTTTGGAGGACATGCTACCGAAGATCCGAATGTGCACATATCCCGATTTTTGGAAATCACGGATACCATTAAGATCAATCAAGTTCCTCAAGACTTAATTCGGCTGCGATTATTCTCGTTTTCATTGAGGGATTCGGCAAGGCATTGGTTTGAGGGTCTATACAAAACAAATATAGCCACGTGGAAAGAGTTAAGGGATAAGTTCCTCTTCAAATTTTTTCCACCGAGCTTAACCTTGAAAAGAAGGGCAGATATTACGTCGTTTGGGCAAAGGTACGATGAGCCTCTTTACGAAGCTTGGGATAGGTTCCGAGATCTTCTACGCAAGTGCCCTCGCCATGGTCTATCAAAGAGTCAACAAATATGCCAATTCTATGGAGGCTTGAATTATGATACTAAAGTCATGATGGATGCTTCCTCGGGAGGAGCATTTCTTGATCAAGAAGAAGAGGATGCTTGGAAAACAATTGAAAAAATGGCCGAAAATAGTTTTCAATGGCCAAGAGAACAGAAGGATTACAGGCCGGTGAAGTCGGTCCACGATGCTTTTGAGCCGGAAGATTTTAAAGAACAAATAGCGGCGATGCAAAGGAAGCTTGACAAGCTATCTACTTCGGGAAATGGAAGAGAGGATATGATGATACTTAAGCATGATAATGCTTATTCGGAGAATGTAAACTTCGTTAATCAAAGGATGGGGTACAACAATCGGCCCCAATACAATCCTCAAGGAAACATGTATTATCATCCGTCCAACCGTCTCCACCCAAATTTCTCCTATGCAAATCCGAACAACGCTCTCAACCCTCCTATGCAATTGGAAGGAGGAGGGAGTAGTAGTCAAGGAGGATACGCAGGGGGAGGAAGTAGATATGGAAATAAAGAGATGAGAAGGAATTTTAATGAAGAGATCGATAAAAGGTTTGAGAAGTATGACGGAATATTCGCGGAAATCCAGCTTCAAATTTCTTAAATTGCCAAACAATTAAGTGGGAAACATCAAGCTGGGAAATTCCCAAGTGATACGGAGATTGTTCAAAAGAAAGGATGTAACATGATTGATGGTGAAGATAGGTTGAATGAGAAATTGGAGGTCATGACTCCAAAAGTAGAATATGTTGAAACCAAGGAAGATGGAAAGGAGTTGAAAGAAGAGAGTGTGGAAAACGAGAAAGAGGAACAAGTTGAGAAGGAAGAACAAGTTGAGAAGGTGCATTTCTTTGATTATGTTAGAAAAGGGGATATAGAGATGCCACTTTCGGGTGAAATTGAACGTGTTCCCATGTTAGATGAACTTGTTGGGATTGAGGTAACTTTGAATGGTGAACCACGTGAACCGGGAAGTCAAGAATATGAAGAGAAGAATATTGCTTGCAAAAAGGATGATCCGGGAGGTTTTGTAATTAGTTGTCAAATTGGAGACGTAACGGTTGAAAAAGCCTTGTGTGATTCCGGAGCTAGTGTGAACATAATGTCATGGGATTTATACAAGGAGTTGGATGTTGGAAATCTTAAACCCACGAATCAAGTTTTGCAACTCGCAAACCAAGCTCTATTTTGTCCTTGTGGATTGGTTGAAGATGTGCATGTGGATGTGTTGATGTTCACATTTCCCGGAGATTTTCTTGTGTTAGACATGAAGAACAAGGGGGGCATTCAATTGATTTTTGGAAGGCCTTTCTTACATACGGCCGATGCACTCTTTGACATGAAACAAGGCGAGCATACCTTCCGGTGTGGGGGAAAAGAAGTCGTTTTTGCTTTACCTCAAAAGAATTTGCAAGAGGTTGAAGAGGAAAGAGTTGATAGGAAGAAAAGATTGAAAGATGTGCTTGATCCGGGATTAGACTTTATGGGGTACAAGGATGAAGAAAAAGATGACCCGGGAGATTTTGATGGAGATGAAAGAAAGAAAGCTCGCGTGGATGTGGATCCACCCCGAAGTGCACGGAGGAAGTTGTTTTTCCCGGAGGATGATGTTGTACTTTATCGAGGTATGAGTTCCGGATCGGCACCATGGGATCATGATTGACTTGAGGTATGGTCGTCGAGCTTTCGACGTTAAACAAGCGCTTGTTGGGAGGCAACCCAATGTTTAAACTTTGTTATTTCCATGTTTTTGAATAATGATGTTAGTGATTAGGTTTAATAATGTTGTTTAGTGTTTGTTGATGAAGGATTCTTAATTGTGTGTGGATTTACAAGTCTATCTAGCATTGTGATTGAAGAATAGGAAGGATGGAAGGCCGGTTGTTCGTGGAAATGTCGGAGAAAAGGCGAGAAAAGAGGGAAACAAAGACTGCTCGGCCGAGCGGGTGCAGGCTCGGCCAAGCCATGGCGTGCCAGCAGAATCGCGCGGACAGAGCCTCCGCTCGGTCGAGCCATCTGGCGCTCGACCGAGCCGCACGCAAATATTTAATTCTCGATCGAGCAATTGCTCGATCCATTTCCCGATCGGTCGAAATTTCTCTTTCCAGAATTTTTCCCATACGTTTGTGCATTCAATTGTTCTTGTCTCACATCTCATATCTTCTCATGGCTAGCAAACGAGCACGGGGGGAGGCTTCTTCTTCAATTGGACGACCAAAGAAGTTTGATGATGAAGAATTTGCAAAATTCCAAAGTTTGGAGAAGAGGCAAGTTGTGGGCACGAAATACTTGTGTCGTGAGATATTGAAGACTCTAAAATTGAAGGATGATGTTTGGAGTCTCCTTACCGGAATCGGGTGGAAGAAGTTGCTTAGAGCACAATGGCCGGGCTACATGGAGTTATCTCGGGAGTTCTTTGCCTCGGTCACGGTCATGAAATGAATTGGAGGCCTACCATTGTCGATGAAGTTCAAACTTAGAGGTACGGAATACTTTTATCAAAGAGCAAAAATTGATGAAATTTTTGGTTGTGATCCTGAGTCGATTTTTGTGCACGAGGATGTTAATCTGGGGAAATTTTGGGAAGCCATTGTCGGGATTACATTGGATAGGAAGTTTAATATCAAAGAATGTAGAGCTACATCGATTAGGAATCCTGTTATCCGTTATATTCATAAGTTCGTTGGTAGTTCTGTCTGCGGGAGGTATGAGTCGAGTAATGTGATTAATCCAGAACTGCACATGTTGAATGCTTTGATGAATGGGATTAAATTTTCATTGAGGGCTATGTTAATGGATGCCTGGAGTCGTACTGCTAACACCAATACTCGCACTTTCACTTGTGGAATGTTAACTCCTATTTTTGAGGATATTGGTGTTGAATTGTCTGGTCCTACTGCTCCTCCTTTGTTCTTGGATTCTAGCTCATTGTTAGCTGGCCAATTTTTAGTTCCCGGGCATAGAAATTCAATGTATTACAAATTTAGGAATTTGGCTATATTGATGCCGAGACCGGATTGGACTACAATAGCGGATCTGTCTGATAGATCCAACTGGCTGCTGGATACCGAGGACCACAAGGATGTGGTCGGAGTGCTATCTCCTGATGGGTACTTTACAACCCTCCGGCATCTATCTGAGACAGAACGGTAGCAGTTGAGGGAGGGCGGTCCGAGCACCAGTGCACATCCTCAGTCTGGGCAGACTTCGTTTACTGATTGGCAGCAGCAGATGTACTCTATATGCAGCATACTAATGCATCTATAGAGTCTTTGTCTTCTTCTTTGCAGGGCTTGGATGCTTCTATAACATCCCGCTTTGATGGCCTTGATAGGAGAGTTGACTCTATCCAGGAGGATGTGAGGGAGCTGCAACGCCGAGTCCCCATTCCGTACCAATCTCGCAGGGAGCGCCAACAGCAGCAGCAGAATAGGGATGAGCAATGACGCACCGACTACCTTTTTACAAACTTAGTCTCACTTGACTAAGTTTGGGGGGAAGTGTCGGTAGTTGGTGCTCTGGTTCATTCTCTTCTCTATCTCTCTATCTTTATGATGCTTTCTAGTTTAGCTTAGTGTAGTTGAATATTTCAAAAATTTGATAATTCGATTTGGTTGTACTATGATTTACTTAACATTTGGATTTTGAATTTGGTTGATGATTGTGGAATGATTTTGTATGATGAATGGATGGATGATTTTGGCAAGTACATGTGTTAATTCTTTCTATTTGGTTTTGGCATGTGGATATGTTATGGTTTGGAATGAATGGTGGAAATGGTGGATATTGTTGTATTTTTGTTGATAAATGGTTTGTGGAAGTTGGTGGATATGAGAATTTAATCGGCTAGTTTATGCTCAATTGTTTGGTGGTGTATGCTTTGTACTAGGTGCAAATAAGGAATGGAGAGCGATGATCGTGCCTACTGATGGGTAACGCTTTCTATCGTCTTTCTTACCATTTAGTTTCGTTACATTTGTGTTTTGGGAATGTAGATTGTTGTAGGATTGTTGTGTGCTTGTGTGTGTGTGATGAACCTAGATGAGACTTGAGATTTAATCATGATTTACTTAGTGGAGTTTGATGTCTACTTCAACTTATGATAGGGCGGAATCTAGTTTTCAAAGCATGTTTTAAGTTTAACTTTTGAATTGCCGAGTTTTGTATGTGGTTAATGCATAGGACTTGACAAAAAGCTGTGAGGTTTGAGCCATGATATTGTCATATCTAATTTGATTGTGAGTGGCAAGATTGAGAGTATGAGATTGATAAGTTAGGATTTTCACCAACTTATCTTATAGTTCTTTGACTGATTGTGTAGTGTTTAGATCATTTTTGTACTTGTTTTCGTGCATGAGTTGGTTTTTGTACTTGGAATGTTGTGTTTGATGAATCGTGCAGGTTTCTAGTCGAAAAACAGAGGAATCAGGATCCAGTGTTCGAGACCTCATCGATCGACGAGGGCCCTTAGTCGATCGACGAGGCATGTTGATGGACA
>JAPKLW010000690.1:0-45098 GCA_026898455.1 Plectranthus barbatus
TGGAAAGCAGAGAGAGTAAGAGAAAGGCGGGAGCGGGATATCGAGACTTGTTTTCGAAAAGTGAAAAATAATTGTTACTAAATTGTGCCAAAAATAAAATAAAACTTACCAAAAATAATCTTTTAATATAATACACAATTAGACAAAAATAAGGTAAGTTTCCACGTGTGTTTGAGATATCATCGGTATTGATAAACAATTTTTTATTCTTTTATCATCACTAAGTAATCTTTGTCTCTTTTGTTTTTAAATTTCACAATAAAAATAAATAAATACTCTTTAAATAGAATATTTATTATAAATGTTGATGCTCGTTTATTTTGGAGATTACTTTTTATAAGAATACTAAATTGAAGTACTGCGAAATAATAAATGCGCAATAAATGAATAAGAGTAAATCGTAATTGTAGAGCTGAAAGTATTTGTATTACTTTAATGCTATATTAGTTGCTTGTTTGCATGTGTTTTTTTACAATAAATGAGGATCCTATTTATAGGAATCCAACCGAGCTAAACAACCCTTCGCTAATAGATGCAACTCTTCAGGTGAATGGACGTTCCGAATGGCCACATCCTTTGTGTTGAGTTGCCTTAATTAACACCTCCTCAAGCATATGGTTCGAGCTCTCAGCTCGGACGAGCCAATCCATCCATGAGAAGTAATTCTTTAGTTGAGAAGTCTGTTTGAAGTGCAGCTCGGCGAACAAGGAGCTCGGTCAATTATGAGATCGAGCTCGGAAATCATCATCATTGAACATCCTTGTCTTGAACTATTTTCCTTTATACTTCTTCTTTTTGGGCTTATTGTCTTATTGGACTCCAAAATGGGCTTGCTCATTTTTGGGTCATAACAACAGCCCCCCGGCTTTCGTCCGAACTGCTTGGAGTTTGGCGAAGCCGAAGTAGTTAATTTCAATGATTCCTTTTCCTGCACAAAATCACAAAAAGAATAGATTTTTCCCTACCTCGAATTCGTATTTCGAGGATGTTCAGGAGAGGATTTTTCCCGTATCGTGAGACTTAGCTCGACGAATTTTAGGGATATTCTCCCGTATCGTGAGACTTAGCTCAACGAATTTTAGGGATATTTCACTTTTTATTTCGGGTATCTGCGAAGCTCGTGGTTCGACTTATGATTATCCCTAGTCCGCGGTTGGCTAAACCCGACATGTTCTACAAAGGATGCCCCTTGCAGCTTTTGAAAATGACAAGTGATCTCTCACGAGTCAATCGAGGAGTGACCTCGGACCCATGGGTATGCTATGCCGAATTAAACCCTGGCTGTTTACTGGGTTAATTGTTTCGGATTCATAGCCTTCGAGAAACTTTTACAGATAGAAGTTCTGTTGACTTCGATATCTTAAGTTCCTCGGAATTTGGTGGCTGACCCGGCCAAGGGCGTCAATGCCTGATTTCTTTTCTTTTTCTTTTATTGTAAGAGCTCGAAATTTGAGCTTTTTGATTTTGAGCTTGGAAATTAAGCACTTTGAGTTCGAACATGTTTAGCTCGAATTATATATTTTTTACCGCCTAAAAAACGGTTGAGCTCCCCCGAGGCGGGATCGGATAAATTTTGAATTTTGAATTTTTTACAGGTGTCAAACGCTCATTGGTGGAGCTCGAAGGTCGTGCACGGATTTCTAGAGTAATTTCTCTATAAATAGCTTCACCTCCTTCAATTTCAGTTTTTACTTTTACCTCCTGCACCTCGTAAATTCACCTCGGAACAGAACTTCAGCCGAACTTTTCACTGCTCGACCTCGGGGTTAGTACATAACTATAAACTTCGAACTTCTCTTTTATTTTTATAAAGAATGAGTTCTAGCAATAGCTCGAGCAATAGCAGTAGTAGCTCGTATTATAGTTCTGAATCCGAGGTTAGCAGTAGGTTAATTGAGGATATTTTTGCGGAGAATCCTGATATTGAAACTGAAACCGAACTGAATGTCGAAGCCCCCGAGCCTTTGAATAGGATAGAAAGTGCTCTTGTAAATATCGAGGTCGAATGAAACTATAACATATATATATATATATATTAATACACATTATATAGTTACCCACTATCCGTATGTTATATAAGACTAAAATCCAACATTTTAATTTAAATCTAGATGTATATGATTACATTTTGAAATTCAAATTTTCGGTGCATTATCTTTCAAATTTTGGTACATTATATGGGTAATTTTAACTTTTTGCAAACTAGAATCTCCTACACCATTGCATTTTTGGCTCTCCTCTAAAAGTTGTATAAAATTTTAAATAATCGTAATTCACTCAATTTAAATTATTTATCATGTATTATATATCCAATTTGAAGATAATTTAATCATCTTTAAACGAAATCGAAAATCTCTATTACATATGTTTGGAATTAATCGTAATGAAACTAATAATGTAACATAATAAAAAGGATAATGTAATGATATATTAAAAACTATAACATTATTAAGGTTAATTATATAATGTAGATCGATGAACATAGATAATGCAACATAATACAATAATAATATAATGAAATGTTGTGTTGCACTATATATAATATCCAATTTTTCTTATTAATATTATAGTATTACATTATCATTTATATTAGGCAAAGTCTCATATGAGACGGTCTCATCATATTTAATTGTGAAACGGATTTAATCATACCCATATTTTTTAATGGATCTTTTAATGGATATTACCCAAAATATAAATCTTTCTTCTACTCCTTTCCCCCGACGCAACTTTCCTCCCCAACTTTGAAATGCATTACAACAATGGAGATCTCCCATACTCGTATGCCCTTCCGTCAGCAAAGTCTAGATTTCCTCGTCGTCGTTCAAAAACCCTATGACCTCCGTAAAGATCCGTCAGCCCGATCTCTACGTGGACGACCATCTCACTGTCCACGACATTGAGGGCGTGCTGAATCCCACGACAATGGGTGTTGAATAATGATATATGTATCATCCCGATCAATCATGACGCACGGAACCTCAAATCCTGTCATTCGGATCCACTTCTTTGTTGATTTCATTCTCTTCCATGAATAGCAAGAAATAAGCAGCTAAACTCCTTCCCAAATGATGTATTCATTTACTGTAAATGATGTATTCAGCAATTAAGTTTTTTTTTTTTGTTCTCAAATGATGTATTCCTTTACTGTAAATGATGTATTTTGTTTAGTTAATTTATGTATTTTTAGCTTTTCTTTACTTAACAAATAATGTATTCCTTCAATTAGAATGATGTATTTTGTTTTAGTAAATGATGTATTTAGACTTTATTCATCACGAACACCGTCAGGTAGTGCGCGATGCCAATCGCCCACGGGAACTTCTCAGCCTCCTTCCACCCCACCCTCGCCACCAGGATCGCCCCCACGAAGTTCCCCACTACCGACAGATGGGAGGAAGGGTTCACCACCTTGCAAAATCGCCTCTTACGCATAGACAATCACTGCCCGTAGATCTTGAGGTTGAGGAAGATGATGGGCCCCATGAAGGCGCACCAGACGGTCGGGTGGAGCAGCAGCCCCAAGGCGATGCGCGGCGACACTTTGATGGCGACGAACGTGCATACCAACCATGGGGCGAGGAAGAAGTTGACGCAGACGGAGTGGAAGTACACTCTCTTGAACATGGAGTAAACTGGGTGGGGTATTTGGTAAATGTGAGATATTTATAATATGGATCTTGTGAGATTCGTCTCACAATAAAAAATAGTGAGACCGTCTCTCAGGAGACCAACTCTTTATATTATGTTACATTTCTATATTCATTGATATGCATTATCTAATTCTCCCTATTAATATTATAGTACTCCCTCCATCCCGTTAGAATTGTCGCCTTTCTTTTTGGCACGGAAATTAAGAGTTGTGAGTGTAGAATGAGTTAGTGAGATTAATATTTTATTGTTAAGTGCGAAAGAATTGCCATTTTTGAAAATGTGACAATTTGGTTAGGACGTCCAAATTGGTAAGTGTGACAATTCAAGTGGGATTGAGGGAGTATTACATTATCTTTGTATTATGTTACATTATTTATTTTTAGTTATTGTATTATTTAATGTTACTACAATTATCTTACTCCGAATATATGCAATAGAGATTTTAATTTGAATGGTAATTAAATTATATTTAATTTAATATATAATATGTGAGAAGATGATTAATTAAATGATTTATGATTATTTAAATTTTTTAAAAATGAGAGATAAAAATAAGAAATATTTTCGATTAATAAGAGAAAATAATATAAATGAATTACCTAATTATCCTTAATATATATTTAATTATTAAAAATAAAAATTAATTCATAATTTATTATTTATTATCTATAAAATAAAAGGCTAAGATTTGATTATATAAATAAGTAATATATAATTACTTTTCACATAAATATGAGTTAAAATTCAATTAAAAGCAAACTTATGTAAATGCGTAGGGGCTAATATTTTCAAAGAAACGCACAACACACAGTGGTCACTGGTCAGTGAGATACTGCAATGGCGCCCAAAACGCCGAAAACGACCCGCAACCCGAAGCTTATCCGCGGTGTTGGCATGGTATCCCGCTCTCAGATGTAACACAAGCGTGGTCTTTGGGCTATCAAGGCGAAGCACAGCGCAAAATTCCCCCAGCACTTGAAGGCCGCTGCCGCTGTTCCGGAGGCGGCGAAGAAGCCTCCCAGATTTTACACTGCTGATGACGTAATCGATCTTACTATTGCAATTTGGTGTTTTTTAGTTGAATTGATCTGGATTTGTTTGTTTTGGTTTGGTTTTGTACAGAGCGAGCATTACGCCCGGGGCTGCTTTGATCATATGGGCAGGGAGATTTAAGGGGAAGAGAGTTGTTTTCGTGAAGCAGCTTTCATCTGGATTGCTTCTCGTCACTTTCAAGTTGCCTTTTTTCGTTGCGTTTCTTTTATATTTGAATTTGTATACAGGTTCAAGTTCAATGCTTTTAAGTGAATCAGCTTAATGTTGATATATTTCTGTTATGCGTTGTGTTTTTCAATTTATTGTGTTTAGTTACTGTAAAAAAAAAATTTGGATCCGTTCTAGTTATCGATTTCTCTGTTTTTTATTTTCTTTTTGTAATTTACATTTTTCATGAATTGTTTCATCTGTTTAACTATGATTCTGTGATTCCATGTTTTGATCTGAGACGCTGAATTCTCCTAATAACTGAAGTAATAGTGATTTCTTAAAATAATTACCTCTTCCTATAAAGGTGTTGTTAATGTAGCCTATTTAGTTTTCTTACACATCCTCTTAGAATCTTCTTTGAAGCTGTCCATTTTCTAACCATAGCAGAGAGGAGAAGAACTATATGCTGAAACGTGACTACCATCTCAATGGATCTATTCCTGACCCGTTACTCTCTAACCTTTTTCTTTTGAGCCTTTACTTGTGTCATGCTTTATTGATGCCACAGGTCCATGGTGTTTCTCTGAGGCGTGTGAACCAGGCCTATGTCGTTGGTACATCAACAGAAGTTGACATTTCTGGTGTTAATGTGGATAAGTATGATGACGAGTACTTATCTATGCAACTTGAGAATAAACATAAGAAAGGGGAGAATGAATTCATCAAACCGGAGGAATAGGTAGTTTTTCTGTTCATAGCCATCCATGATTATCT
The DNA here is from genome assembly GCA_026898455.1 of Plectranthus barbatus. Lineage (NCBI taxonomy): Eukaryota > Viridiplantae > Streptophyta > Magnoliopsida > Lamiales > Lamiaceae > Plectranthus > Plectranthus barbatus. Next base: position 5,632 of record JAPKLW010000690.1, read on the forward strand.
TTTGGGTCCTATTCAAATGATGCGACAATATATGCAGGAAAATACCGCATTCCCTGCAGAGAAGAAAGATGACCAGAAGGCTGTTGATACTTCTTTATTGAAGACAATTGAGGCTATCCAGATTTTCACTAAAGGCTGGCATGAACCCTCATGAGTTAGTTTTCTAGAGGAAGATTTTAGTTCCAATTTTGTTTCATTCGTCTCCATAACCGAATTCATTTAGTGTATACATCTTGAGTTTATGCTGACAAAGTTTTTGAAAGTATCTTTTATTTGAATAATTTGATGGAAGTTTATATTTGAATCCTCTTTTGTTAGTGTTTTGTGTTGGTTTTGATTGTACCATGATACATGTCTAAAATAGTCATGGGTAGTACATGATAATAGAGTAACTATTACACATCATGCTAGTCTAGCTCAATTTCTGCAAGCAACATCATGTAACCAGTTTCTCATAATCAGAAAAGCCTCCTCTGCATCAGCATCTTCCTCTGGAGTCTCTGACCTATGAGCAAAACCATGGCCTCGTCCAGGGAAAACAACTAATTTTGATGCTTCATTCCTCTTTATATATTCCTCCAACACAGTGACAGGGCACAGTGCATCATCGTCACCTGTGATAAGTAGCAGAGGTACCTTTATCTTGGTAGCAACAGAAGAGTTGATCATTGTGCCATAAAACGAGACCCCAGAGCCGAAATCACCATCCTGATCTTGAGCTAGAGTGTCTAGAACTCTTCCGCCTCCATAGCAAAACCCTATAATCCCCATCTTCTTGTATTTTCCCACAGCTGCAAATTCACTCTTCATCCATTTTGCTGATGCAGATATAGTTTGTGCCACACGCTCTGGTTTCTGCTTGACAATCTACTCTTTAAACAGAGCCTACGGCCTGTCTTTTCTCCACGAATCCCCTCGGAACAGGTCTTGAACTAGAACTCTGCATTCCCATCTGAAAAAATGAGTTAATGCCTGCTCATAATTTCTACTACTACTTCTACTAGTGTAGGTCACTGAGAGAGCTTACTTGTAACCGTTGCAAGCAATGCGATAAGCGAAATCTCTGGTGGCGGAGTCTTGGAAACCGAAGATATCAGACAGGAGCAATATGCCTGTGGCATTGTTGTTCTTCACTGCCTGGCAAAGGTGAGCCTGGATAACATCTCCTCCTCCTTCTTCTTCCTCCTCTTCAATTGTTAACTCAGTTCCAATCACTAGCTCGCAGGGCTCCTCGATTATACTGTCTTCTTCTATATCTTCATTTGACTGCATTTTACTGTAAATTTGTTACTTGTGCACCCTCCAAAGATCAATGCATACACATTACTTTTCTGCACCAGCTGAAATGTTACAGTTAGCAATCATCCAATATTTCTAAACAATTAATCCATACATGCAGTTTACTAGTTTTTTGATTTCTTGCTCAACGTACTTACAGTGAAGGAAAACCGAGGAAGTGTGGATCCTAGTTTGAGACGATCATTCTGTAGATTATAGATTGGTGGAGCTGAAGAGAGAGGAGCTGAGCCCAGCCCCATTTCAGACTAACGAAGAAGTGAAGTGGAATGAATGCATGAGAAATATATGCTTCTTGAAGGATTTAGGCCTCAGTTTTGTGGTCAAGAAAGAATACTCCTAAAGATTATTTTGTCCCATCCAAAGAGAATTGGTAGACTTATACCAAACCTATGGGATTCCTTTCTTGTTTCAATAATCAATAATATATTCAAATATTCAGGGTTTTGAACTGAATGATTTTTCTAAACCAAAATGAAAACACAATTACTTGGGTTCAATGACATAAATGAAACGCAGAAGCGGCCGTCATCACGCCCGATGGAGGTGGTCAGAGAAAATTAAGCCACAATAATGGCAGCCAGGGTCCAATCCATTGCCATTTCTTCTCAAATCATTTATTGATTTAAATTTCATATTTATTATTAATCTTTATTAATAATGCATTCATGACTCATGAGACTTTAAGCGTTTAACTAAAACTCCCTCCGTCCCGGTTTAATTGTCCCGGGTCGGTTGTAGCTATTGTAGAGCCGATGATTGCTCACCCAGACACCAAGTATCTGAGCAGACGGTTAGGGTTTACCCTTGTGGCCCGAAACTGCTGCAATAAGATTTGGTTGTTCTGTGATCCTCATTTTCGGTGAGCGTGATTGATGATTCTGAGCAGGTTTTGCATCTTCAGATTACTGCAGCTTTGGTTTCTCAACCTATTTTCATCTCTGTCATCTATGCCAATTGCACGAGACAGGGGAGGTATCCTCTTTGGGAGAAGCTCATATCGCTCTCCCTGGAGGTAGGAGATGGACCTTGGATGATTGGAGGAGATTTTAATATCTTCGCCAGTGTTGAGGAGAGGGAGGGGAGTGATGTGGATAGGCATGCTGAGATGATGGATTTCTCGAATATGATTGCGGAGTGTCAGTTAATGGATCCTGGTTTCTCGGGGTCGAGATACACTTGGGAGAGAGAGTACCGGGCTGAGAGAGAGATTAGATAGGGTGCTTATTGGAGAGTTCTGGACCTCGGTGTTTCCTACCACCAGGGTGGAGCACCTTGCTAGAGTTCACTCTGATCATGCACCGTTACTTGTTACTTGTCAGCTTACCATCACGAGGCCGAGATCACAGTTCAGATTTCAGAGCATATGGATTATGCATCACCGATTCCTTGAGGATGTCAGGACAGTGTGGACTGATCCTACCGGATTCTAGGGGATGTTGAATCTACAGTTTAAATTGACGAGAACTAAGAAGTTTTTGAAGTTGTGGAATTGGCAGGTGTTTGGAGATGTTCATAGTCGTACTAGGGATGCCTGGACACTGTGATGCATGCTCAGTTGAGATATGATTCTGATGCTACATCTGAGCATAGAGTTCATCTTAATAGGAGCATTGCTCAGTACGTACTTCAGACCAGGATGGATGAGGACTTCTGGAAGCAGAAGACTGCTATCAGATGGGTTGCTGAGGGAGAGAGGATAGGTTCTTCTAGGGCTGGGTGAAGCAGAAGAGGACTAGGGGCAGGATCCACAGTATCCCTGATGGGGATCAGGTTTTGACTAAAGAGGCGGATATCAGAAAGTCAGCTGTTAGATTCTTTCAGAGTTTACTTACTTCTGATATCGATCAGTTGGCTTCTCTGGATCTGGACTGCATGAAGACCATACCTGAGAGCTTTGACACGGGTGGGCTTTATGCAGCTCCGGATGTTGCTGAGATCAGAGCTGTTGTGTTTGGTATTGATCGAGACAGTTGTGCAGGGCCCGATGGTTTCACCTCCTTATTCTTCCAGCATTGCTGGGATTTTGTGGGACATGATGTTGTTGATGCAGTTCTGGACTTCTTTGGAGGGGGTTTTAAGCCTCTCAACCTTACTGCCACTACTATCATTTAGCTGCCAAAGAAATCCAATCCTGTCACTTGGGCTAAGTATAGGCCGATCAGTCTTTGTAATGTGACTAATAAGATCATTACAACGATTCTGATGGTGAGACTGGCTCCTCTGCTCCCTCTGATTTTGGCCCCGAATCAGAGTGGTTTCATTAAGGGCAGACTCTTATGTGATAATGTGATGTTGGCTCAGGAGTTGATTCATGATCTGAATGTTAGTAAGCCGACGCCTAATGTTGTGTTCAAACTTGACATGTCGAAGGCTTACGACAGAGTGCAATGGCCTTTTTTTATGAGAGTGATGACTAGTATGGGATTTTCGGAGCAGTGGATTGGCATGATTGACAGATGCATTAGTAGGTGTTGGTTCTCGGTGTTGGTCAATGGTGAGTCTGTTGGTTTCTTTCAGTCTACCAGAGGCCTGCGCCAGGGGGACCCCCTCTCTCTTTCCTTGTTTGTGATTGCTGCTGATTATTTGTCCATGTCCATTGACAGAGAGATGTTGGTCAGGAATGATTTGGTTTATCAGATGAGGAAGCATGGGCTCTTTATCTCTCATCTTTCTTATGTTGATGATATCTTGATTTTCCCTCAGGCTGCTAGATCTACTGTTCAGACTCTGATTGGGTGCTTGGAGCAGTATGAGGCAGTCTCGGGACAGAAGATCAACCGGAGCAAGAGTAGTTTCTTCATCTACTCTAGGTTTGCTTCGGAGTGGCAGCAGCAGATTGAGGAGACTTGTGGCTATAGGAGAGGATCTCTACCTTTCATCTATCTGGGGGTTTCGATTTACAAAGGTCACATCCGGGTTGATTTGTTCTTGGATATCAGACACCGGTTGAGCAGCAGGATACACAGTTGGTCTCATCGGCATCTATCTTTTAGAGGGAGACTGGCTCTCATTCGGTTGCTCATTTTCACTGTTATTCGGTACAATAGTCGAGGCAACATTGAATTTTTTGTTAGATGTACAAATCAAAGGGACTTGTACTCTTAACTTCAGTAATACCCACAGTGCGTGGAGAAACATTACTCCCACTATTTTCACCAATCTCAATGAACTTTGCATTTCCAGTCTTAACAATTCTCGTACTATGATTAGGACAGTAAAAGATATACCCTTTTGAATTTTCTGGATAACCAATAGTCCGTGACCATAAGGATGTGATCTTTCTGTCCGGTCTCTTTAGGGAGGGGCCCTACTAGATCCATACCCCAGACCATGAATGGCCATGGGGATTGATGCGTGGAGTGGTTCCGCATTCTTGTGAGTTGACGCCTCAAAGCGTTGGCAACTATCGCATCTTCTGACGTGATTGGCCGCATTGTTTTTCAGAGTAGGCCAGTAAAATCCGGCAGTGATTACTTTATGGGACAGTGATCGAGCCCCGGCGTGATTCCCGCAATCACCTTCGTGTACCTCCGTAAGTACATTCTTGATCTCCGGTGTGGCGATACATCGGAGGAGGGGTCCCCCAAGTGATCGCTGGTACAGTCTGTTATTGACCAGGACGAACCGAGCGGCCAGCCTTTCAATCTTTACTACCTCATTTTTGTTGCCAACTGGGGGTTCTCCAGTCAGATGTCGGATAAGGGGAAGCCTCCAATCGCCTCCGTCGTGGCTGACAGGCGCGACACTGTTCTGCGTGGTGACGGACGGGGCTAATAACCAGACTTCGGGGATCGGTCGAATATTGTGAGAGGAACTGGTCGTAGCTAAACTTGCCAGGGCATCTGCCCGAGCATTCAATTCTCGAGGAATATGACGGAGATCCCACTCGTCCATTTTCTCTTTAATCCTTCAATCAGGGAGTGGTATAGTGTTAGGCGCTCATCTTTGACGACATAAGTACCATTTAGTTGATTAACTATTAATTGGGAGTCGCTTTTTGCGCGAACTCTGCGAGCCCCAAGTTCTAGAGCTAATTGAATCCCTTGGACGAGCGCCTCATATTCGGCCTCATTATTTGTGGCTGGGAAGTCGAGCTGGATGGCTCGTTCATAATTCTCTCCCTGTGGGTCTGTCAGAACCACTCCGGCTCCATTGTCGTGCATGTTGCTGGCTCCGTCAACCCTCAGAGACCATATTCCGGCATCGTCATTGGCTTTCGCCATGTGTGCCACCTCGTGCTCTGCTTTAAGTTGCAGAATCGTGGAAAAATCGGCGACGAAGTCGGCTAGTACTTGCGATTTGATGGCGGTTCTTGGCTCGTATTGGATTCCGTGACCGCCTACTTCTACTGCCCACTTGAGCAGTCTTCCCGATAGGTCGGGTTTGACAGTACGACCCTTATGGGGTAGGCCATAATCACCTTGATAGGATATGCCTCGACGTACGGTCGTAGCTTTCGAGTGGTGTTTACGAGGGCCAATGCGAGCTTCTCCAGAGCGGTGTATTGGGTTTCCGCATCCATCAGGGACTTGCTGGTGTAGTGCACCGGGTGCTGCTTGTCATCCCTTTCGCGTACTAGAACAGCCCTGATCGCGTGGTATGAAACTGATAGGTAGAGCAATAGAGTTTCGCCATCAACCGATTTGGATAGCAGCGGTGGGCTGGCTAGATAAGATTTTAGTTCTTCAAGTGCCTTTGCACACTCTTCAATCCATTCAAACCGCTTTCCCTTTCGTAGCGTGTTAAAGAAGGAGTGGGTTCGTTCTGAGTACCGTGATATGAAACGGCTAAGGGCGGCTAGACGTCCGGTCAATTTTTGTACCTCCTTCGGTGACTTCGGAGGTTCTATGCTCTGTAAAGCCCTGATCTGTGTAGGATCCGCCTCAATCCCTCTCTGGGTGACTATATGACCAAGGAACTTGCCGGAGGATACCCCGAATGAGCACTTTGTCGGGTTCAACTTCATGTTGTACTTTTCTAAAGTCTGAAAACTGTCCCCCAGATGAGCTATGTGATCTCGCGAGCTGAGTGACTTCACGAGCATGTCGTTAATGTAGACTTCCACTGTCTTTCCTATCTTCTCTTTGAACATGGAGTTAACAAGGCGCTGGTATGTTGAGCTTGCGTTCTTTAGCTCAAAGGACATCACTTTGTAGCAATAAATGCCCTGGCTGGTGATAAAGACGGTCTTCTCTTGGTCATCAGGGTGCATCAGGATCTGATTATATCCCGAGAATGCGTCCATAAAGCTCAGTAGCTCATGCCCCGCCGTTGCATTGACTATGGCGTCGATGTGCGGTAGGGGATAGGGGTCCTTCGGGCAAGCCTTATTCAAGTCTGTAAAGTCGATACAGACCTGGTTCTTTCCATTCTTCTTTTTGACAACCACCACATTGGCAAGCCAAGTGGGTAGTGTACTTCCCGGACTGATCCAATGTCAATGAGCTTTTGCACTTCTTTGTTTATCGCTTGATTCTTTTCCGCAGAAAAATTTCGTCTTCGTTGCTGCACGGGCCTGCAGTTGGGATCAACTTTGAGACAATGTGTGATGACCGAAGGGTCAATTTCGGTCATGTCCAGGTGTGACCAGGCGAATACATGAACCTTGCTTCGAAGGAACTCCACAAGGGCGTTCCTGACATCAGCAGGAAGCTCCGCTCCTACAAAAGTGGTGCGAGTTGGATCTGACTCGTCTATGGCCACCTCCTCGAGCTCCTCGGCTTCAGGTCGAACAGTAGGGATCGACGGCGAGTCGTGCTGCTGTACACAGATGGCTCGAAAGCTGGCGTAGTAGCAGTCTCTTGATGCCTTTTGCTCACCTTTGATAGTCTGGATTCCCCAGGAAGTGGGGAACTTAAGCGCCTGGTGATACGACGAGGGAACTGCCTTGAGCTCGTGAATCCAAGGTCTCCCCAGAATGGCGTTAGGTGCAGAGATGACATATACGACTTGGAATTTCACATCTAGGTTCAGGCCTCCGCAGTACATGGGTAAGGTGATTTCGCCCATAGTCCGTTGCTGATCCCCGTTAAAACCATAGAGAGTCATGGTCACCGGTTCTATCTTGCTCATGGGGATCTGCATTTCTCTCAACGTTCGAAGGAACATAATATTTGTGGAGCTGCCATTATCCACAAGAAACCTCTTCACTTGGCAGTTTGATATCAAAAGTGATATTACGAGCGCGTCATGGTGTGGATGAACGAGCCCCGGCATATCCTCGGTGGTGAACTCAATAGTCTCATGCCCTTGCACGGGGCTGATGTGGTGGACCTCTTGATTGAGGACCCTACGAGCTCTCTTGGCCGCAGAGCACGACCTTCCGCTAATCTCTAACCCCCCGACAATAACGTGGATTGTTCGTTGGCGGGTGGTGGTTTGTTTTGGGGTTCTGCGTTCCCAGTGGGGTTGGTCTGCCTGCCCCTTGTCCAGGTGTTCTTTCCTTTATTAGTCAGGTACTCGGTGAGGAACCCGTTCTTTAGCAATTCTAGGACCTCCAAACGCAGGGCCTAACACTCTTCGGTCTTGTGACCGTGATCATTGTGGAAACCACATAACTTCTTCACGTCTCGTGTCTTAGGGTCGGACTTTATTTTGGTTGGCCACTTTACGGTGCCACCGAGTCCTTTGAGTATGTTGTTGACCAAGTAATTTTGGTCGATGCAAAGGTTATAAGGCACTTTACCGGCTCGCGGTGTTCGACAGTACGGATGATCGCGTCGAGACTGACGCTCATTCCTGAAGTCTTTTCGATCTACGTACCTCGAACTCGAGGAGCTCCCCTTCGGTCGATCCCCTCGATACTGACTAGCTAGCTCGTAAGCTTTTTGCTCGTTCAGCCGCGTGATACGGTTCGGCTCGTCCTCCTCCCAGTTAATCTCAGCCCAGGCCTGCGAGATGACCGAGTCCATGTCATAGCAGGGGTGGCTCGTCAGGTCGCGGTAAAGCTTCGAGGATACGTCCAGGCCATTTTTGAAAGCAAAGACCACCGTTAGAGGCGGACAGTTTGGTATCGAGGCGAGCTCCCGATTGAAGCGCCCGACGTACGATCTCAGTGATTCTCCTTTCTTTATGCGTATGCTGTTAAGCGCATCGGGGTGCTTCACCACTCGTCTACAGTTGGAGTATTGCTTCTTGAAGGCCATGAGGAGTTCGAAGAACGTCGAGAAGGATCACCTCGGTAGGTTGACGAACTATTGGAGAGTCGGCCCGGTCAGAATGGACCCAAAGCTCTTGCACATGCACGCCTCGCAGAGTTCGCCTGGGATAGAGGTGGTCAACATCTTCTGTTTGTAGAGAGCGATATGATCCTCCGGGTCGGTCGTCCCGTCGTATAGTTGGAACGATGGTGGCACGATCCTCGCTGGGACATCTGTGTTGGTGATGTCGGGTGTGAAAGACGAGTCGGCGTAGCTGTCACGGGGTATCAAAGTGTCCGGTGGGATTGCTCCCGGGATCCGGGAGATGAGCTTTTCAAAGTTTACCATCCGAGCTTCGAGGCGCTTCTCGTACTCGCTTCGTGGATGCTCGGTGACGAGGCACTCAGTTGGCCTATAGGTCGTCGCTCCTAAAGATCCACGCCCAAAATCTAACCCCGCAGGTGTGTCCAAGTCGACAGCTCCATCCAGATCATGGGCCAAGTTTTTGCGAGGATCGGTGGCCTTTTTGCCGGTGGTCGGCTCCTCGACGATCGGTTGACTTTTGTGCATGCTTTCCTTGCGGAGCTGATTGTTTTCCCTTCGCAGGGTGTGGTTCGTGGCATGCAACTCCATAATCCTGGAATCCATCTCCTTCGCACGCTTTTGGTTTTCCTTGAACTCCTCGGCTAGCCGCGCAAGGATTGAATTCAGCATGTTGGGAGGCACAGCTTGCGCGCCACTGGTCTGCAAGGTCTGCTGAACCAATTCGTATACGGGAATGAGGTCCCCTGACCCGGTAGGTTCCGCCGGAGGAGCTCCGGTTGGGTTCTTGCCTTGATTCCTGACTATCTCGTTAGTACCTGCCAAGGGCCCCACGGTGGGCGCCAATTGTTGAGGTTCGATTTTTTAGAAATCGGAGCCCTTAGAACTTCATCAAGAACATAGCAAATAATAACGAGATAAATGGAAAATAAACGATCAAAAAACACTACTTCAGTGCAGAGACAATTAAATAAGCGCAGGTATTCGGCTAGATCTATAGAAATTTTGGCAGAGTTACAGCAAGATAAACGTGGGAGAAAATGATGCCCTGAAAATGAGCTCCAAGCCTCTATTTATAGACAGGATAGAGGCAGGAGAGAGAATCCTAACCCTAGGCGTCGAATGCTAACAACTCGCCACGATTTTAGAAGCGGTTCCGAGTTTCTCGGGGTCGGTTAGGGCCGCAACGGTAGGGCGCCGCCAGGTTGCTAGGGTTTCCTTATTCGAGGGTCTTCGCCGCCGACCCTCTCGGCTACTCGGTGTCGAGGCGCTTGGTTTGTCGGTGCAGAGTTCTTGACTTAGAGGTATTTTGCCATTTTGTTGGTCTTTGTGGTCAGACTTCCTGGATTGGGTTGCTTACGTGGGCCGATTTGTCCATTGGGCCTGGGCCTCGTGGGCCTAGCCCCAACAGTCCTTGCATCCAATTTCTTTTCATGTGGATTATTCTGCCTGACAACCCCAAACATGCAGGTGTCTTAAACTGGGTTTCCTGCCAATCCATAGTTGATAGCGTATTTTTCAACACGCTATTCTGCAAGTGTACAGACCACTGCCGAGGGCAAGTAATAATTTATCGAACACGAAGATTGCAGGCTCGAAATATAATCAAGCACTAAAATGTAGACACCTTACTACTATCTAGACAAATCGGTAAAGAAGTTTGTTTATTTAGACTAGGCAGTTTGAAAAGTAATTAATTAAAAAGATAATTAAAAAGATCGAGTGAAGAAAATATGGAGAAAACAGGATTCCAGGGTAATCCACTTTGAAGAACAATTTAACAATATCTATTCAATTCAATTCCAATTTAATTCCAAAAAACATGGGTTAATCTCATTTATGTTATCAGGTGATTCTTCTGAACTCTGAACCATAACATGGAAATAGAGGACCTAATGACTCCTTCCGGATGCGCAGGAGGACTTCTACTCTTGATAAAAACCATAGATTTCAAAAACCCTTTAATAACTAAAATTCCTTCCGGAAATTCAATTCATTAAATCTAATTATCCTGCATCTAATTGATAAACCTAGACCTTCCAGTTCAAAGAAATACCAATCAAATTGCCATCAATGGCCAATATCAAGCAATTAATCAAAACTCAGGAATAATTAGAATGTGAATGGAAAGGGAAAATCAAATCGAATAAATAATTGTAAAACGTTCAACAAGTTTCAAACCGTAGAATCCAATATGGATTTAGCCAGACATGCTAAATTCCATTAACAAAAAGGAAGAAAGAAACGAAGACATGAAAATATAAAACCAAACAACCGTGGTCTTCAATCTCAAATCCTCAGTCTTCGTTCTTTGAATTCTGCTCTGTTCTGGCTTTCTCCTGATGTTCTCTCTCAAAAATAAAGGTTGAATGTCAAAAATCTGACTTTGGAGGCTCTATTTATTTTTATCCTCCTTAAATCTGGAAAGATATGGGATTTGAGCCAAGAATTCATCAAAATCGACCGATCGGCGACCCATAAAACCCGCTCGATGATCGCCAATAGTGCACCTTGGGTCGCCGAAGTTGCGCCGTAACAAAGCGGGCAAAATTGCAAAATCGGCGACCCAGGACGATTTCGACGATCGCCAATAGTGTGTTTTGGGTTGCCGATTCCATCACGAACGGAAATTCGGCTTTTTCTTCAATCTTTTCTCACTTATTCCTTTTCCCGATGCAAGTTAACACCGATTGGCCCCATAGTACTTAGTCAAATCTTGTAAACAACTCAATTGTGCGTGAAATCTGCATAAACAACCAAAAACCAACCCGAGCGTAATAATTCCTTAAAGAAATAATGCATGAAAATATCACGTAGTGGTCTAATCTAAGGTCAAAAGTGAGCAGATTCACGTCAGTAAAATGCACAAAATGAGTGTTTATCAACAGTTCAAAAGGAGTCTTAGGAACTGCTTTGCTAGGAACCATGTTCAACAAATACATGACAGTTTTCAAACAGTACATCCACAAAGATAAGGGTAAATCTGAATTACTTAACATACTCCTAACCATATCCATTAGAGTTCTGTTACGCCTTTCTGATACACCATTTTGTTGTGGTGTACCTAGCATTGTATAATGTGCACAAATGCCACGTTTCTGGAGGAGTATTGCAAATGGACCTGGGTGTTGCCCAGTTTCATCATACCTTCCGTAGTACTCACCACCTCTATCAGACCTGATGACTTTAACTTTTCTGTCTAATTGCCTTTCTACTTCATTCAAGTAGATTTCCAAGACATCTATTGTTTGTGACTTTTCATGCAATAGATAGACATGGCCATAACGTGAATAGTCATCAATAAAGGTAATGAAGTACTTTTGCTTTCCGAAAGATTGAACATCAAAAGGTCCACATATATCAGTAAGCACAATTTCAAGAAGCTGAGTGCTTCTTGTGGCTCCTTTCTTTGTGTGTTTTCTTTGTTTTCCTTTAATACAATCCAGACAAATATTCAGGTCCGTAAAATCTAGATCAGGAAGGACTTCATTCTTTACAAGTCTTTCCATTCTTTCTCTAGAAATGTGACCCAAACGCTTATGCCACAATAAAGCAAAACTTTCATTCACTAAACCACGTTTAGCGCCAACATTATGATGCAGAGTTAAAACAGTTTTAGAATACAATCCATCCAATTTCAATTTATATAAACCATCACATAGAACACCAGTACCAATGAGATGATTATGCTTAAAAAAACTGAAACATCCATAACCAAAATTGAAAGAGTATCCAGTAACATCAAGTTTAGATAATGAAACTAAATTCCTAGATAAACTGGGTACATAAAGATTTTCGAATAAATCTAAATGATGTCCAGTGTCAAGGATTAAACGATAAGTCCCGACTGCTTCCACTGGAGCTTTCATTCGATTCCCCATGAAGACGAACTTCTCATTCGGGCTTATGGTTTGGATTGTGAGGAATCCTTGCATCGTATTAGAAACATGAGTTGTACATCCATAATCAATCCACCAAGTATTATGTGGAACTTTAGTTAAATATGATTCGAAACATACATAAGCATTAAGCTTACCTTTCCTTTCGAACCAAACCTTACGTTTCGGACAATCTTTTTGGATATGTCCAGGCTTTCCACAGAAGTGACAGTTATGGGTCTTTGATTCTTTCTTCTGGATCTTACTAGAAGCCTCATTGATCTTTAATGGCTTCTTATCCTTACCATGTTTCTTCATGAATTTCTTTCCAGCTCCTTGATGACCTTGGTGGCTCAATATTGTGCATTTTATCTTAGACAATGGAGTTGGAAGTTGTTCCTACAGATCTGATCTTCTGATCTGTTCCCTTGCTCCTTGGAAATCTGGTGAGGATTATCTACCAAGTTGGATCCAAGATCTGGAGAAATCGATCAGTTTCTCCCTCTGGATCAGCCGCGCCGTTTCTCTCTCTTTTTACTCAATATACTGAAAAATCCTACTTGATCTGATATAGAGAATGCATATATCCAGTGTTAGGGTTTTGAAAAACCCTAACCCTAATGGGCTTGAGCAGTTCATGGGCCAGACCAGGGATCAGATGCAAATAATAAAGTGGGCCCTCTCTATTAATTAATTCTTCCTTGTTCAACCCAGAACATAATTAATTAACAAAACATTGTTTTAACCTTCACCACGGTAACAATGCTGACTCACCCCTTTATTACCACGTTATTAGGAACGAGTTGCACCAAACTAACATGATCCACATATTTAAGGTTTTGGACATTCATTAATTAATTTGGCTTATGACAATCAACCATAATTAATTAATCTCTTATTTTCTGAGTAATACCACTCACTCCTTTTCACTTATGCTTGAATTAAATAATTCAACCTGCAGGGTTTAACATAATGAACCTTGTGAGCTCCTCAGGGAATGTCACCATCCTGAAACGGATATGCTTACCTAAGCATCCAACCTAAACAGGCCACACACAAATTATCAACACCCAAAATACAGGTATAAGAGTAGATGTAAGACTCACCACTATGGTAAATCAAAGTGTGGTCAATCTGTGTATGCCCCTTATCCTTCAGTTAGGTTTAAGATCGTAGGAAGTATGTTAGGGATCTGGCTCATTCATATGTCAATGAGAATGGCACATCCCACTGTTGATCTCATCAATACATAACCATGTACCGACACATCAAGTAGCTAGGATAACCGATGTGCCGCAGCTTAGACCGACAGCCTATCCAGGGACTGTCTCAGCTGTGATACTGTTTATATCTCGCTAGGTCAAACGATTCATATGATCCTCTGTGATCTCCTACACACCATATGGTCATCCCTATAGGCGAGATAATATGATATTATGGTTCGTTGTATGTTTGTTTCATCAGACAGCGAGCATTGTTGTAGCAACACATATATGAAGACCAGTGTACAAAACACTTAATCATATATGCTTTCAGTATACAATCCCAACACTCTCTTGCCATTTTTTATTTCTTTTGTTCTCATCGGAAGTCGTACTCATACGATCCGTCGAACTCGACACCGCCAGACTAGTTATGTGATTGTTATCCGTTATATCTATTGAATCAAACTTAATCGGTTTGTCGTGCTTGTTTCATTTTCTATTTCGAATATTATCTATTGTCGTTTTCTGTGTCATTCGGATCCATAATTCCCGATGCCGCGTATCTGTACGAATTGGATCTCAACATTATGTATTAATTTTATTTAATATTAATTTGTTTTAGTTATTTTTATTAGGGTTATATATTTAGTTTTTGTACATTCATTTTAACTAATTAAAATTTTCAGTTATTTAAATTTTTATTATTTAAGTAAATATATTTGTATGTTTTGATGAATAAATATCTTATAATAATTTATTTTGTTTGAAATAAATAAAGGAATTAAATTGTAAATTTGATTTGTATTATTTCAAAAGTATAGAAATAAATATATTATGAATATTCTTCTAGTTTGAGTTAAGTACTAGTTTTCTGCTTGCGCGATGCGCAATACATATAATTTTTGTTAAAATGTATTATTAAATTCTCCAATTTTGATTTAAATTAATTATTAAAATTCAATTGAATTCGATTGCATAGATTTATATATTGCCATAATGCCGCTGGAATGCCAACAATTGTGCAAGTATATTAAATAATTTTTAAAATTATTATTTTAAATGACTAATTATAGTTGTCCCAAATTATAAGTTTTATTTAAAATTTTGATTTATTATAATTATTTGAACGAATGTCTTAAAATTGATATTGTACAAATTAATAATTTTATTTCTATTAATTAGTATTGTTCTATAACAATGTTGTTTAATTATAATATCATTTTATAATTAATAGTATTTTATTTTAATGATATTATCCACAAATAAAATTTTATAATCGATTGATATGTTATATAACCATAGTATATATATTAATTTTAATAATTGTTTCTCACAAATTAAATTTTATTATTAATTGAAATTTTAATTAATATTTAAATTAATATAATTTAATGATTGAATTATATTTAAATTATTATAGTTTTTTGTTGGTGGTTCCAAGTTATATTTCTTATAAATATTATTATATTAAATATATACCATAATATATATTTAGGATAGGGTTTTACCTTTTAATATATATAGATATAGATATAATATTTTTAATTGAAAATTAATTATGTTTAATTTAATTTTTATTGCATTTTGAGTTTATATTTTGATATCTTTGTTAGGATTCATACGACGGCCACTTATAATCGGCTAAAAAGCTGAGTCCGGTTTTCAAAGGAGAATTCAAGAAGATGAAGATTGTTGCTTTGTCCTTCCCCCACCGCTTCATTCCTCGTTTCACTCCTTCCTTTTCTGCTTCTTCTCGTTTAACATCTGTCAAGAATATCGATGGTGACAATTATCCTCCTCTCCTCTTCAAATCTCCTCTCTACCCATTCAAATCTTCAATACGAATGGCCTCCTCCAATAAGGTATCGATTTATCTACATGGGTCTGCCCTTATGCTATAAAGATTGATTTTTTATTTTTTTTTCAAGTTCCTATTTTCTGAACTAAAACAAAATCTTACTTGATAATTTCGTTTCTGCACAGAATGCTTCCACTGCCGCCGATGTTAACCCCAGCCCCCAGCTCAATATCTTCCAACAAATCCAAGCTCACCAGGTTGCGTGTTTGCGTTCTGTTACCTGTATATGGATTCATTTTTATTTAATGGATTCAATCGAGCCTTGTTTTTAATTTGTTATTTTGGTTTCAGGAAAAAGCTGCTAGGCTGCCTCCTATAGAGGAAATCAAGACACTTCTCAATTACAGCTTACGCGGAGTCCTCTCTACTTTCTCTCGGGTTCCCTCTCCAAATATATGCAACCTTCTCTCATTTCACTCTTCACATATTGTCACTACCTACATCAACATTTGTGTATCTGCGACTCTGTTTAAGAAAACAAAATCCAAACTTGTGTTCACATGAGTAGACTCAATAAATTCTCCTATTCTCAATATATACTTCTACCTCTTCTTTCGATAGATATATTACTTGGTACTTTGTATCTTATGTCTTGATTCTACTGGTGTCTGCATACTTGTTCCTTTACCCTTTCTCTTTGGTGGTTTACTTAGCCATTTCCCAAATTTCTTGCAGAAGTATGAGGGCTATCCATCAGGGTCCATGGTGGATTTTGCTTGTGATGCTTATGGATCTCCAATATTAGCAGTTAGTAGTTTGGCAGTTCATACCAAGGTTTGTCATTCTCTAGAACTTATAATTTGGTTTGTCTAGTTTTGACTTTTGATAATGGCGGTATGCTTTGTTTTCTCTTTCACCTATCAATGTTCTCTTTCTCCTTGCCAAGAAATAAGTTCTGAAAATCTTTACAAGCTTTCTTCTTTCAGGGCTAAATTAGAGTCTTTGCTTATTTGTGCAGGATCTTTTAGCAAATCCCAGATGCTCGTTGCTTGTGTCAAAAGACCCTGAGGATAGGACGGACATAGTGATTATAGTACATGGTGATGCCATCCCTGTAAGCATCAGTTCTTTCATATTCGGAGTTACCATGGGTTCTTAGCATTTACAATTTTTTTTAATGACAGTTTCATCTATTTTACACTTCCTTCTGAGCTATGATCTTCTGACTTGTATGCTATACAGGTAACTGAAACAGATGGTGAAGCTATTCGTAGTGCATATTTGGCTAGACATCCTGAAGCATTTTGGGTGATACTCAACTCAACTTTCTTACTTGTAGTTTGTGTTGAACAACCTAAAACTAAGATTAGTGTGATGTAATGGTGAAAAACGTTATGAAGGTGGACTTTGGTGACTTCCAATTCATGAGGATAGAACCTAAAGTTGTTAGATATGTGTCTGGCGTTGCAACAGCTTTATTAGGATCTGGAGGTTGGTGTGTTACTGGAGGTGTTTCTTTACATTTCATTTCATGGAGAGGTTGTTTTGGTGGTGATGTTTGTACTATTGGAGTGTGCAGAATTCAGCAAGGAGGAATTCAGAGCAGCAAAAGTGGATCCTATATACCAATTCTCAAAACCTATAACGGTACAACAGCAGTAACACTATCATATCATATGTCGTTCTTTGGCTTTTGCTAGCAGGGTTTTCTGAATTCTGCGAGCTTTAACTATCTTTCGCAGTCCCACATGAATAAAGATCATGCAGAAGACACAAAGCTGATTGTGCAGCATTCTACTGGTGTCCCGGTAACACTGGAATATCTTCTTTTATTGATATAGTACTTAATATGGAATGGTGGGTGGTGGCTTGTGAACTAGGAAGAAGAGAATGCAAGCTTCTTTCTTTGGCTCTTGATATTAGTTATTTTACTGGTTATGCTGCAGAAATGGCTCTTATATATGTTTGATCTTCTCACACGCGCTTGGCTCAGTCTCAGTATACATGCACACGTCATATGATCCTGAGATTAGATGTATATTTTTTTTCAGGTCGAATACGCCTACATGGTGGACATGGACAGTCTGGGTTTCAATGTGAAGGTTGTATGTGCAATGCATGAATTTTGTTTTGTCTTATTAGCTTTGTTCTGATATTTGTTATCAGGCTGGTTGTGAAGGGAACACTTTGAAGCTCCGAATTCCTTTCCCTAGGCGTGCTACAGACAGAAAGTGAGTAGTAGAACTTGCAGAAAGGTAATTATTACATTTTCTTCTTCTTACTATCTCTATTGTATTTGTAGGGATGTGAAGACACTGATAGTAGAAATGCTTCAAGCGGCCAGAAGTTAGAAGACATACAAATATATTCTACCATACATTCTTGGATATTTCAACTTTGCTTCCTTGGTATTAGTATTTGTATTACAACAAAGAATTCAGTTCCATTAATTTAGATATCAAATTATATATATATATGGATGCGATCCAGTGAGAACCCTTCTTACCATAAGAAATAAGAACCAATCACAACCATAGATCCCGCTGAATAAACAGTCCAGATCTCATAAAAAAAGGCGGTTATTTTTCTCAAAAAACCTGCATTATTGGGCAATTTAGTCTTTTCGCTTATAATTAAAATTCGCCCTTGAATTATAACCTTCTGAATACATATACAATTTACATGCATTATATAGTTCACAAACTATCATTATATAGAGAAGATACTATAATTATATATTATCTCTTTAATTTTACACGAATACACAAATATTACTAACGGGTGTAATAATCCAAAGCAGTAGGTTTCATCAAACAAAACAGAGACTTGCATTATATAATTTATGGACTATCATTATATACTACAAATACTATCATTATATATCATTATATGTTGAACTTAAAAAATATATTAATATAAATTCAATGTATTTTTTCTTCTTTAATTAATTTAAAATCTATGTGCAAAAACAACGTAAATTGTGTATTGCGAATAAAGTTGTAATTATCTGAATTAAAAACAAGTTACAATCGCTCATTGAACCTCTTCTAGAAACATCACTAGTTGCAAGAATGAGGTTTGAAAAATAAAAATACGATACAATCCATTGTGGAACAAACAAGGGACACAACCTCCTCAATCATCATCAATCATCAATCTCAACATAGCTAGCTCTCAGTCTTATACATAATTGATGTAAAGAGCTAGCTAAGGTCAAGGAAGGCTTTGACCAAGGAATGCTTAGTCTGTGAGAGATGGTGAGCCTCCAAGATCTCAACAATCTGACCATTGACAACCACATCAGCTATTCTCTGCATCTGCTTGAATGCTGTGTTATCACATTTTGAAACAAACAAATCTATACAGTAAAAATCATGAATTAAATTTGAAACTTATAACATATAATTCAAGATTCATAACTATATAATGCATGTATTTACACAATATAATGAATTCTCATAACGGAACAAAACTTCCATAAACTAATTATAACTGACTCACATATAATGCAACTATTACAAAATAATAATGCAAGTCATAGCATTATATAATGCAGATATAAAACAAATTTGAAAATAAGTAAACTAATAATCAGTCTTTCAAATATAACATAAGTACTACATATATATAATGCAATTCATAACAATATGTAATTCATGTATTTACACTATACAATGAATTCTCATAACGGAACTGAACCTCCATAAACTAATTATAACTGACTCACATATAATGCAACTATTACAAAACAATAATGAAAGCCATAACCAAATTTGAAAGTACGTAAACTAATAATCACTCTTGCAGATATAACATAAGTACTACAAATATATAATGCAATTCATAATGATATATAATGCACATCTTCAAATTAAACAATTAAGAGTGAAAACAAAAAACAAAAAACAGCAATCTACGAAACCTAATTCAATATCTGCAAACAAATCATCAATAACCTATACAATGAAACTTCGATTCTATCACCGCAATCTGATAACTAATGATCGAACACATATCAGAAAATAACTGCTTTTATTACATAACAGATGGAATATATAAATTTTTACTTTTCAAAGCATCCATAACTCGCCGACGATAACGAATGAACACAGATGATGACGAGCGCGGACGATGAACGCAAACAATGACGAACAAAGATGATGACGAGCAGATTTCACAATTATATAATCGCTGAAGGAATGAAGATGCGGACCCTTATGTGTCGTGACTAGTCAGTCAGGTCGAAAACGCCAGGTTAGCTATGGAGATGATGGGGGCGCGCATGGAAGACATGACGATAAGGTACGAGCTCCTCGAAAGGGAGAATCGAAGGCTGCAACATCAAGCCAACACCCGCCCTATAGTCGAGGAGCCCCGAAGCACTGATAGAACTGCAACACGAAACCTCAAAATCGAGTTCGATCTAACTGACAAAGGGGGACAGGAGCGGACTCTGAACGCTCCGCCAACACGAAGACCGCAGAGGGAGCATCCCGACCGGGATGCCCACTTACAAATTGAGCGTCGCTTTGAACAGCGACTCGGTTACTTCGAGGCGCTCATCACCAGAATCCCTGGCCTGTCACCCCCAGAGAGGACCATTCCATGTGAAAGTTACGCAGAGTCTCCCTTCTCTCCAGAGATAGCCGACGCAGATCTCCCAGATCGCTTCACTCCGCCTAGTTTCGTCCTCTACGACGGGACAACTGATCAGGAGAATCATATAGTTGTATACCGGCAGAAGATGCTAGCACTAGCAGTACCAAGCGCGCAGCGAGAGGCCTGCATGTGCAAGAGCTTCGGCTCTAGCCTGACAGGACCAACACTCTAGTGGTTCATCAATCTTCCGCGTAGTTCGATCTCAACATTCGCCGAACTACACCAGCTCTTCCTGAGGCAGTACTCTAGCAGCCGGAGGTTGGACAAGCACCCCGATGACCTATACGCCATTATCCAAAGACCAGGCGAGTCCCTTAGGGACTACTTATCGCGCTTCAATAGGGAATTGGTCGCGGTGCCTAACTGCCGAAACAGTACCGCCGTATGCGCTTTCACAAAAGGCCTCGATGTGGATTCAGACCTATACCGTGAACTATCCATTTATCCCTGCCAGATAATGGACGATGCGCTGAATCGGGCCTGGGCGTTGATCAAGTGGGAAGAAGATGAACCCTATCATCGCGCGCGTCGAGGAAGACCCGCGGTCCGGGAGGAAGGTCGATGCGAACAACGAGACAGACGTCCACCCAGGACTCACCCTTACAGTAGGCCGCCTCAGGTGAATAAACTCAATCCGTATGTACCGGAGTACACACTATCAATCGACCCAGCGGACCTGGTTCAAAATGTGCTCCGCCGAATGCCCGAAAAGGAGAAATGGCCTCAGAAGATGAAGGCCGACCCGGCATCGCAAGAAGTGCAGAAATTCTGCGAATTTCATAACGATCATGGGCACACTAATGCAGACTGTCGAGCGCTTCGACTAGAAGTGGTGGAACTACTGAAGAAGGGGTTCCTGAAAGAATACCTATCGGATCGAGGGAAAAGAACCTTGACTCGAGAAAAGCAGGTCGATGAAGTGAGGCCTACAAAGACAGACGCACCTAAGTCCCCGTTACCAGTTCGGACAATTAATTACATCACCAGGGGATCAGAGAGAGATCAGCGGAATCACTAAGTTGGAAGCAAAGAAAGCCAGGCGACTAACCCGGGAAGAAGTCGTAGCCCCGTGCAAAAACCCGGAGCACGCACCGACTGAATTCACAAGCGACGAGGCACCAGGCTTGAGCCATTCCCATGATGACGCTCTAGTCATCTCAATGCTGATTTCGAACTGCCTCGTGAAGAGGATCTTGGTTGATAATAGAAGCTCAGCGAATATCATATTCCTACACGCACTCAAGGAGATGAAGATCCCTGAAGACAAGATAGTCCGCACACAGACCTCACTGATCGGGTTTAATGGCGGCGTGCAAATGACTATCGGGACTGTGGTGTTGCCGACGTACTGTGGAGGGGCGCACCATGACGTATCGTTCATGGTCATAGACGCCCCCAGCGCCTACAATGCCCTGTTAGGGCGCCCATGGCTGCATCAATTGAGGGTCGTGCCCTCGACGTTCCACCAAGTGGTAAAATTCCCAACGCCCAAGGGAATATGCACGATACGAGGCAAACCGAATGCGGTAAAGGAATGCTACTACGCAAGTTTCAAGGCCATGTGCGCCCAGCAGCACTTCGCTAAGAGTGAACCGCTGCCCCCACAGGGGGAATCCGAGGAAACGGAGGAGGTTGAGCTCGATCCGAGCAACCCAGGGAAAAAGACAAACATAGGCGCTGGACTGGATCCAGAAGTCCGCGCGCAGCTAGTCAAGTTCCTCGCAACCGAGCAGGGCGTGTTCGCATGGTCTCACATCTAAAACATAGTTGGAACATAAAACATCTAAAAAAGTATTACTTCTGAAGAGGCGAGGTCGACGGACTCTCTCTCCCAGATACGCCCTACTTCTTATCTTCTCTTATGTGTTTTTCAATTTTAAATTTTCATCAGAAAACTACTTACTTAAGCATCGGAGGGGCCTTCGTAATTGTTTTGCAGGAAAAGCACCCATAAAGCAGTTTGCTGACACCCAGAGTAGCCCAGATAACCCCTCACAAAACAAATAACGTCTTCTGATTCGCTCTATTTATTCGATTATGATTAGTTTGTTGAAATTGATACTGACTTAGGCATCGGAAGGGCAATGTCGAGGCATCGCCCATCCTTACCATGTGTTTCGCATTACAGCCCGAAAACAGGTACGTGAAGTGCAAAAACATAAAACGAGAGCCGAAATCATAACAGAAAGCAACACAAACAGTCGAAAAGGGATGCAGTTCGACTAACAGAAGTAAAGTCATGGTAAAAACAAAGAAGTAACGAAGAAAATAAAAGATTGTTTGATTAACAAATTCTGAATAGCAAAAATGTCTAAGCTGCGGCGTTCGGGTCAGGAGTCGAGCCAGAGCCGGCGTTTGGATCTAAAGTCAGGCCAGAGCCAGATTCGTCCGGATTTGGACCGCGACCAACGGAGGAATCCTCCAACTCCTTAAGTTGCTGCTCGGACGGCTCCTGATCCCGGACCTGCTCATCATTCTTCTCACCGCCCTCCGCCTCCGACTTATCAAGAACGCTCAGGTCGAGGTTCGGGTACTTACTGGAAATCCTCTCCCGAACCTCACTCTCCAAGAAGACAAGCTTAATCTTAAAATAAGTTAAGGTCATGGAATACCTCGTACGTCTCGGCGAAGTGCGGAGAGGTGATGAGAAAGCCGAAGTCCAAGCCCTCGCCCGTTTGCATCAGAACGATCCGCTCCTCATACTTCTTAACCTCGGCTGTGTAGCTCTCGCGTTGGGTTTTAAGCCGAGCATCGAGTGAGAGGAACTGATCGTTCCTCGCTTTCAAATCCTGGAGCAGCTTGGCAGAATCTGCTTGCGCCTCCGTAGCTTTCCTCCACCACTCGTCGACCTCCGCCTGGACAACCTTGGCCTCCTTCCGAGCTGTTTCCGCCTTCGCCTCTGCAGCAGCAACCCGTTCCTCCGCCGCATCGAGCTTCTCATTCAAAGTATCCACATACTTCTTTGAGGAGTCCGACTCCTTGCGAAGTTGGTAGACTTCCCCGGTGCACTTCTCACCAAAAATAGTGAGCTCATGATGGATGGCGTCGAGCTCCATTTGAGCCTGCGGTAACAGAGCGGATTAGAAACAGCGAGCCCAAGAAAGAGGAAATCCAAGGTCATACCTGTAGCTGGCAAAGTTCATAGCGCCTGGCGCGCGAGAGCGGTCCCTGTCTGAGCTACCGAGGTTAGGTTCAGCAGAAGATGGCGTGCGGGGACCCAAAAGGGATCCACGAGCGAGTCCGGGGGCGCTGCGGTAGTCACGACAGCCCTGCTGGAATCTTCCTGGCGCGATTCGCGCTCCCTACAATGGCGGCGTCTGGGGCGCTCAAGCTGCTCGGGCTCCTTTTCCTTGCTCCTCCCCCTATTGTCGACCCGCTGCGAAGCATCCTAGCTGGTCAAGGGGCGGGAGGATTCAGTCCTCGTTTCCTCGGGAACTCTGAAAGGGGGCGGAGGAAACGAGGAAGGCGGAGGCAGAGGCGGAGACGGACGGTCGGACTCCGTGTTCAGACGCTTGGGAGGGTTTGAAGGTCGACGGCGAGCCTCCTCCTCGTCTCGCGCTCTCTTCTTCTCACGGAGAGCCCTTGCCACCTGCTCTGGAGGGACTTGGGGGCGTCGGCGAGTCATCTCTGCAGGCTGTTCGGCGAGCAATCCCTGGCGGTCAAGCACGGTGGTCGCAGTAACGAATTGGCCGTTCTGGACTATGGGCCACTCCCTGTCGCCAATGGTGACGTCGTAAGCCCTATCCACCCGAGCCTGCTCTTCAGGCGTGAGCTCCGTGCGCGGGTGATCTGCAAAAGTAAACAAGCGGATAAATTAGCAGAACTGGAAGAGACTACCACGAAAGGAAGGGATCAGCGACGTATGGATAGGCACCCCGCCGTGCCTAAGGAACTCAGGCCTCTTCTCATTCATCTTGATGTAGAAATAGGTGGTCCACCATCCGGGCGAGTTCGAAGGGGGCTTCTTGATCAAGGTTGACCTCCCCGTAGACCACCGGGTGAACTAATAATAATGATTGTCCACGCATTGGTTGAAGCGATACATATAATGCCACTCTTAAACTGTCGGGAGCCCTAATCCCAGGTCCATCCATACTAGGAGAACCCCGACCAGGTGGCACCAGCAGTTGGGGGCGAGCTGAAATGGGGAAAGATTGTAGGAGGCCAACACCTCCGTAAAGAAGGGGTGGACAGGAAGTCCAACCCCATTGTCCATCGTTGCGGTATAGAAAGCCACGCAGCCCGTAGGAGGATCGAAACAACAGTTCTCCGCCCTCGGGATGCGGTACCTCACATTCTTAACAGGAACAACCTCCGCTAGGGCCGACATGGTATCCCGGGTAACCGTCGATACGGCACCCAACACCCTATGAGTCTGCCAATTTGTCGGGAGAACATAGTCCCCCGCCAACTCAGGCTCCGTAACCACACCCTCGGCGGCCCGACCAGACCCACTGGCCTCACCTCCGGTCAGTTTCCGCTCCATCCCCCGAAATGCATTAGACAAAACCCTGTTATCCGCGGAGTCTGAATTGGAATCCAAACCCAAGTCCACCCGACCCACACTCGGACCAGCCCTCTCGGGCCCCTGCAAGATCAAGCTCCAATCCGACCCTACAAAATCAAGAGCATTCGAAACCCTAGGCGGAGATGGGTTAAAGGGCGGCGTCAAATTCACGCCCCCAGAGTCAGAGCCCTCGCGATTTTAGGAATCGGAACCCGACGAACTCATCACTTGCACAATAAACAAGATCTTGGAGAAAGAGGGGGTTAACCTAAAATAGGAAGAGGGAAAAGAAAGTGCCCCGATTAGCCAGTTATTCTCCCTACCAGCCAGGAACCCTAAAGAACCTCGAGTCGCAAATCGCGCACCCCCATAACTATTAGAAAAAGAAAAAGGTGGAGATGGGAACTACCTGGTATATGGGTGCGGAGTCAATAGCTGATCAAAGTCGGAAGCACAAACAGCCGTCGGGAACATGGTGAAATTCCAGAAACGCAACAGGCAGTCGCCGGAAATCATAAGAAAGAGAGAGAGAGAAATAGAATATGAGAGCGTATGAGAAAGTGTGAAAACCGGATAGTTGAGGTGACAGTTATACCATGCGCCCGTTCAACTGCTCCCAACAACCCCCGAATTTTGAGGATATTACATAACTGCCACTGGGTTTTACCGCCCAAAATTCGAACACACCTCGCCACAAAAGTGGTTCGCTAAAAATAGTTCGGCAAATGTAGTCCTACAAAAATAACTCAGATATGTAGGGGACCTAATAAAAACCCCGAACAAGCCACTAGGGGCTTCATACCCAAATACAAATGGTGCATCAAATGCAACCTTATAATAAGACCCCTTATTACGAACCTATTGAGTTTGCTGGGGCTCACCAGGAGGCCAAAATAAAAAACAGGACAGACCCTGAACTGTCCCAACCTAACGTCGTGGTTTTGGGCCCGCAATAACGACACCCGCAGCAGCTTCCCGGTGCTGCGCGGCTGAGGACCACCCTCAAAGGAATAAGTCCTCAAAGTCGGGAGGTGTCCACGGATGCCCTGATAAAACTGGACTACCAACAAGGAAGTCCGAAGGGCCACATTCTGGGAAAATCATACCACATCGAATCACGACAAACACCCGGCAGGGGATCGATTATAATTTTGTCTTGACAAGCCACACCAGGCGCGACCCGCCAAGCCAAAGGGGCAATTGTTGGGGTCCAGTTCAATGTCAGCCCAGTAGTAAGCCCAATGTACGGCATATAAAGATTAAGTAGAGGACCGATAAGGATACCAACCCGACGAAACCAAGACAGGCTAGCCCGTAGGGGCCAAAGCCCATCATAGAAGCACCCCGATAGGTCGAAAGCAGCTCGATCAATCTAGGAGGCAGTTCGATTGTCGATGAGGAAGTTCGATATGCGAATAGCGACCTATCCCAACAACGGTCAAAGAAAGGTACGGGCGTACAACGGCCAGCTCGCAGGATTTTCAGAGGCCTCAGCTACCATGACCAAACCACCCCGATCTCCCCGGGAGGCGCCCCTTATCTACTTAGCAAAAACTACGTTTGTGCAGACAACGAGGAAATGGTGGGAACAAAACCTACCCTCCGCCTATAAAAGCTATGCAATTGTGCCGATTTCGGGCATCCTAAGAGTTACCACATAAGAATCCGACTTAAATTATCAAAGCTACTCGATAGACAGAGAACTGGGTCTCTTTTCCTGTAATCTAAAGGCGTTCGTTCGTTACGACAACAATCTTGTTAAACTCTGTATTTATTTTAATTAGTCTTCAATTATCGTGTTTACCTGCATTTTTTACATCATTTCTTGCTCATCTATCGCAAGGTTCTCGGGGCTCCGTATTCGTTACGATTCGACCCACAACAGGTCTTAACGTGAGAAAGATGCTTGATTGTGTTCATGAGGTTGCTTGATTATATTCAGGTCGTTGCTTGATCACAACGATGATTGGTTGTGTTTTATTTGTTGTTTGATTGTGTTTCAGTTGTTGCTTGTATGAATATCAACCATTAATTTTTTTTTATCTTGTGAAGTGCGAATAAGTAAGTTTGACACACGGCTGTCAAACTTACCTGCGAATAAGTAAGTTTGACACACGGTTGTCAAACTTATTATGTTTCGAATATATTATGTTTATTAACTATATCGTATTAATTATATACTATATTATTATTCTAGGTTGTTATTCTAGTTCCTAAATAATAGGGAGCACCTCTATATCTTTATCTAACCCCACGTGAGTTAGTGGGACTTCATTTTTGTTGTATGAACAGGTAAAGACGTGGAAGAGGGACACGATCCATTGCAAAGTAGTGGAAGAAGTGTACGAGTGCTCCAAGACAAATAAATAGAGAACGAAGAAGACTAGAGACGGGTGGGTTAGAGGTTAGACACATTCATACGAGCTCTCTAGGCTGAAACGTTTTCTTCCAATCATTCACCGAGTACACAAAGATTACAATCGAGTTGTGGAATCCATCTCCGGAGAGTGAATCCTACGGTGGAGGAGTAATTGGGTTGTATCGTGTAGTTTTTGTGTTTGATTGCTTTCGTAGGAATTTTACTAAGGAGTGAACTTAGGAAAATTTCTATCTTGTTTAGTTTTTGTTCTTCACTTGTATAAACTTTGTTTGAATAAGTGAAAACTATTTTTCCGTGTGGCTCTCGAGGGTTTATGATTTATAAACCTTCGAACAATTAATTCCATTGTGTTAAACTCTTTTACATTTTACGCTTTGACTTTTGTGTGTCAAACATTCTGTTTACTATGTCTTTGGCACCATTGTGTTAAACTCGGGCACTAAATTATATCAATTGGTGTCACGAGCCTCTACTTGACGAACTAAGTAGTTTCTTTCCTGAGTGCAGGTTTTCACAATGGATATGTCGAGTGTGCCAGCCCGTCCTCCCGTGTTGGATTGCAATGGGACTAATTATAGCATGTGGAAAACCTATATGCAAATTTACATCAAAGCTGTTGATGAGAGAGCTTGGGCTGCGTTGCTGGAAGGATGGACACCTCCTAAGGGAGAAATTCCAGTTCCTGAAGATGCAACAAAGACTGTCACGATTCCAAAAGAAGAAGGAAAATGGTCGAATGAGGAACGGATGTTGTCAAACTGCAATGCTAAAGCCCTTAATGCAATTTTTATGTCGGTTGATATTGGTTGTGCTAGGTTAATTTCAAGTTGCTTGGAAGCAAAAGAAGTCTGGCTCATTCTTCAAGCCAAATGCAAAGGGTCGGCCAGTGTGCGAAAGACCAAAATGAGACTCCTCACTACCAAGTTTGAGAATCTCCGCATGGCCGAGGACGAAACCATCACCGAATACTTTGAAAAGATGGTGACCATGGAAAATGAAGCTCTCGCACTCGAAGAACCAATTAGCAATGAAAGACTAGTTAGCAAGATGCTTAGATCTCTACCTGAAAGATTCAATTACAAAATTTCAGCCATTGAAGAGGCCAAAGACTTGGAAAAACTAGAGATTTGTGAATTGGTAAGCATACTTACTACGTTTGAAATGAATTTGAATGAACTAAAACAGGTTTACAGAGGCAAAAGTATTGCACTTCGTGCTGGAAAAGAACCAGTTGAAAGTGTGTCAAATCCATCAAAGTTTGACCTTGAGGTGTCAGACGATGAATTGCTAGATGAGGAACATCCGAATCTGGTGCTGCTGACGAAAAAGTTCAACAAATTCATGAGATCCATGAAGAAAGGAAAAGGTGATTACAGCTCAAGGAGGTTCAAGACTACAACCTCCGTACCTTCAAGTGCTTCAAGTAACTCAACCACATCCTCACGTAAGAGTGATAAATACGCCAAAAATGGTATTAATCCTTTTGCAGAAAGTTCAACTTTTGATAATGTCAAGTGTCATGGGTGTTCTGGAATGGGTCATTTTGCTAATGAATGTCCAACTGTTCTAAGAAGAAAGAAGCTGAACTTTAACACCACCCTCAGTGATGACTCTGACACTGATGAGGATGAGGATGAGAAGGTTGTGTTATATGTTAGGATTGAGGAACTGAATGAAGGTGACCTGATGGAGGTGGACAACACTGAAGAGTCCGAAAGCAAGGAAGATGCAACTGATCTCACTATCGTACCATGTGGTGACACCAACAATTGGTATAATGCATCTAACTCTGACGTGTCAATGTCTGAGTGTGTTTCAGGTCAAAGAAATGAGGAAGAAGGAAACTTTATCACTTCTCCAAAAGAGATGGAGAAAGTCAGTGATCTCTTTAACATTGTGGATAGAAGATGCAAGGAACAAAGTCACGAAATTGAAAGACTTAGAGAAGAGAATCAGTCCTTAAGAAGACAGCTTATGAGGTTAGAAGTTCTTCTCACTCGTAGAGACAAAGATTTCAGTCATCTCAAGGATAAGCTGAAGGAAGCTGATTCTGTCTTTGACAAAATCAATCGAGGACGAGACACTCTTGATGAGATCCTTGCCACTAAGACATCAAATGGAAGTGGACTTGGGTATAAAGATCATATGACTCCCAGTTCTAATCTTTTTTATCCTCAGAATATGATCAAATTTACAAAGGGGGAGTCTGACACCAGAGTGTCAAACGAGAAGGAAAAGTCAAAGAAGTATGTATGTCATTACTGTAACAAGGCAGGTCACATCAAGCCTTTCTGCAGAAAAAAGAATTGCGGATGAAAACCAGAAAACAGGTTCAAATTATTTTTTTGTGTATACTTCGTTAAAGACTAACATTGCAGGTAAATGGCACTTTGATGGTGGCTGCTCCAGACATATGACAGGCGATCGATCATGTCTGTCAGACTACTTAGAAATCTACGGTGGTTCTGTTACATATGGAGGAGGAGCTAAAGGAAGAATTACAGGCAAAGGAACCCTGAATGTGTCAGACTTCCCAAAACTTCAACATGTGTTGTATGTGGAAGGTCTAACCGCCAATCTGATCAGCATAAATCAGCTGTGCAATGATGGGATGGTTGTCAAATTCGACAAGGACGTTTGTGAGGTATACGATAAAACTAACAGGTGTGTTATGTTTGGCAGTCGATCCTCAGACAACTGCTATCAAGCTGAACAAGAAGGAAGATGTCTGGTGTCAAAGCCTGATGAAGCTGAACTGTGGCACCAGAAGATGGGACATGCAAGTACACATTGCATTCAGAAACTTCTTAAAGCTGATGCAGTCAAAGGAGTTCCAAACCTGAAGTTTAACCCTGACAAAGTTTGTGGTCCATGTACAAAAGGTAAACAGGTTCGTTCATCTCATCCTGTCACCGATTCTGTTAACACAAGCACATGTTTTGAATTACTTCACATGGATTTGATGGGACCTATTGAAGTTGAAAGTATAGGTCGGAAAAGATATGTGTTAGTGCGTACAGACGATTTTTCAAGATTCACGTGGGTGGAATTTCTAAGAGAAAAGTCTGAAACCTTTGACCACTTCAAGAAGCTATACAAGAAATTCAAGAAACTCTATCACTCCAGTGTCATACGAATTCGAACAGACCATGGGAGAGAGTTTGAAAACGAAAGCTTCAACCAATTTTGTGAAAGAAAGGGCATCTCTCACGAGTTCTCAGCACCCAAGACACCACAACAGAACGAAGTGGTGGAGAGAAAGAACCGAACACTTCAGGAAATGGTCCGAGTCATGTTAAACTCAAAGAACCTTTCCAAAAGGTTGTGGGCTGAAGCTGTAAACATTGCGTGCCATCTGATCAACAAGGTCTATCTCCGGCCTGGAACAAAGACCACACCTTACGAGATTCTTAATGGTAAGAAACCTAACCTAAAGTACTTACATGTCTTTGGGTGTCTGTGTTTTGTGTTGAACGACAAGGACTATCTTACCAAACTGGACACAAGGAGCATCAAAGCCCTATTCCTTGGGTATGCTAGCAACAGCCGAGCCTATCGAGTCTACAACCTTGACACTCAAACAATCCAGGAGTCAGTCAATGTTGTGTTTGACGAAGCTGGCTCTCTGATTGAGAAGATCAATGAATTAGATGCATCTCATCTAATTGAAAGTTCTGAAGAACCGTCTACCATTGAACAGTCACCAAGTGATCAGCCTACCAGGAGTCAAACTTCACCAAACTTTGACACAGATGAGCACTCAGACACCCCAGTGTCAAACCATGAAAGAAGGGATCCTCCTCTCAGAATAAGGAAGGATCATTCAACGTCTCAGGTAATAGGAAGTGTGACAGAGGGAATCCAAACAAGGAAGAAGGATCCTGTCAATTACCGAGAGATGGTTAGATCGGTGTGTTTGTCGTCAAGGTTTAATCTTCTACACTCTGCTTGTTATTTATCTCTAACTGAACCCAAGAATGTCAAAGAAGCTCTTGCAGATGAATTCTGGATTAAGTCAATGCAAGAAGAACTCAGTCAATTCGAGTATAATGATGTCTGGGAGCTGGTTCCAAGACCGAAGGATAAAAATGTTATTGGAACCAAGAGGATATTCAAAAACAAGACAAATGAAAAGGGAAATGTTGTGAGAAAAAAGTCGAGATTAGTTGCTCAGGGGTATACACATGTTGAAGGCATTGACTTTGACGAAACGTTTGCTCATGTGGCAAGATTAGAGTCAATCCATCTCCTGATAGCCATTGCGTGTACTGCTGACTTCTCTCTCTATCAAATGGATGTTAAAAGCGTCTTCCTGAATGGGATCCTGGAAGAGGAAGCTTATGTTGAGCAACCTAAAGGGTTTGAGGATCTGTCAAAGCACGATCATGTCTATAAGCTCAAAAAGGCCCTCTACGGCTTAAAACAAGCTCCACGCGCATGGTATGCTAGGCTCACTAAATTTCTGTTAGATCTAAGGTTTGTAAGAGATAATGCTGATAAAACCCTCTTTGTCAAACATTTAGAAAATAATTTTATTATTGCTCAAATCTACGTTGATGATATTGTTTTTGGTGCATCAGATGTCAAACTTGTAGATGAATTTGTCACGAACATGTCAAATATGTTCCAGATGAGCATGGTAGGTGAATTAAATTATTTCTTAGGTCTGCAAATTATTCAACGTCGGGATGGAGTATTTATTTCACAGTCAAAATATGCATTAGGAATAGTTAAGAGATTTGGATTAGATAGTGTTAAACATATGAAAACTCCCATGGGTAGTAGTGATAAATTATGTAGAGACAGTTCTGGTGCCAAAGTCGAACCAACTCTCTACCGTAGCATGATAGGAAGTCTCTTATATTTGTCTGCTAGTCGTTCAGATATTTTGTTTAGTGTTGGTGTATGTGCTAGGTACCAGTCTGACCCCAAGGAGTCACTCTTAAAAGCTATTAAAAGAATAATTCGATATATCTCTGGCACTCCTAATTCGGGATTTTGGTATACAAAACAGTCTGGCACTAACATTATAGGATATAGTGATGCAGACTGGGCAGGTGACGTGGACGATAGGAAAAGCACAAGTGGTGGAGGTTTTCTGATAGGTGCAAACTTAGTGTCATGGTCAAGCAAGAAACAAAATTGTATTTCACTATCAACGGCTAAAGCTGAATATATCTCAGCAGCCAGTGGGTGCACTCAACTACTTTGGATGAGACAAATGTTAGAAGACTATGGTTTGCCTTCTGAAACTCTGACTCTCTTGTGTGATAATGCTAGTGCGATAGAAATTGCTAAAAATCCTGTCAAACACTCACGCACAAAGCACATTGACATAAGACACCACTTTATACGTGATTTGGTTGAAAAAGGTTTAATTACTTTAAAGTTTGTCTCAACGAAAGAACAAATAGCAGATATATTTACTAAAGCTCTTGACTTTGAGAGATTCTCATATTTGAGAAAATCTCTAGGCATGTGTAACCCTCCTGCCTAATGGTTTGACTATATGTGACTGCTCACCAATCTTTGACACTGTGATGTTAAAGTTTGTTCATTCTGTCGATGAGTTATTTTCATGTTATAAAACTGAGAGATACAAGAGTGAGATCTCAAAGTTATAAAACATGGTGATTGTGATCTATTTATTTTTCAAATTTACTGGAATACTATGGACAGAAAGTTGTTAGAACTCTGACCATGTGGAATCAAAGTTTGTTTGTGAAATGAATGGGCTATTTCTTTTGTATCTCATTTAGTACTAAAGATTGGACGTGATTAGGCACACAATCTTTGTGGAATGATTAATGAGATTGTTTTTTTATCGACACTTTGTAACTTTGACACCCCAGTATCAAACTTGGTAGCAGTCATCATATTTTAAATCTTTTCGAGCTTAACTTGTTTTCTTTTCAAGTTTGTTTTAGTTGTTGCGAATTTTAAGGTTTTTTAAATTTTAATTTAACCTAATCCGATTTAATTTGATATTTACCTAAGTTTTAGTAGTTTGTTTTCTAGATTTTTTGCAGTATGAGTAAATTTGAATTCCATTATTTTAGATAATCTTGTTATATTTGTTACACACCTTGCACACCTCACCCCCTACCTAAGTGTTTTTCCTGCAGATACTATTCACATCAATCACTCACGTATCTCAAGGCACCCTCATCCACACAACCTTTCGCCTCCTCACTCTCTCACAAATCATCTCTCACCGCTCTCTCTCTCTGAAACCTCTCATCTATCTCTCAATTAACCACAATGGCCGATAAAAATCTCCAAGACCTCATAGCCAAAACTCTAGCCTCACCGGACGGAGCCAAAACTCTCCAACGCCTTCTCGAAAGCCAAATGGAGAAAGCTTCCCAGTCCTCCGCCTCACAACCCGCCATGGAAGGTACCTCAATTCCTCCCTCCTCTGAAACTTTAACCACGCCTCCGGCCACCTCTGAAATTACACCACCACCTACTTCTGCCGCAACCACTCCTCAAATCATCTCCGAACCTTCACCCTCTCACCCTACTGAAAACACTCAACCACTTACTGAACCAACACCCTCTCTTGCCACTGAACCCAAGCCGAAAGAACACGCCTCTCCTCCCAAACCTTCAATCGAAGAGTCTGACAAGGCCTTTGACGAAGAAACAGAGAGGATTTTGAAGAAGCCTTTTCTCCAACCAGATTCAACCGCTCAATCCTCTAAACCCTTCGTAGATCTTCCTATGTCAACTGTTGGAGTGAACCTATCTGAGGTCATATATGAGCCGCCTCTACGGTATGCACTGTCTGGTCAAGAAGGCTTCCCCATTGACGTCGATCAATCGGGAAATTTGAAGTTGATCTCTGATGTCGTTCAACAAATTGAGGGGAAGATGCCTGAATGACGATCTGAAAGGATCTTTGAAGAAACAGTGAAGAAGCGATACAAAAAGCATGCCGCCAGTTGGAGAAAGAAAGTGAAGCCGAGGAAGTTTCAAAGGAGCCTGACTGACACCCCACATGATTTCTCTAAAGATGTTGATGTGCAGGAACAGTCATTGAAGTCTGACAACGTCGTGTCAGACTATGAGTCTGATGAGCTCGACAGCTCTAGTGATGAGGACTTCAAGGTTGAACCTCAAGAAACCGATCAAGCCGAAGAGCATGCTGATTCCAGTGGAGAGCAACTGGAAAAGAAAAGGAAAGGAGCACCCTCTGTCAAGAAAACCAAGCCAAAGCCAAAGAAATCTGTGTCAAAGTCAACCAAACGCCGAGCAAAATCCAACTCCCCTGAAAGATCTGAAGCCAAGCAGTCAAAGAAGCTCAAGGTGGAGCAATCTGAATCAATGGAACCATCATCTCAGAAAGGAAAAGGTACTTCGTCTTCCTCTGGTGAAGAGTCTGACTATGATATTGCTAGATCCTATAGCCTGAAGTACTATCATTGCCTTGCAAAGTCGCTTAAGTTGCTTTACTCTAAGAGGGAATTTAAGGTAGAAAAAAATGATGGATGGCACAATGTTCTCTAAACATGGGTTAGACTTGCTGCTTAAGAGAAGGGGTTTGATTAGGACTGTGACAGAGTTTACTGCTTTTAGTCCTACTTTGGTGTTAGAGTTATTTGCGAACATGCTGAAAGATGAAGTATTCCAGACTGGGAAACCCAAATTCGGAAATTCGTATGTTAGGGGGGAAATTATTAAATTTGACCCTGAAATGATCAATGCTTTCCTGGGGTTAAAGTTTGAGTGTGTGGAAGCTTTGCCAAAGTCTGCAGATACAGATTTAGCTATTGAATTGACAGGTGGAAAATCAAAGACCTGGGTTACCAAGCTGCCTGTCTCCACCCTGACCTGGAAACATGTGGCTCTGTTCAAAATTTGTGTTCACAACTGGTTGCCAAACAAGAATCTGTCAGTGGTGTCAAAGGAGCAAGCTGAATTCCTCTACCGAGTGGGCACTGGTCTCCCCTTTAATTTTGGTCAAGCTGTTTTCACTAACATTTTCCGTGCAGTTTCAAAAGCTGATTCCACATATCTACCGCATCCTTACCTTCTCTATGCACTGATCCTTTCTCAAGGTGTCACTCCGTTGGCTGAAGAATTGCAGTTTGATCCCATCCCGCTGGTCTTTGAGCAATCTTTGACTAAGAAAGGCGATATCAGGGTCAAAGACTTGCTGTATGATCCGAGTGATGTATCCGAGGATGAAGATGTGGATGTCGGTACTTCCTCCCAAGATCGAACTCCAAGATTCACCCAGCCAAGAGGCTTCTCAAACAAGTATTAAAGCTGCTGCAGGATCTGGAGTAAGCTTTCCTACCTGTATCATTCAGGGGGAGACTTGGTGGAAGCTGAAGATGTTGATGTTGTTCCTGCTTTATTAAAACCTTGCTTTACCTTGCTTTTTGAAAACAATTTGTTATGTTTTGATGTTTTGATGTTTTTACTACTGGATATTTATGATTCAGGGGGAGTTTGATACAAACCCTGTAATCATTTTGTTTTGCTTATGCAATGGTTCGTTTTGCTTATGGTTGATCCATTTTTTTATTGCTTTTATTATGGTTGCACCATATGGATTTGTGGTAATGAATGCTATTTTGTTATGGATGATTCATATGGAATTGTAACAGGTCGGATAAGCTTAAGGGGGAGATTGTGAAGTGCGAATAAGTAAGTTTGACACACGGTTGTCAAACTTACCTGCGAATAAGTAAGTTTGACACATGGTTGTCAAACTTACCTCGCTTTGATAGGTTGAAGGTAATCTTGTCCTTACTGTTTAACTTTAACACTCACATGTCAAACCTTATCTGCTTAACTTAACTTTGACTTCTCAATGTCAAAGTTCTGAATCTGTTTGTTGCAACTAACTCCTATCTTTTAGGAAACTTATATTTATCTGTTTAATGACGTTTTTACAGGTCCTATTTATTAGGTTTCGAATATATTATGTTTATTAACTATATCGTATTAATTATATACTTTATATTATTATTCTAGGTTGTTATTCTAGTTCCTAAATAATAGGGAGCACCTCTATATCTTTATCTAACCCCACGTGAGTTAGTGGGAGTTCATTTTTGTTGTATGAACAGGTAAAGACGTGGAAGAGGGACACGATCCATTGCAAAGTAGTGGAAGAAGTGTACGAGTGCTCCAA
Organism: Plectranthus barbatus; assembly: GCA_026898455.1. Taxonomy (NCBI): domain Eukaryota; kingdom Viridiplantae; phylum Streptophyta; class Magnoliopsida; order Lamiales; family Lamiaceae; genus Plectranthus; species Plectranthus barbatus. The sequence goes on from JAPKLW010000690.1 coordinate 41,684, forward strand.
GACAAATAAATAGAGAACGAAGAAGACTAGAGACGGGTGGTTTAGAGGTTAGACACATTCATACGAGCTCTCTAGGCTGAAATGTTTTCTTCCAATCATTCACCGAGTACACGAAGATTACAATCAAATTGTGGAATCCATCTCCGGAGAGTGAATCCTACGGTGGAGGAGTAATTGGGTTGTATCGTGTAGTTTTTGTGTTTGATTGCTTTCGTAGGAATTTTACTAAGGAGTGAACTTAGGAAATTTTTTATCTTGTTTAGTTTTTGTTCTTCACTTGTAAAAACTTTGTTTGAATAAGTGAAAACTATTTTGCCGTGTGGCTCTCGAGGGTTTCTGATTTATAAACCTTCGTACAATTAATTCCGTTGTGTCAAACTCTTTTACATTTTATTCTTTGAATTTTGTGTGTCAAACATTTTGTTTACTGTGTCTTTGGCACCATTGTGTTAAACTCAGGCACTAAATTATATCATATCTAATGGATATAATTCATTCTTTTTTCTCACATAGGAGTTTTTTTACATGAACTCTCCTCTATAACCTTATTATTATATTTTAATATAATTATATAAGATAGTAAATATAATATAACAACATATCTTCAAAACATGTTAGCAAATGGGTGTCACGAAAGCTCAAAATTGTACTCCCTCCATCCTACTTTTCTTTTCGGTATGTCCCATTTATTAGCCTTATTTCTTAAAATGATAAACTCTTTCACACTCACTAATAAAATATTAATTCCACTATACATACAAATATTGGTTATTGTGTCATTTCATTTTGAAACTATTAATTTGGGAAGGAGGGAATGTAAAGAATATAGATATTTAATGAGAGTGTGAGCGTAATTAGTGGATGAATGAGATGGTAATTATTATTAGTAGATTGTTGAGTAATTTTAATTTGTGCGAGACGAGACGAGACACACCGGTAAATTTGGAGGAGGTGGGTGCAATGAGAATTGATTATGTTGGGCTGGAGTCATTTGAACTTGTTTGTTTAGTCAAACAAGAAATAAATTAGGTTTGCAGTTTGAGTGGTGTTGGTTATATTGCTCCCACGTCCCCCACTTTGCATAATGACATAAACTCAAATAACCAAAATGTAATTTATTATCTGTTAAATATGTGAGGATCTGAATACAAGATCAAAAAGAAGAACAAAACAACTCTTGCACAAAATGAAATAATACAAAAAATTGAAAGATCAAACTGATCAGCCGAGTCGAGAGGATCTCTTCACGCAAGACAAAAACGCCACCGTAGTGCTCGATTTTAGCAGTTTGTCCCCAAAGGTAAAATGGCTTCGTCTCGATCGAGGCAGCACCGCAGTCGACAGAGCTCCGACGAACAGGAAGGAGCTGGCAGGAGAAATGCAGCTAAGAATGCAGAAAAGACAGCTAAGAGCTATTTTTGGAACGTTGATGCATGCCACCTGAATGCCTATTTATAGGCATGTCCACACCTGAGGGAGCGTGTCGGATAATTAAAGTCCGACAGCGGTTACACCTGCGCTCATGATGGGGCTGACGGTTACGGCGGGAGATACGGGCACGTGTAGCCGTTACGGGTGACAATCACGGAGCTCGTTTGAATTCAAACGAGCGTAACGGTTGTTTTTGTTGACCAAAAAAATAAGGTCGTAACGGGCCAAGGCCCAAAGACCAATTACCAAGAACCAAGAACTGGGGTCCAAGGTCCGGGACTCGGGACTCGGGGCTCGGGCTCGGCCTGCAGCCTCACAGAGGCTGAAGGCCGAGGCGAGGCGAGGTGGGCGGCGTCGGCGGCGCGCGTGGGCACACGGCGGGCACGTTGAATAACGTCCCTAGCACACTCAGTTATTACACCATATCAGTGTAATTGTATTTAAACCTGTTAAGACAATATTATATTCCCAATGTGGGATGTCATAATTATTACATGTCTTGTCTTAATTAATCATGTAATAATAACGCCACGTGTCACCTTCGCGGATCAATTTCTCACTCACCTTAACACGAATTTGCGAAAATAAATATACCACGATTATCTACTCACAACGTAGATCGATTCTGTAATATTTAATTTTCACAAAATTAAATATTTATGTCCGGAATATTTATTTAAATATCTCCATTTCCAACAATCCTCCCATGAGTGGAAATGCCCAATGCATGAAATGCAGAGCCAACTCCGTCCTCGAGAAATGTTAATGCACACGAAGAGATAGCTTGTGGCTTTGAACATTTCATCTTCAACATCATCGGATACACTGGTGGCTTAGTGGTAAACACCTTGAACTAACCCTCCGTCGTGTGTACCTAGACAACGACATCGAAACAGTAACATTTCAAACTCCATCCGTTCTCACGTTTGTTTCCATTACGGGCCATGGAAAACCCCTTTGGATTCATAAGTGTTCATTTGAAGCGGCCCTCACTTCCACTTATATAGGTGACTTCCTATTTAAGAGTATCCTGCCGTACTCAACCACTGCGTGGTTTTCAGGAGTCATTAAAAGTCGATTGACTTAACATATACCACATGCAAGCTTAAAACACCTAAGTTTGCTCAACTAGGGAAAGGAAGAGTTAGGTGTTTTTCACTCGAACTTGTATAGTTTAGTTTTCCCATTGAACCTAGTTCTTGGGATCTCCAATCACCTAGGTTGGGTGTCCACTATACTCGTCCTAAACTGTGGATTTTAGTCCCATTTCCTCTAGCAACTTGTACATTTGATCTCGGTTTAACCCTTTGGTTAGCGGATCCGCTAGGTTATCTATTGACTTCACATATTCAATAGAGATAACCCCGTTCGAGATCAATTGCCTTTAACAGTATTATGTCGATGACGAATATGTCTCGACTTACCGTTATACATGTTGTTCAGTGCCCGACCAATAGCTGCTTGGCTGTCGCAGTGAATCATCACTGAGGGCACTGGTTTGCTCCAACAAGGAATATCTTCAAGGAAGTGATGAAGCCATTCTGCTTCTTCACCAGCTTTATCTAAAGCTATGAACTCAAATTCCATTGTGGAGCGGGCTATGCACGTTTGCTTCGTAGATTTCCACGAGACTGCCCCCCCACCGATCGTAAGCACATATCCACTCGTGGAATGTGAATCATTCGTGTTGGAGATCCAATTGGCATCACAGTACCCTTCGAGTACAGGTGAAAATCTTGTGTAGTGTAGCCCTACATTAAGAGTATACTTTAAGTATCTCAAAACTCTCACAAGAGCTTTTCAGTGTTCTTTACTTGGATTGCTCGTGTATCTACTCAGTTTGTTCACCGAGTAAGTAAGATCTGGTCGAGTACAGTTAGTCAGATACATTAGACTACCAATGACCTTTGCATACTCCTCTTGAGCTACAGGGTCACTGATAACTCCCTTTAGGAGTTATTATTTTAGTGTTTTATAGGTGTAT
>JAPKLW010000690.1:45108-93582 GCA_026898455.1 Plectranthus barbatus
AATTTGAGTATGCATCACCAAACCTATATTGCAAGCAATATTGTGTGCGCGGCTTGATCATACACTCCCTTGGGTTCGATATCTGGTCTCACTTGACTATATTACTTGTAGATTGTGTATACTTGCACATTGGTTCTGTAGTCACACTATAGTTCACAACAGTCACCTCGGTTCTTGCTAAGATGAACATTGAGTTCCAGAGGTGTTTTTGCTGGTGAACTATCATAAACATTGAATTTTCTAAGCACTTTCTCGACATAGTGAGATTGTGACAGAACAATTCCATCAGCTCTTCTCATGATTTTGATCCCGAGGATCACATCAGCTACACCCATGTCTTTCATGTCGAAGTTTCGCTTCAACATTCTTTTAGTATCAACGATTACCTGTTGACTATTTCCCATAATCAACATGTCATCTACATAAAGGCATACAATAACAAAGGAGTTAGAGGTACCTTTATAGTAGACACACTTGTCACACTCGTTGTACTTGAACCCGTTTGCCAATATTGCGTTGTCAAACCTTATATGCCACTGCTTAGGCGCTTGTTTTAGACCGTACAAGGATCTTTTCAATTTACAGACCTTCTTTTCTTGACCGGGTACAACGAACCCGTCAGGTTGATCCATGTAGATTTCTTCCTCTAATTCACCGTTCAAGAACGCGGTTTTCACATCCATTTGGTGAATCTCTAGATTGTATAAAGCAGCAATCGCAAGAAGCACTCTAATAGACGTGATTCGAGTTACCGGTGAATAGGTGTCAAAGAAATCATCTCCCTCTCTTTGTCGAAAGCCTTTTGCCACAAGGCGGGCTTTATACTTATCGACAGAGCCATCGGCTTTGTACTTCCTTTTTAGGATCCACTTGCATCCTAAGGGCTTGCAACCTTTCGGGAGATCAGTCAGAATCCATGTATGATTATGCATTATGGATTCAATTTCATTGTTGATCGCTTCTTGCCAGAGAGAAGCGTCTGGTCGAGCTAGAGCTTCCTTAATAGTTTTCGGTTCGTCATTCAACATATAAGTAATGAAGTCAGGACCAAAACTTTTAGCAGTCCTAGCTCTTTGACTACGTCTCGGTTCTTCCTCAACAGGATCAAAACTAGTAGACTCCTCGTGTGTTCTCTTTCAAGAAACTTGAGGTTCATCCTCTTTTCTCTTGTTCGGATAGACATCTTCAAAGAATATTGCATTCCTTGATTCTATCGTCGTCCCTACAATCACATTCGGGTTCTCCGACTTGTGCACTAGGAAACGATAAGCTGCACTGTTAAGTGCATAGCCAATAAAGATGCAATCAATTGTTTTAGGACCGATTGCAACTTGTTTGGGCGGAGGCACCTCAACCTTCGCTAAACAACCCCAAACTTTGAGATACTTATAGGAGGGTTTTCTACCTTTCCACATCTCATATGGGGTAACATCTTTTCCTTTGAGAGGAATCTTGTTCAAGATGTAGTTGGCTGTTAAGACAGCTTCACCCCACATATTTTCGGGTAAACCCGAACTAATCAATAGAGCATTTATCATCTCTTTTAAAGTCCGATTCTTTCTTTCGGCAACACCATTAGATTGAGGTGAGTACGGAGCAGTCGTTTGATGAATTATACCTGAAGCAGCACAAAGTTCTTCAAACGGAGCGACATACTCTCCACCTCGATCACTTCGAATCATTTTGATTCGAGTGCTCAATTGATTCTTTGCTTCCATTTTGTAGTTTTTGAAAGCTTCTATTGCTTTATCTTTACTTCGAAGTAGATAAAGATAGCAATATCTTGTGCAATCATCAATAAAAGTTATGAAGAACTTCTTTCCACCTCTAGTTTGCACAAACTTTAGATCACACAAATCGGTGTGAACTAATTCTAGAGGCTTAGTGCTCCGTTCGACTGATTGAAATGGTAACTTTGCCATTTTTGCTTCAACACAAACTTCACATCTTGTTTGTTTAAAATCAGTCACTTTCAACAAGTTTAGATTCATTAATATTTTTATAGCATTTAGATTTACATGTCCTAATCTAATATGCCATAAATCAGAGCACTCAATCAAGTAAGCAGAAGAAGATTCACCTTTATTGATAACTTTTTCGGCTTGGCGCCGTGCCATTACATTCATTTTGAAAAGTCCGTTGGCAAGGTAACCCCGGCCAAAGAACTTTCCAAACTTGGACAATATAAACTTTTTAGACTCAAAAACAAGTTTAAAACTATTGTTTACAAGAAGTGAGCCTGACACTAGATTCTTCCGGATGTCCGGGACATGCAGCACATCCTTCGAGGTGAGGTCCTTTCCGCTTGTGAGCTTTAGGACCACATTTCCAACACCAGCCACATCAGACGAGGCTTGGTTGCCCATGTGAAGCTTTCTTCCTTCAACAGCTTTGTAGGAAGAGAAGACATTCCTCTCGGATGCTACGTGACAAGTTGCACCCGTATCAACAAACCACTCCCTCAGATTGTCCACATAGTGGACTTCTGAGACAACAGCACATAAGTCATCTTCCCAATCATTATCGGGTTCGACGTTATAGTTATACATCTTTCCTTTGCCCTTGTCGTTAGCTTTGGGCTTCTTGCACTGATTAGCCATGTGGCCAGGCTTGCCACAATTGTAGCAGTCACCCTTGAACTTAGGCTCTTTGATCACAATGCCCTTGTTCGATTGGGTAGGCCTTGATTGGGTAGGCCTCTTGCGCTTCTTCGATGGACCACCACGCTCCATCAAATTGGCTTTAGCCTCCATAGCCCTCAATCTAGGGTCAGGCCTTCGATTGTCTTCTTCAATCCGAAGTTTAACAATCAAATCTTCAAGAGTCATAGCCTTTTGCTTGTGCTTAAGGTAACTCTTGAAGTCCTTCCAAGAAGGGGGTAGCTTTTCTATGACCGCAGCCACATTAAAAGCATCGGGAAGCATCATCCCTTCGGCTTGAACGTTGTGCAAGATCAATTGAAATTCTTGCACTTGTTCTACAACCGATCTATTGTCTACCATTAGGTACGACAAATACTTGGCCACGGCGTACTTTTTAGTACCCGCGTCCTCAGTTTGGTACTTTCTCTCTAGCATTTCCCAAAGTTCTTTAGATGTTTCTACATTTGCGTATACCGCATACAAGGGATCTACTAAAGCATTCAAAATAAAATTTTAACACAGAAAGTCTCCGTGCCACCAGTTTTCGAAGGTGACGCGCTTCTGGCGGTCCGGTTCATCATCAGCGCACTCGGGCTTGTCTTCCTTCAAGTAGTTGGCTAGCCCCAACGTGGTGATGTAGAACAGCATCTTTTGCCTCCAAGTCTTGAAATCAACTCCGGTGAACTTGGAGGGCTTCTCCGCTTGAGCATTGGGAGGAAGGCGCGGAGCAGACGGATTTTAGCCGGACACACCACCGGCTCCATTTCCAGCAGGGTTGTTCAAGTCATCAGCCATCTTGATTCAGAACATAATTTTTTGTCTTGCGATTGTTAAATATGTGAGGATCTGAATACAAGATCAAAAAGAAGAACAAAAAAACTCTTGCACAAAATGAAATAATACAAAAAATTGAAAGATCAAACTGATCAGCCGAGTCGAGAGGATCTCTTCCCGCAAGACAAAAACGCCACCGTAGTGCTCGGTTTTAGCGGTTTGTCCCCAAAGGTAAAATGGCTTCGTCTCGGTCAAGGCAGCACCGCAGTCGACAGAGCTCCGGCGAACAGGAAAATGCAGCTAAGAATGCAGAAAAGACAGCTAAGAGCTATTTTTGGATCGTTGATGCATGCCACCTGAATGCCTATTTATAGGCATGTCCACACTTGAGGGAGCGTGTCGGATAATTAAAGTCCGACAGCGGTTACACCTGTGCTCATGATGGCGCTGATGGTTACGGCGGGAGACACGGGGGCTCGTTTCTGTTGACAAAAAAGATAAGGTCGTAACGGGCCCAAAGACCAATTGCCAAGAACCAAGAACCTGGAATCGGGAACCGGTGGGACTCGGGGCATAGGCTCGGGCTCGGCCTGTGGCCTCGCAGAGGTCGAAGGCCGAGGCGGGCGGCGGCGGCGCACGTGGGCACACAGCGGGCACGTTGAACAACGTCCCTAGCACACTCAGTTATTACACCAAATCAGTGTAATTGTATTTAAACTTGTTAAGACAAGGTTATATTCTCAATGTGGGATGTCATAATTATTACATGTCTTGTCTTAATTAATTATATAATAATGACGCCACGTGTCACCTTCGCGGATCAATTTCTCACTCACCGAAACACGGATTTGAGAAAGTAAATATACCACGATTATCTACTCACAACGTAGATCGATTCTGTAATATTTAATTTTCACAAAATTAAATATTTATGTCCGGAATATTTATTTAAATATCTCCGTTTCCAACATTCTCTACTTACAAGTTACACCTATATATATTTTTGGTTGATTGTAATTGTACTAACTATAATTACTCCTCGCATTAGTCAAACACCAAACACATCTATGAAAAATATAAAAACTTATTAGAAAGAATAACGAAAACCCAGTATATTAATATAGTTACTGGTAGGGGTGAGCAAAACCGAATCGCAAATCGAACCAAACCGTAAACCGGTGATTTTGGTTCGGTTCGGTTCGATTTATATATTAATTTCGGTTCGGTTTGGTCTGGATTTTTTGAAACCGCCAAAATTCGGTTCGGTTCGATTTTAACCGAAATTTGGCGGTTCGGTTCGGTTTCGGTTCGGTTCGAGCGGTTTGGATATGAATTTATAGATTTGAACTTAGATTTGAATTGTTATTTATGAACTTGTTTATTTGAATTTATGAGTTAGATTTGTTTGTTGAACTTGTGGGATTATATTTGGTGTATTTGGATTTATAATGAATGTTGGAACATGAAAATGTATGTTTTAATTCAAGCATTTTAAAAAATAGGTGGAAAAAGTTCGGTTTAAACCGAAACCGTGCGGTTTGGTTCGGTTCGGTGCAAACCGCCAAACCAAACCGAAACCGTCCATTCGGTTCGGTGCGATTTCGGTGCGGTTTACATACTCCTAACGGTGTTGTTCGGTTTGATTTTTTAGAATTTACGATTTGACGGTTTGGGCGGTTCGGTTCGATTTTCAGACCGAACCGACCGTTGCTCACCCCTAATTACTGGTCTGGTCCCTCTCCCTCTTCCCTCTCCCTCCCTCAAGAGTTTAGTTCCCAATTAACTCATATATATCCCTCTCTAGAGCCCTCAGGTGATGTGATGTGATGATGCACCGTATGATTCATATCTATCCAACTCCAGCAAGCTACCACCGATATATATGCCATTTCTTTTGCTTAACTATGCCATCATGCCACACAATTCAGCTAGCTGTAAAAAGCCCAAAGTGAGAATCTCTTCTACAAGCTTTGAGCTTTCCCTTGTACAATAATAGAAGAATATTCTAGAGTTTGGATAAATGCATATCTTGTCACACAAGTAAAAAGGGATTAATGCTATGTTTCGCAATTAATTGTAAAAAAAAAAAAAAAAAAAGAAATATCTAGAGGCCCAATTCTATGGAACTGGACCATCCACATATAATATGTTTTCATTCATCTCTCCAACCGCAAGCAGACATATGACCGCAAGCAGACATATGACTCACTCATCATCTACGACTACAATATGACTCCTCCATCCAAACCGTAACACAATTCCCCACTGCACTACATCCAATAAAAAAAAAAAAGAAAGAAGAAGAAGAAATACTAGAGGTGGCAATTTTTGACACGACACGATAACCCGACACGAACCCGCACGATAATAATGGGTTAGTGTTGAGCCTTAATGGGTTCGTGTCATTATCGTGTCGACCCAATAAGGACACGAAATTTTCGTGTCGTGTTCGTGTTGTGTTCGTGTCGTGTTCGTGTTATCCGATAACATATCGTGTTTCGTGTCGTGTTCGTGTTATCTGATAACATATCGTGTTTCGTGTCATATTCGTGTCGTGTTCGTGTTCGTGTTACCCATTAAGAAATTAATAAATAATATATTTAATTATTTTATTATTATTATTACTACTATTTTTTCATTTATCAACCTAATTTAACAATTTTCACAGATCAATATCGTGTACGTGTCGTGTTCGTGTCAATATCGTGTTATCAGATCGGGTTCTTAACAGGTCAATATCGTGTTCGTGTCGTGTCCGTGTCGTGTTAGTGTTTGAGGCTTAATGGGTCGTGTCGTGTTCGTGTCGAGCATATCCTTAACAGATCGTGTTCGTGTTGGACCTTAATGGGTCGTGTCACTATCGTGTCGACACGATAACGACCCAACACGACCCATTTGCCACCCCTAAGAAATACCCCATGGATGTTGACGATGAGTGGGAGCTCCTACCCGACGAGGGTTTTCTCCAAATCAATGACGACGGCGCCGCCAACCAGATATACTCCCTCCAGTCCTCCACCGCCCTTGTATTCCATATGAACTACTTCATCTGCCCGCCCCCGTCTAATCAAGCTACCCCTCCTTATCCTCGCCGGCACAATCACCTCGTCCCCCTCCCGATCGATCCCCCGCCCCCGATTGAGATCAAGATGGAGTCTTGCGATCAAGACCCGGTTTCGCAGGTCTTCTTCAAGAAGATGAGGGAAACTGAATTTGTCGACATGAAAGTAGATTCCCCCAAACCCAGCCCCGTGGTGCCTCAGATCGAAGCTAATTTCCAGTTCGAGGAGGAGAAGGGTGAGATCGACTCAGAGATGGAGGAACAGGGAGATGTGGGATTGGATTTGGAGGGAGATGGCGGCACCAACGTGTGGAAATGGAGCTTGAATGGGATCGGCGCTATCTGCTCGTTTGGAGTGGCGATGGCCACTTTCTGCATCATCGTCTTCACCGCCGACAACAATAACAACAAGCTTCATCACCACCATAATCAGAAGCTCCACTTTCGTATTTACAGCGACGACAAGGTAATTATGATAAGATCAAAGTTTATAATTTATAGTTACTTGAATTGATTGGTTCTGTTGGTGTAGAGAATGAAGGCGGTAAGTGGAGCTCGCATCACCAAAGCTCGTATCACTGTGGGTGGATACTACGATGAATCTGTTTGCGGAAAGTGGTAATCGACAATAAATAATTGATGCTTATTAAAATGATTATTACTGTGTCGATGTATCGCAATAATAATAATAATAATTATTATTGGCCTTGTACAAATTACTTTGGCAGCTTGAGTTCAGTGTCCTGGAATGAATCTCCCACCGTGGAGTTGTGAATTTGCAGTTGGCATTAATAAAAAATAAATTGGCAATGGGTGGATAATTTAATGCCAAATAACCGAGCCTCCTCCATAGATATTAAAATAGGCATGTAATGAAAAGCAGGCCAACTGACACATTCCTCAACTCTCCCAATTCCATTGTGTAGTTTCCTAACAATGATTTGTGTGGTTTCGTTGATTTGTCAACTAACATTCACAAATCACAAGGGAGTAAACGTGCACGTTTTTTAATGCAGAAGATGAATAAATAAGTTTTTCTCTAGTTACAGTTTAACTTTGGAAATTATTATAAATTATTATGGGTATGAATTTGCTGATAAAAGGAATGTGTATGAGTTTATTTTTTAGAATCATTCTTCATTTTAATGTTTGATTTGTAAGATGGGTTTAGAAATTACTTTTCAATTCTGATGAGTGATATTTTTTTAAGTTTATAGATTTTGAAAATAATTAAAATGTTATATAAATAATAATTAATTTAAAAATAAAAATTAAGAAAATAAAACTATATTAAAAATAAATAAATAAATAATATATTTTTCTTATTTATTTTATAAAATATAAAATAATTAATTAATTTAATAATAATATTAAAAAGAAATAATATATAAATATAATAACATATAATATTATCATTAATAATAATATATTATTATTGTTACACAAATTTTATACGATTGAAAGAGTACCGAGAGAACTAGATTGAATCCAATAAGAACAGCCTCAATAACCAAGAAAAAGATCAACCATTTATTCATTGCGTTTTCCTCTATTTATACAAACTACTTATTACAGGAAAGCTTCATTTATGGGATTGATTTATGGATCTACATTAAATGTGAATGTGCCCTAAATTATCTTCAATCTTCAATCACTTGATCTTTGTGACTTGCTTGCTCTGAATATGGTAACCACATGTATAATTGATTGCTTTCATTATCCGTTGACTTGGGGTGGGCTTGGTCTCGACCCATCACCTAGTCATCACGTTACTTCGCTCACTTGTATGTCTCGAATGGATGACTAGCTATCTATTCTAACTGATCCCTCGAGTCGAGGTACAACAATTCCCCCCCCCCCCCAATTTTATTGTAGTTCGAAAGTACTTGAATAAAACTGGAGTTTTTGGGGTTTTGCCTCTCGAATATTGTCGATGTTCCCGTAGGGTCTGGCTCTCGAGAGGATGTTTCGAGCAGCTTGAATTTAGCTTCGATTTTTGTGAAGGCGCTCTTCCGAGAGGTGGACTTGCGGCGTACAATGTTGGAACGACGCGGGTCCGATCAGATGTAGTCTTGGGGTGATTCGAGCTTGTTCAAGAGGTTGCCTTGGAGCGGTTCGAGCTCATTCAAAGGGTTTCCTTGAAGTGATTCGAGCTCATTCAAAGGGTTTCCTTTGGAGCGATTCGAGCTCATTCAAGTGGTTGCCTTAGAGCGGTTCGAGCTCATTCAAGGGGTTGCCTTGGAGCAATTCGAGCTCATTCAAGGGGTTGCCTTGGAGCGGTTCGAGCTCATTCAAGGGGTTGCCTTGGAGCGGTTCGAGCTCATACAAGGGGTTTCCTTGGAGCGGTTCGAGCTCGATGTCTCGGGTGTTAGGGATTTTTTCCAAAATTTGAATCCTGCACTCGTCGTTTGCGACACGTGGCAGACATGGGATTATTGGTTTCGGGATGCGGGCGTGAATTCTGGGATTTTGAATTTCAAATTCAAAAATTTTCATTAACCCTTATAAAAAGGGGTCTGCGCCTCTCCATCTTCTTCACTTTCAAACTCTCAGTTTCTGGTTTTCTTTCGCTTGCATCTGATTCACTCTGTGTGGACGTCGATTTCTCCTGCCGATTGTGTTTTGATATTCGGGTAAGTTCTTCTCACTTGGTCTGGTGCTTTTTTCTTCTTCCGAACTATGTCTGAAGTGGGTGGTGCCGGGGGTTTTTCCTCTGATTCTTCTTATCAACCCTCATCCTCATCTAACAATCGGTCGTTTTCTCCATCTCCTTTTTGGGAAGAACTGGACTTCGACGTATATCCGCCGGAGTACGGCAAGAAGTTAAAAGGTTCTCTGGTAAATGCGCAATCCTCTCTGGATTTTGATTTTCTTAGGGGGTATTTTTACAAGTTTTATCTTTCCTTTCGTCTTTGCCCTGTGTTACCCGAGCCCGATCATCGCCCTTATCGCCCCCCGTCCGGGTATATGGCCTTTACCACTCGCATCTTTAAATATGGGATTAGGCTTCCACTTCATCCCTTTTTCGTTTTGGTCTTAGAGTACTTTGGTATTGCACCTATCTAATTGGCTCTGATGGCTTGGAGGCACATGATGGGCACCCTACTTATATTTCATGATCTCGGTTTTGGGTCACCCACCGCTCGCGACTTTGCAGAATTGTACAACTTGCACGCACAAACTGGTGAAAATTACTACTTTTCTCGAAGCACTCCAGCAACAAAAGCAAGCCGTTGATTAAGGGTTGCTCGACCAATAGTGCCGGCTGGCTCTGATACCAATTGTAGGGTTTTCCGTGAACCGAATCACCAAAACCAAACTGAACCGGATCAATTTATAGATATTGCACATAATTCAAATTCACAAAAACCTAGCATGCTCCTATGAATTTAATGCATATTAGTGGATTGAGAGATTACCGTAATTTTGTCGTCTCTGTACCGATCTTTTGCGTTTGAATTCCAAACTCCAATTCAACCACGCAATTCGATTTCTCTGCGGAAACAGAAATTAGAATACTAATTTCTATAATAAAATCGAAAGAACAAAGAGGAAGAAGGAAATCTGTTGTTCTCCAGATTAGAGCTTCAGATCTGTATCCCGGTACTGATCAGATCTACTACTGGTGAGGACTCCATAGATCTGTGGCTTGAGCAGGACCAGAATCGAAATTCTCCTCCTCTGACAATGAAGTCGGCGCCTCTCTCTCTCTGCCCTAGGGTTTTGACTGATTTGAATAATCACAAAAGAGTGGCTAGGGTTTCCAGAGAGAGTGGTCTATTTATAGACCAAGGGTTTTATCCCTAATGGGCTACTGGGCTCAATTCAGCACACTTATTTGGGCCAGACCTGGGACCTAATGCAAATAATAAAGTGGGCCTATAAATTAATTAATTCACATGTCCACAACCCAGGACACAATTAATTAATTAATATTAATTCTTTTTCACCACAGAATTAATATTGACCTACCCCTTTATTACCACGTTATGAGAACGGGCTGCATTAATTGAGAATCCCCATATTTAAGGTTACCGGACATCCATTAATTAATCGGAGCCTCTGACAAGCTCTAACTACGATTAATTAATATCTTATAATTCTTGAGTAGTACCACTCAAACTTTATCACTCGTGCCTGAAATTAATCAGCCTGCAGGACTTTGGCACGATGAATGTTATTGAGCTCCTCAGGGAATGTCCCCATCCTATTACTCGGATATGGTTACCTAAACCCAGTCTCAGGCGGTACTACACGAACTGCTGTTACCCAAGATGCGGATATACGAACAAGTTACTTAGGCTCTCCACCGTGGCAAGTCAAAGCAACAGTCAAACCGTGCAAACCCCTGAACCTTCGTTAGGGTTTGGACTCAATCAATATAACGAGATCTTGTATTCGTTGATGTCAGACAGACGAATACATCTCACTGCGGTCCATCAATACGCCACCTCTGCGTACCAGCATGTCAAGTAACCAAGACAGACTACTTATTCCTACAATGCCGCAGCCATCCGGACAGACGTATCCTCATATGCTGTCTCGGCTGTGATCAGGTTTATGTCTCACTAGGTCAAGTGATCATACTATCTTCTGCGATCTACAACACGCCGTATAATCGTCCCTATCGGTGAGACAAGAGGATACCATTGTCCATACATGTAAGATTGTTAACATATAGGAGAAATAAACCGTTGTATACTCATTTAATAAATGCTTTCAGTATACAAAACCCATCAATCTCCCACTTATACTCAAAGCATAACTAAGTTATTACAGAGTATACAGTCCGTCTATCTAGTCTGTTGTCTCTTTAACCACTATCAGTGGTCGGCATCCACCTCAGACCCAGCTCACGAATATGTCTTTCGTAAACTTTCTGCGGCACGCTCTTTGTAAATGGATCAGCAAGATTGTCAGCAGTACCAATCTACTTAATCAGCACATCGCCCCTCGATACGATTTCTCGTATGATATGGTACTTTCTCTCTATGTGTTTGCTTGCCCTGTGAGACTGCGGTTCCTTTGAGTTTGCCACTGCACCAGAGTTATCACAATAAATTGTGATACTCCTCGGCAAACTCGGGATCACGCCCAACTCTAAAAGGTAGTTCCGGAGCCATACCCCCTCTTTCGAGGCGTCGGAGGTGGCGACATATTCCGCCTCCATGGTGGAGTCAGCAATGCATTTCTGCTTTGAGCTCCTCCAAGATACAGCTCCACCTCCCAGGGTAAACACATATTCTGAGGTCGATTTCTTCTCATCCTGGTCCCCTTGGAAATCCGAGTCTGTATAACCCACAGGGCACAAATCCTCACTTTGATAAACTAGGCAGAAATTTCTAGTTCTTTTCAAATACTTGAGGATATGCTTTACAGCAGTCCAGTGCGCCTGTCCAGGGTTAGACTGATATCTTGCTACCATGCCAACGACATAACAGATATCTGGCCTGGTACACAGCATCGCATACATGAGACTACCCACTGCCGAAGCGTATGGTACATGACTCATCTCGTCTTTCTCCCGCTGTGTCTGAGGACACTGCTCACTAGAAAGACGAACGCCATGTCTGAAAGGTAGCAAGCCTTTCTTGGCGAGTTGCATGCTGGACCGGGCTATCACAGTGTCCACATAGGATGCCTGGGATAAGCTCAACATTCTTTTCTTACGATCTCGTAAGACCTTAATACCAAGAATGTAGCCAGCTTCTCCCAGATCCTTCATTTGGAACTGTTCGGACAACCAAACCTTGATTTCGGACATCACTCCCTCGTTGTTTCCAAATAGGATTATGTCATCAACGTATAGTGCAAGGAAGACCACGCTCCCATTGACACAAAGTCGGTAAACACAACTTTTGTTTTCCAACTGTGCAAGTCCATAGGATTTAATCACATCGTTGAAACGTAAGTTCCACGACCTTGAAGCTTGCTTAAGTCCATACAAGGACTTCCTAAGCTTCCAGACAAGATGTTCTTCGCCCTTGCATATGTAACCCTCGTGTTGTTGCATATAGATGTCTCTACCTTCTTCAAGGTAACCGTTTAGAAAATCGATTTTGACATCCATCTGCCAGATCTCGAGGTCCATATGCGCAGCTATGGCAAGGAGTATCCGGATGGATTTGAGCATGGCTACGGGTGAAAAGGTTTTGTCATAGTCAATGCCCTCTTTCTGACTATAACCCTTTGCCACCAGCCTGGCTTTAAAAGCCGTGATCTTTCCATTCGCCCCTTTCTTTCTCTTGTATACTCATTTGCACCTTATGGCCCTAAATTCATCCGGCAAATCAGTTTTCTGGTATACATCCATAGCAGTTATGGATTCAATTTCAGAATCCATGGCGACACGCCATTTGGCAACATCCTTGTCATGCACTGCCTCTTCGTAAGTCAGTGGGTCAGAGTCCTCATGTCCGTCTTCCGGGCTCAAGTCTGAAGACTCACCCACGAACATGTACCTTTCCAGCTGGAAAATGACTCTCCCACTACGACGAGGCATCGGTGTCGTGTCAGTAGTAGGTGCAATGACTTGTGATCCTGCACGTTGCACTGAAGAACGTGTCTGTGGTGTTGTACCTCTCATAGGTGCACCCACATCTACACGTTGTCCTTTCAATAGAATTGCATTCTTGTTCTCAATTTCTTGAAGAACGATATCACTCCTTGACCTGTGATTACTCACATACTCGTCCTCCAAGAATCTAGCGTTGGTGCTAACAATGACCCTTTGACTCTTAGGACAGTAAAAGTAACCACCTTTCGTTTGCCTGGGATACCCTATGAACAGCATCACTTTTGACCTGCTTTCTAACTTATCAGGTTCCTTCGACAGTACGTGTGCCGGACAGCCCCATACTCTACTTGCACAAACTAGGTTTGCGACCAAGGAAGAGCTCAAAAGGTGTCTTAGGAACTGATTTAGAAAGCACCACATTAAGAACGTAAGTTGTTGTTTCCAATGCGTAGCCCCAAAACAAAATTGGTAAGTTTGAATAACTCATCATTGATCTTACCATCTCTAAAAGAGTCCTATTTCTTCTTTCAGCTACACCGTTTTGCTGGGGAGTACCCGGTGCAGTCCACTGGGATGTAATCCCATTTTCTGACAAATATTGCAGGAACTCGTTACCGAGGTATTCGCCACCGCAGTCAGATCGCAGCGACTTGATAGTTTTCCCGACCTTCTTTTCTACTTCAGCCTTGAACTCTTTGAATTTCTCAAAGCATTCAGACTTGTAGCGAAGCAGGTAAACGTATCCGTACCTTGAGTAATCGTCAATGAAAGTGACGAAGTACTCGTACCCTCCACGAGCCTGCGTGGACATCGGTCCACATAAGTCAGAATGGATCAATTCCAACACTTCCTCTGCTCGAGACTGACTAGCCTTGAAAGGCCTAGTTGACATCTTGCCCTCGATGCAGGATTCGCAGACTTGATAAGGTACAGCTCGGACTAAGTCCAATGTACCGTCATCTGCAAGTCTTTGAATCCGCTTCAAGCTTATGTGACCCAGTCTCAAGTGCCAGAGATATGTAAGATCCTCATCAGAAGAAGTAAGTTTTCTCATTCTAGGATTATCAATTACGAATGAATTAGATGCAATACTTGCGGAAGACTTATGATTACAGTTAACAACATAGAGAGAATTATTCAGCATTCCACGACAGATAACACCGTTATTACCAATGATAGAAACACTACTATAAAAAATAACTGAATATCCATCAACATAAAGTTTAGAAACTGAAATAAGGTTTTGCCGAAATCCGGCACGTACAAAATGTCTCTCAAAGTTAAAACAGAATCATCAAAGTACAAGATGAAATCTCCAATGGCAGCTGCACTCACTTGTGCTGCGTTCCCCATCGAGATGGTAACCTCGTCATTCTTCAGCACCCTCCTCGATGTGAACCCCTGCAAAATGTAACAAACATGATCAGTAGCTCCAGTATCCACTACCCATGAATGAGTAGAAACCGATGCTAAACATGTTTCCGTTACAAATGCAAATGACGTACCTTGTCCCTTAGCATTCGGACCATCCACCTTTCCGCATCCAACACACTCGTTCTTCTTTGGAGTGACCTTGGCTCTCTTCCCCTTCCTAGACTTTCTATCACTGCCTGTTTTCCTGAACTTGCTCTCAGCACCATCGTCTCCAACCTTAGAGGTTGTCGAACCAGTACTAGAACCAGACAGAACAGGTTTTCGTGCTCGCATGGTAGACTGCTCCACTACAAGGTCCTCTAGCAGCTCATGCAGAGCATACTCTCCCTTTGCAGCAGCAACTACCTTAAAGTCATAATAGGATTCCGGAAGAGAATTCAAGATAATATCAATCTCGCCTTGCGCACTGATATTACCACCCCGCACAGTAAACTGTCTCATGAGGTCAATCACAGACATCATGTGCGTAGTCACTGAACTATCCTCAACCATCTTCTTGCACACAAGATTGTGCACAAGCTTACAGTTAATAGTTCGCTCCACTTTGCCAAAAGCTGTCGAGAGTTCCTTCCAAAGCTCTCCAGCCCTTTCGAGGTGTTCATACTTATGCCTTAATTCTCTAGACAGGGAACCCGTGATGAGCCAGAAGGCAAACTCATCAGCATCCTCTCATCAGCATCCTCCCATCTGTCATAGAATTCAAGCTCAAGCTCGCACACTCCTCTTTGAGAATGCAGCAGTGGATCCATGTAAAGGACATGTGCTTGATTTTTCAGATAAAGGATGTGTTTGATGCAGAAACTCCATTCAGGAAAGTTTGGACCAGTTAGAGGATTGAGAGCAAGTATATGATCGACAGTAGACATAGACATATCTGAAACAATAAAGAATCTTAAATAAGAACATACATGTTGAACTTCAAAAACAAATGCATTGAAAACCTTTTAATAAATCAAATACAAATGTTTTCCACTAATTGCCCAAGAGTTCCCACCGCAAGCTACACTCGTAGACGTTTACGATGTCACCCTCGACCAGAACTGTGGGTTTTAAGCCCCAATCCATTTAATTTCACTACCATGTCAGGATGCTTTTGACACTAGAAATTAATAATTAGTGAAAACCTTAGACCAAGCCATCTCTCAAGAACAGGGATGCAATTCTTGGATTATATTCTAAGATGCTTCTAAGCCATTAACCACAAATTTAACTCCGGCCAAAAGAGACAGTTTAGCATGGCACGTAACCATACCGCACAGCCCTTAAAGCTTTTGTTATCTATAATTTAAATCAATCCTAGAATACTTGTGAAAGAGATCTACGCAAGCTACACTCGTAGATGTTTACGCAAAGCCCTCCCACTATTCACATGATTTAAATTTTTTGTCTAGAAATCCCAACAACCGTACCCATGCACCTCTAGGAACTAGCAAGCTACACTTGTAGACGTTTACTAGAACGAGAGATACACTTACAGCCTAGGACCGCTTTGTGGAGGTCTATTGATTTTAATTAAAAAATCTGCTTAGTATTTTTCTTTTAAAAGGTTTCTTATATGCGCACATATAATTTCTTTGTTATTATATTTTCCAAATTTTTGCATGTAATTAAACAAGCCCAAAAATTCCCAAAATATAATCCAACAAAAGAAATTAATCACATAAGCATGCTTGAAAGCTGTAAATAATAAAAGCGATAAAACATGCTTTTCCTATTATCTACACATGATTAATTGCGCACATAAATAAATCACATATCATACAAGGACAATTAAGACAAACAAAAATTCCCCGTGGCCCCAAAAATAGAAAAAAAATATCTATCTATTACAATTTGAAATTTGAATCTAATTTTGGATAAATCCAAATCTTTTTCAAATCTTCCAAATCTTCAAGGGCCTTCAAATCTGGATACACCAAATCTTCAGGGATTTAGGCCTTTGTGATATGATGATTTGCCCTAACCCTAATGCAAACTCTAGGGTTTACACAGAATTGCACAAACCACCAAAAACACGAGCCACCGCGACGGGACAGCAGCAGCCGACGACAGCCACAGCCGCCGCCGACCGCCGGCCAGCCGCCGCGCCTAGCGCTGCCGTGCCGCGCGCCACGGCCGTGTGCCTGTCGCGCGCGCGCCCCGGCCATGCGTGCATGTGCCGCCTGCGCCCGTCGTCACCTCTGTCGGCTCCGTCTTCGTTATTCGTCTCGACCCGTCCAATTACACAATTTGAAAAATTACAGAAAATCTATTCTATTACAATTTTTCAAATCTACACTAATCACGGATTTTCTCGAGATTTTACAAAAATAATTCAGCCCTACACGGATAAACCATCGCGGGCTGAATCAACGGGTTGCCACGAGGAACAAAAACCAACATCCACAAAATAATAAATTCATACATGCATATTGAATTTAATTATGAACAACAGAGCCATAAATCAGAAACCTGGCTCTGATACCAATTGTAGGGTTTTTCCGTGAACCGAATCACCAAAACCAAACTGAACCGGATCGATTTATAGATATTGCACATAATTTAACTTCACAAAAACCTAGCATGCTCCTATGAATTTAATGCATATTTGCGGATTGAGAGATTATCGTAATTCCGTCGTCTCTGTATCGATCTTTTGCGTTTGAATTCCAAACTCCAATTCAACCACGCAATTCGATTTCTCTGCGGAAACAGAAATTAGAATACTAATTTCTAGAATAAAATCGAAAGAACAAAGAGGAAGAAGGAAATCTGTTGTTCTCCAGATTAGAGCTTCAGATCTGTATCCCGGTGCTGATCAGATCTACTACTGGTGAGGACTCAGTAGATCTGTGGCTTGAGCAGGACCAGAATCAAAATTCTCCTCCTCTAACAATGAAGTCGGCGCCTCTCTCTCTCTGCCCTAGGGTTTTGACTGATTTGAATAATCACAAAAGAGTGGCTAGGGTTTCTAGAGAGAGTGGTCTATTTATAGACCAAGGGTTTTATCCCTAATGGGCTACTGAGCTCAATTCAGCACACTTATTTGGGCCAGACCTGGGACCTAATGCAAATAATAAAGTGGGCCTATAAATTAATTAATTCACATGTCCACAACCCAGGACACAATTAATTAATTAATATTAATTCTTTTTCACCACAGAATTAATATTGACCTACCCCTTTATTACCACGTTATGAGAACGGGCTGCATTAATTGAGAATCCCCATATTTAAGGTTACCGGACATCCATTAATTAATCGGAGCCTCTGACAAGCTCTAACTACGATTAATTAATATCTTATAATTCCTGAGTAGTACCACTCAAACCTTATCACTCGTGCCCGAAATTAATCAGCCTGCAGGACTTTGGCACGATGAATGTTATTGAGCTCCTCAGGGAATGTCCCCATCCTATTACTCGGATATGGTTACCTAAACCCAGTCTCAGGCGGTACTACACGAACTGTTGTCACCCAAGATGCGGATATACGAGCACATTACTTAGGCTCTCCACCATGGCAAGTCAAAGCAACAGTCAAATCGTGCAAACCCCTGAACCTTCGTTAGGGTTTGGACTCAATCAATATAACGAGATCTTGTATTCGCTGATGTCAGACAGACGAATACATCTCACTGCGATCCATCAATATGCCACCTCTGCGTACCAGCATGTCAAGTAACCAAGACAGACTACTTATTCTGACAATGCCGCAGCCATCCGGACAGACGTATTCTCATACGTTGTCTCGGCTGTGATCAGGTTTATGTCTCACTTGGTCAAGTGATCATACTGTCTTCTGCGATCTACAGCACGCCGTATGATCGTCCCTATCGGTGAGACAAGAGGATACCATTGTCCATACATGTAAGATTGTTAACAGATAGGAGAAATAAACCGTTGTATACTCATTTAATAAATGCTTTCAGTATACAAAACCCATCACTCTCCCAGACTGAACTCGTGGTTGTGGACTCCTCTCGTACGACTTCTTCCCCCCAAGTCGACGTCGAGAGAGTCGATCAAATGACGAGAGATTGTCGACTTGCAGCAGCCGGTAAGAGTGACTTCGCTACTTTTATTCGAGTTGCATTGGCTGGTCCTCCTTGGCATACTTCGACTGTAGCAATTAAGAAGTTCATGGATTTCTTCCACGTTTCGCTCAAGGTATCAATGTATTTTTCTTCTTTCATTGCTCTTTGATTCGATACCTCATGCCCTCACTCTTTTTTTAATATTTTTAGAACATTGATATGCTTCGAGGTGTGTTCCTTGGTGTTGTTCAAACTTTGGCTGAAGAGAAGCATGATCGAGTCGCTCTCGCTACTTCATTCGGTGTTGTTGAGAGACGGAAAGGTGAAGCTGTCGAAGCGTTAACACTTGCGAAAGAGGAGTTATCTTCCATTCGGAAGACTGTTGAGCAACTTATGTCCAAAAAATTATCTGTTATTGACGAATTGCAGTCTGAGAAACATTTTCGGGATGCTCAAGCTGCTCAGCTTGCCGGTCGAGAGCAGGAGCTTCAAGCTCTACGAAATGAGTTTGAGAGGGCGAAGACGGCTGGTGAGGGCTCGAATTTGTACGAGTTGATGAACACTCTGGTAGGTCGATCGGTGTTCAAAGACATGGCCAAGCTTGTTGCTGCGGACATCAAGGGGTCCATCCTTGCCAAATATCCAGATTTGGATCTAAGTTTTTTATTTGCTGATTCGGAGGGTGAAGAATCTGTTTTGACCGACTCTGTTGATGAGGAGGTTGATTCGAAAAATCAAGAAGGATCCGAAAATAAGGAGGGAGGGACTCCTCCTCGTACCCCGCCTACTTAGTGCTTTAGCTTATGGATTTGTTTTAAGTTTTTGTCGATGAGAAAACCGAGTTCGTACTATTGTTTTTGTTCTCACAACGTGATGGTTTCTCTTTCATTTTCATCAAATACATTATTTTTTTGATGAATCTAAGTGTTCGGGCATTACATCACTTGTTCACTTATTTAAATACAAACTTCATCAAAAGTAGAACTTCCTCAGGTATTTGATATTCCAAGCATTTGGAATATTTTTGCCTTCCAGTGTCTTGATGCGATATGCTCCGTTTTTTATGACTTCGGACACAATGTATGGTCCCTCCCAGCTTGGTCCAAGCTTTCCTGGGTTCACTTCCTTTGTATTTTGAAAGACCCGCCTGAGTACCCAGTCTCCCACATTCAGTGCTCTCAATCGAACCGCTTTATTGTAATGGCGATCGACCGTCCTTTGCCTCCTTCTCATTTTTTCAATTGCTCCATTCCTTTTTTCATCCAGCGTCTCTAGCTATTCGAAGGCTTTCTCTTGATTCAACTTCTCATCGAACCATTCAACTCGAGGGCTCTGCTTCATCACTTCTATTGGTGCCATCGCCTCTGATCCATATGCTAATGCAAATGGGGTTTCTCCTGTGCTTGTCTTTGAAGTTGTACGATACGACCACAGTACTCCTGGTAGTTCGTCGATCTATGCTGACTTCGAGGCTCCCAATTTTCTCTTTAAGGTGTTCAAAATTGTTTTATTCACCGATTCGGCCAACTCATTGGCTTCCGGGTACCTCGGAGTTGGAAAACAACAGCTTTATTCCCAAACCTTCGCAGTAATTTCGGAACTTCTTACTCGAAAATTTCCTTCCGTTGTTTGTTATGATTTCACGGGGTAACCCAAATCGACAAACTATGTGTTGCCACACAAACTTTATCATTTGTGTATCTCGAATGCTTGAGAGCGGCTCTGTTTCGACCCACTTTGTGAACGCATCGGTCGCAATCACAATATACTCTTTTTCCCCTCTTGCTTTGGGCATTTTCCCTACGATGTCAATTCCCCATCTATGAAAGGGCCATACAGCAGTGTTCGAGTGTAGCATCTCGGCTTTCATGTGATTCATGTTCGCGAACTTCTGGCAGTTCTCGCACTTCTTAACGAACTCTTTTGAATCACTTCTTAAGGTGGGCCAGTAGAATCCAACCGAAATGACCCGGTGCGACAGACTTCTTGGTCCGGTATGATTCCCGCAGCTCCCCGAATGTACCTCAGTCAATATGTCCAACACTTCTTGTTCCTTTACACACTTGAGCAATGGTCCCTCAAATGACCTTTTGTATAATTCTTGCTCGAGTAGAATGAATCTTGTGGCTCTTCTTGCCGTCCTTGCGAGTTCGACTCCTTGCTCCTCACTTGTCCCTAGTAGGTATGCTTTTATTTCGTCCATCCACGATTTCGAGCTTGTTATCACATTCATTTGCTCTGTGTTTTCGGCTTCATCCTTCACAAGGTCTCGAGTTGCTGGCCGTAGTGCGATCATCAGGGGCACTAGTCGGGACGAGCTGACGTCCATTGATGCTGCGAGGTTCGCCATTACATCTGCTTCGATGTTGTATTCCCTCAATATATGTTCCACTTTCACCACTTCAAAATTGGATTCTAATTTTTTCGCGACTTCATGATATACGGACATTCTGCAATCCCTCGCTTGGAATGAACCCGACAATTGGTTTACGATCAACTTGGATTCTGATTTTACTTTGATCCTCCTCACTTTCATCTCCAATGCTAGCTGTAACCCAGCTATTAGAGCTTCATACTCTGATTCATTATTGGTAGCTCGGAATTTGAATCTTATCGCCCTTTGGTATACGACTCGATCCAGCAACATCAAGGAGATTCCCGCTCCTGCTCCTCTCGCATTGCTGGAGCCATCGACATGTAGAACCCAAAATTCTTCTATTCTAGACTCGATCGGTACAGATTTTATCTCAGCTTGTACATGTAGGTCTGGAGTATATTCCGCGACAAAATCGGCTAGTATTTGTGACTTTATGGTTCGACGCGGTTCATACTGTATCCCATAACCTCCTAGTTCCACCACCCACTTCATCAGCCTTCCTGATAGTTCGGGTTTTGACAAAATGCTTCTTATGGGGAAATTAGATATTACCACCACTTTATGTGCCTCAAAGTATGGACGGAGCTTCCTTGTTGCCATCACAAGTGCGAGACACCAATTTCTCTAGTGTCGGGTAACATGTCTCTGCATCTAATAGTGTTCTGCTAACATAATACACCGGGTATTGCGACCCTTCTTGCTCCCTTATTAGTATTGCACTTAGAGCCCTCTCTGATACCGCCAAGTAAAGTTGTAGGACCTCCCCTTCGAGTGCTTTTGACATTATTAGAGCATTTGTGAGATAGCTCTTCATATGTGTCAAGGCCTCATCACACTCTGAGGTCCATTCGTACTGCTTTGCTTTCTTCATGAGTTTGAAGAATCTAGTAGTTTGATTCGAATATTGTGCTATGAATCGACTCAGTGAAGCTAATTTCCCGATCATTTTCTGAAGTTCCTTCACTGTGTTGGGTGGCTTTAATTCCTGAATGGCTTTTATTTGCACTGGGTCTGCTTCGATCCCTTGCCTACTCACTACGTAGCCCAAGAATTTACCAGAAGTTACCCCAAATTGACACTTTGATGGGTTCAGCTTCATGTTGAATCTCTTCAGAATGTCGAACGTTTCGGACAAGTGTTGCAAGTGTTTATCCATGCTCGACGACTTCACGATCATGTCGTCGACATAAACTTCCATGGACTTTCCGATCAGCGGTTCAAACATCCTTTCATCAGCCGCTGATAAGTTGATACTGCATTCTTCAAACCGAAGGGCATCACACGGTAGCAGTATATCCCTTGACTCATCATGAAGGCGGTCTTCTCTTCATCTGGGGGAAACATTCGGATTTGATTATATCCTGAGAACCCGTCCATGAATAATGACATTACCGCATACCCCACGGTCGAGTCGACCAATCTGTCGATGTGTGGAAGGGGAAATGGGTCTTTCGGACAGGCCTTATTCAGGTCGGTGTAATCTACACACACCCTATTTTTCCCATTCTTCTTTTTTACTACTACCACATTTGCCAGCCATTCCGGATACTTAACCTCTCTTATGAATCCCACTCTCAACAGGTTAGATACTTCATCCGCGATCGTAACATTCTTTTTCGACGCAAATCGTCTTCTTCTTTGATGAACCGGCTTCATTTGTGGGTCGACCTTTAATTTGTGGGATATTATTTGTGGGTCGATTCCCGGCATCTCTTCATGGCTGAACGCAAAGGCTCCCCTTTGGTTTCGCAAAAATGCAAGCAGTGCATCATTTTGTTCAGCCGAAACGTTTCTTCCTATGAAGGTAACTTTCGATTCATCTTCATCCAAACTCACCTCTCTCAAACTCTCTTGCGTGTCTACCATCCCTATGGTTCGAAGCGTCACCGCGTAGCAATCCCTAGCAGTATGTTGTTCACCTTTTATTGAACGGATTCCCCAAGGTGTTGGAAACTTAATCACTTGGTGGAAGGATGAGGGGACGGCCTGCAGTTTGTGCATCCATGGTCGACCCATGATCGCATTATAGCAAGATTTTGCATCAACAATTCGGAATCGAACAGAGAGGTTAATTCTTTCATAATAAACGGGCAAAAACAACTCTCCCAAAGGTATCAATTGCTCCCCACTGAAACCGACAAGCTGACTCGAACTTGGGTTTAGGTTTTTCTCCGATATCCCCATCCCCTTAAATGCCTTCAAGAAGATTAGATTCGAAGATGCTCCACTATCTACTAAGATTCTCTTCATCCTGCAATTTGCGATTAAAAGCTCGATCACCAGCGCATCGTCATGTGGGTGTCGAACGCCTTCTGAGTCAGAGGGTCCGAATGTTATTTCTTCAGTGAATAACCACGATGGCCTTATCGAATTCACACTTCTTGCCTCTCTTCGATAGCGTTTGTATGCGTTTCGCGAGGTTCCCGCCATAAGTGGGCCGCCCGATATCATATGGATCGTCTTTTCTACCAGTGGTTCATTGGGTAGTGGTACCCGATTCGCACCTGTCGTTGTTTCCTTTCTTTCTCGAACTGGCTTCCCCCTATTTCTTCTCCAAGTGTTACTTCTCTGCTCACCTTTTAGATGTTGCAGGTACCCCTGATCGAGGAGTCTTTGAACCTCCCTTAAAAAATCCCTACACTCAATGGTTTTGTGTCCGTAACCTTGATGGAAGGCGCAGTAATTCTCTGGAGTTTTTTGCCCAATGTTTGCTAATGCTTTTGTTGGCCACCTGACTTGCCCCCTAAGAGCCATCATTTCTTGAATTACTAACATTGAGTTCGCACTCATATTGAATGGCTTCGCGGTGCTCCCCGTGGTGACTTGTGCGTTTGCAATTTTACGATCACTTCGATTCAAATACGGGGCGTACCTGCTCGTTTTTCCTGGTGTCGTGTTCGGTTGAGATATTACTCGCCCTTTATCTCCCTTCCCAAAATTTTCCTCTTCAATCTCCTTTCGAATCTGTACTTCTGTTCTAGTCATCATTTCGGCGTATGTAGCACATGGGTATTTTACTAACTTCCAAAATAGGCTCGACCCACAGATTAGTCCCTTCTTGAAATCCGAAATTATCGTTTCTTCCATGCAGTTCGGAATCACAACTTTCACTTCATTGAATCTTTTGATGTAAGATTGGAGCGATTCGCCATCCTTTTGTACGATTTGATAGAGATCATCATATCGTTTTGGCATTTTTCTACTGCTCGAGAATTGAGAGCAGAATTGCTTATGCAGCTCGGCAAATGACCCTATGCTCCCTACCTTTAGGTTCATAAACCACTGCATCGTTGCCCCCTCGAGGCATGCGCCAAAACTTCTGCACATGCATGCCTCTCGGACTGCTTCTGGCATTGTAGTGGTCTGCATCTTGAACTTGTACAGGGTTACGAACTCGTCTGGGTCTGTTGTCCCTTCATATGCCTTTATTGCAGGGATCACAAACCTCTCTGGGATTAGCGCATCTGCCAGTCGACTCACAAATGGTGAGTCGTTATAATCTCCTGTTACATTACTCGCCACGATAGTCAGCAGGCCTGGCACAGCAACCAAAGCTTTTGTTAGTTCTTGCAAAATCGGCTAAAGGTTCTTCACTCTATCCTCCGGCCTCTTTTCCCTCGGATCTTTGCCTCTCGAGTGACGCATACTTTCAGAATGGACCTCGCGGTGTTCATCATCAGCGTTTTCAGATTCAAACTGTTCTGGATACACAGCCAATTGTTCACTAAGCCTTTCTGCGTCCAGAGTTGCCCGACGATTTTGTTCCCTTAGTTCCTCCATTTCCTCATGCATTCGCTGCAAATGTTCTTCAAAAACTCTCTGATTTATTTCTGAATTACCTTCACTTGTTGAGTTAATCCTTCTGGATCCAGATCCCTCCATCTCTGATTCCTTCTATCAATTCTCACAGACGGCGTCAATTGTTGTTACACGAATTTTATACGATTGAAAGAGTACTGAGAGAACTAGATTGAATCCAATAAGAACAGCCTCCATAACCAAGTAAAAGATCAACCATTTATTCATTGTGTTTTCCTCTATTTATACTAACTACTTATTACAGGGAAGCTTCATTTATGGGATTGATTTATGGATCTACATTAAATGTGAATGTGCCCTAAATTATCTTCAATCTTCAATCCCTTGATCTTTGTGACTTGCTTGCTCTGAATATGGTAACCACGTGTATAATTGATTGCTTTCATTATCCGTTGACTTGGGGTGGGATTGGTCTCGACCCATCACCTAGTCATCACGTTACTTCGCTCACTTGTATGTCTCGAATGGATGACTAGCTATCTGTTCTAACTGATCCCTCGAGTCGAGGTACAACAATTATTATAAAAATAAATAAATAATTATAAAATAACATGAAATAAAAAATAAATAATTTTGGTAATAAAATTTGAGAATGAGAATGAAATCCACCATTTTGGAGGGTTTTGGTAATTCCAAAGTATTTGAGTATCATTCCCATTTTTCATTCCCAAATCCTTTAACCAAACGACAGGTTTCGGAATCATTCCATTCCCTCATTCCGAAACCACCAACCGAAATCCCCCTAGATATTATAACTGCTACTCAATAGAATTTTTTTTAAAAAAAACTCAATTGAATAATTGATTCTTCTTCATTATTTCAACTTGTTTATGCTGTTAGTTTCATAATATTCTCCACCTTAACTAGGTAACAATTTTATCTTCATCAATCTCAAACTAACAACTTCCTTCTTCTTAGCCCCATCACAAGCTGCAACCTATCTTTACCGAGCTTTCAACATACCCAATCACAATTCAATTTGAACTTATCAACAGGAAGCTGTTTAATTAATATATCAACAACATTTTCATGATTAGACACTTTAACCACATATCATACAAAATGATATCAAAAGTCAATATGTTTCAATCTCTTGTGATAAACCTAATGCTTCATCAAATGTATGGCACTTTGGTTATCACACCTGATCACTTACAGATTCTTGTACAATCTTATGTTTTTTATTATCCCTCTCAACCAGACTCCTTTTACAACATTTGTCATATCTAAATATTCGGCTTCGATAGTTAATAATGTTGGAAATTTGGGGTTAATTGAATAAATTCTCCATGATGAATACTTAATTTTGTAACTAAATAATTTTTGTGGTATATATATTTACAAATTCGAATTTCGGTGAGTGAGAAATTGAACCACAAATTGCATATTGTGGTGTATGAGATAATTAAACATGTGTTTAATGTCTCAAATTGATATTTAATACAAGTTGAAACTCGTATGTGTGTAACAATAAGTGTGCATTGGTGGTACATGTTAGCGTTAACATTGACTAGTTGTTAAGTCTATCGGATGTTAAACAAACATCGAGATTAACATTTGTTTTGTGCATGCACACGTAGTTGACTCAGTCAACGCGGTAGTTACAACACGTGGGGACAAGAATATTATGTGCTCGATAATTTGCAACATAAATCTTAATTGTCGTAATAATGATGTCGATTTTTAACCAACGTAATAATGATGTCGGTTTTGTAACCGACAAGACAACGATGGCGTTGTAATGTCTCGATATTAAGTGATGAAATGCAACCGTCACGCGCACTTAGTATTCAGTTTGTAACGTCACGACATTAGTGACGAGAGACGTAACCGTCGACACCATAATATTCGGTTTGTAACCGTCGATCATATTCAATTGTCGATCTTAACCCCCGGGTGGATTTGTTTATATATAGGCATACGTAGGTGCATGTCTAAAGTAGATCGATCATAATCGAGAATAGCCACTCCACTGTAACTTTTTTGCATTATTTCATGAGTCCTCATGACTCTGAGCACGTGCAAGCAAGGTGTCGAAGTCCGAAAGAGGATCTTAGGTAAGTTGAGCGGTTGTGAACGTAGCAAACTCAGAATCCAAACCACGGATAAACCAATAGGACTTGTCGGAGGGTTCGATGGAGCAACCAATCGCCGCAAGCTGATCGCAGAGACTCTTGTACCGATGATCATAATCAGCAACGAAAAGATCACCACGTTTGAGCGACAACAAATCATCCTTCAGTCATCGATTCTTCAGTTAAGGTGGAAACCAAAAATAGCATGATTATATGGTCATGTGAATACCACTTCGAGTATTCAGGATTGAATGTGGGAACCCCTGCGGTATTGGGAAGAATACACGGCGGGGACGGATGTGAACCATCGATGAACGGCTGAAAATTCTGAGTGATAATGAACGGTTCAATCTGAGCATGCCACAACATGTAGTTCGCGGCAGTGAGTTTGATATTAACCATGTGAATCATGGTGGGGAGAGAGAGAGATGGTAAACCATCGCCATCAAGTCGTGCGGCCATGGAGGAGGCGAGCGAACGATATGAAAAAAATGATGAGAAAATTAGGGTTTAAGCCAATGTTTGGCTCAGATACCATGTATAGAAATATATCTCTTATTTCACTCAATGAATTTAGGTTACAATAGAGGTACTTATAGATAGGTAAACATATCTAATCTAGGAAAAAATAAAGATCTACAAAGATATACAAAGAGATATATACAGAAGATATGGCATATCTTAACATATACTATGCATTATACATGCATAATGTTAGCATTGCAAGGATAGCATTGTCGCATCATGCAAAACATTTTTAAAAGAGCTAATTTGCATGATTATAAATCAATACTTCTGAATATTTATTATTGACAATTCTATATACATTTTTAGAAGAATTAATATGCATGATAATAAATCAATACTTCTGAATAGTTCATTATTGACATTTGTGCATGCATCTTTAGAAGAACTAATATGTATTACAATAATACAACAAAAATCTCGACGAATCATGAAGATAAAATGCATATTTTATAAAACTATAATAAATATAAAAATCATAAAATGCATGATTGAAAGTTGAAACCAACGAGGAGGATGAATTTGTGGACTCGACGTCCGAGAAATCACATGTCTCTTCATCGGAGGATTGTTGGCTCTGTCGAGAACTGCAGCTGCACATTCATCGCAGCTTGCGCTCTGCCATATTTGCTCCTTGTGGAGTAATTAATATTATTGTAGGCACAACAACCAACGACTCACACAAGAAAAAATAACAAACAAAAAGACTAATTTTGGTTCAATAGGCCGACATATGGTTTAATAGGCTAACATAAAAAACCGACTGCAACAAGCAAACACATAAACTTCTAAAATTTATTAGGGATCAAAAAGTAGGCAACATTCTTATCAAAATTAGATCTCTTATATTTAAATAATAAGCACCTTAAGCTATATGATCGCGTCAATAAGAAAATCCTTGATGTAGTCGAGGGAAAACATGTCAATAGAGACGGCGGAGGCATCGCGCTTGATAAATTTGTTGGAGTCATTGAAGAGAAAAATATGATTGCACGAAGAAGAAAAGAAAATTTGATTGTTCAAAAAAGGGATAAAAAATATAATCTCAAATTATGTGAGATTTGATTTAAGTAAAATAAAATATAATTACAAAATTATTCTTAATTATATAACAATGAAAGATAAAATCATAATTATGTATATAAAGATTATAAGATTTTGTGCATTCATATAGAAAATGAAAGGATGAGATTTATTCTAATTGACACCACAACCACTAAATAAAATAATTAAGATTTAAATATTTGAATGGACATATTTGTCCCTGTAACCCCATTTACCATTTCTAATATATGCTAAATATTTTGAAACCCCCTGCTAGACACCGTTTCGGTTCTTTTTTTTAAGAATATAATTTTCCTATTTTTCATTATTAATGGTGTTGAGTTAACCAAAAAAATTATAAATCTATAATATATTTACCGATCAATTTTCTTTATATTTTAAAGTTAAATAAATTATATTTAAAAAAAGTTATGTTTTCATATATAGATTGCATAATGAATTGGTTTTATTTACTCTATTTCTTCAGATTAGCTTGTGCATCATCCCCTTTCGATTTAAATTACTCCCAAATTTTAGATAATTTACTAATTTATATAATAATTTTGTTATTGTCTTTCATTTGCATTGATTCTTTCACAATTGTATTTAAAATATGATTTAGTCGCATCATGTATACATGTTATTGTAATTTTTTATGAAATATTTAATGAATTTGCAGAAAATAATTTTGAAACTCCACCTAATTTTATTCACGAAATAAAACCTCTAATTTGTGAGGAGTGAGAATTGGGAAATAAAATAAAAACACCGAGAGAAAAAAAAAACTAAATTTACAGCTATTTACTAATAAACAAATTTTAAAAAATAAATTAAATGTAAATCGGAGATTTTAGTTTATAGGGAGTGCACAGTTATTTGCTAATGATGAAGAAGACGTGTGGGGCTAGAATATTTTACAAATAGTAGTGAGGGACAAAAATGTCATAAAATAAGAATTTATATCTTAATTAAATATAGAGTAAAAAAAATATGACTATAAATAGAATTGTCCATTCTCATTTCTCTTATTAAAAACCAAACCTTTTCTTGCACTGAGGTAATGTCGCGAATAATAATAGACTATATATTGAATTTGCGAATTAAGATGAAAGCAGCATGCCTCTTAAGATTCCAAATTGCATGCCTGGGATTTTAATTTTAGTGGTAACCGCGATGCCGATGCAGCTAGAATGGGCCAGATTAACAAATATCTTTAATCTTGTGGGCCATTATGCAAATTGTATTATTGCTCTATGTGCTGTGCTGGCTGCTCCATCTTGCCTGTATTCAATTATTAGTTAAACTGCTGCCTGCCTACAAATTTTATTTAGACAGACTCCAACAATTGCAATTTGCAATCTCATCCACATCAATTCTAATATTTATTTTAAACTGAGAGTTGGATCAAGATTTGTGTTAAAATTATTCCTATCTGCATCCACCTGACCTGAGGGACTTGGAGTCTGTGTGTGTATATTTATATAGTTTTAATTTAACAAAGATTAAGGAATTATGGGACTTGATCTACAAGTATAGATTATTCATTGTACACATACAAAATTATTTATATTTTCCTCCCTCTTTAGTTACACGTATAATATAAATAGATATTAAACTGGACTATATCAGCCTGCAAGAGACGATAGATGAAAGTAAAACAGGACGGAAAGGCCAGCTGTATAGGCCCACTAAAAGCGTGGGCCCCACCCCTCCATGAATTGAAGACATTCCACAGTATACCCTTCTCTCACACACTCTCCCTCTTTCTCTCTCTAAAGTAAACTGCATTTCTTCATTTATCTCCACTTTTTCCAGAATTGAAACGGAAATCTCTCTTTCTATACATTCCCGGAAGAGAGAGAACTGAATTGGTAAGATGAGAGAGATCATAAGCATACATATAGGTCAGGCCGGAATTCAGGTCGGTAACTCTTGCTGGGAGCTTTATTGCCTCGAACACGGCATCCAGCCCGATGGAATGATGCCTAGGTACTGATTTTTGTAGTTACCGTACATCTACTCCGTATCGTTTTCTTTTTTTTTTTTTTCTGTTGAATATTCCTGCTGTGATCGATTTATACCCTGTTTCGTGCATGATGCTGCTAAGTTATTAGATCCTCGAGTCTCAGTGGTCTGTTAATGTGATTTTCTTCAAGAATTTGTATTTCATGATCTTTATTCTGAGATTGGATTTGTGAAGTTGACCTTATGTTGGTGTGCTATGTGTTGATCATTTTCCATTCCTAATGACATCATGAACGTGAATTATTGCAAGTTGACCTCGTGTGATTATCTGTTTCAAAATACTGTCTTCTCCTTTCATCTAATCCGATTGTTTCTCAGTGATACATCCGTTGGAGTTGCAAACGATTCTTTCAATACTTTCTTCAGCGAAACCCGTGCTGGCAAGCACGTGCCTCGTGCTATTTTTGTTGATCTTGAACCCACGGTTGTCGATGAAGTTAGGACTGGTACTTATAGGCAACTCTTTCATCCAGAGCAACTCATTTCTGGAAAGGAGGATGCGGCAAATAACTTCGCTAGAGGACATTACACAGGTAACATCGTATTTAGCAATTAGTTATCTAATGTTACTTAAGTCCAGGTCTGCCAGTTGTTATGCTAATTACTTTTGCAAAATAATATTACTGCAGTCGGCAAAGATATCATTGACGTATGCCTTGACCGCATTCGTAAGTTGGCAGACAACTGTACTGGATTGCAAGGATTTTTGGTTTTTAATGCTGTTGGTGGTGGCACTGGCTCTGGTTTGGGGTCCCTTCTTCTTGAGCGTTTGTCTGTCGATTATGGCAAGAAGTCAAAACTTGGCTTTTCAATTTTCCCTTCTCCCCAGGTTATTATTCACCTGCACACATTTTACCAAATTGTTTTTGATTGGAAAAGTCTGCATCATCGATATGCTATTTATTTTTTCCTTCTTGAGTGCCTTTTAAGATAATATTTATACAAATGTGTGATGATATTGATTTTCCCAACAGATTGTTTTTGTTTGGATTAACTGAGCTTTTCATGTTCATCCAGGTTTCTACTGCTGTGGTAGAGCCTTATAACAGCGTCTTGTCCACTCATTCCCTTCTAGAACATACAGATGTTGTGGTGCTTTTGGACAATGAAGCTATATATGATATATGCAGGAGATCCTTGGACATTGAGAGGCCAACATACACAAACTTAAACCGCCTGATTTCTCAAATAATCTCATCTCTGACCACTTCCTTGAGATTTGATGGTGCCATTAATGTGGACATCACGGAATTTCAAACTAACCTTGTGCCTTATCCTCGTATTCATTTCATGCTTTCCTCTTATGCACCAGTAATCTCTGCAGCTAAAGCTTACCATGAGCAATTATCTGTTCCTGAGATCACAAATTCAGTATTTGAACCTTCGAGTATGATGGCAAAGTGTGATCCACGACACGGGAAGTACATGGCATGCTGCTTGATGTACCGTGGCGATGTTGTCCCAAAAGATGTTAATGCTGCTGTTGGTACCATCAAAACTAAAAGGACCATTCAGTTTGTTGACTGGTAATTTCCTACATTTGCTTAAGAGTTCCTGATTTGGAGGTTTCATTACGCCAGTAATATAGTGTTAAGTTGTCTTCATCAGTATAATAATATAACTGTTTCTATGCAAATATGTAAACATCTCAGGTGAAGGCTTCTTTTGGTTGAGGTTTATCATTTGACAAAATTCTGCTATTAACTCCTTATAAAAACTTTCGTGGAATGTGAACGGTTTGCTGATCATCACTCCTGCTTTTATATCTATCATGCATATTCTTTCTAGCACATTATCTTAACATTCTTGCTGTGAACTCGGTTTGATGCTCTGTTTGAGAGCTCCCGGATCTATTTTTATGAATTGTGAGGTTTTTCTGAAGGCTGAAACTGGTTTTAAAATTTCCCCATCATTTGGTACAGTTTTTTTACTTGTGCTGGCCATTGCTTTTAATGACGGTATAAATATACATGCAGGTGTCCTACTGGTTTCAAATGTGGTATCAATTACCAGCCACCCACAGTGGTGCCAGGGGGTGATCTTGCTCAGGTAAAGCGTGCAGTCTGCATGATAAGCAACAACACAGCTGTGGCTGAAGTATTTGCTCGAATCAACCACAAATTCGACCTCATGTATGCAAAGCGAGCATTTGTGCACTGGTATGTTGGTGAAGGTATGGAGGAGGGTGAATTCTCTGAAGCGCGTGAGGATCTCGCTGCCCTTGAGAGGGACTACGAGGAAGTGGCTGCAGAAGATGTGGAAGATGAAGAGGAGGGAGAGGAATATTGATTGCATTGGAAAGATAAAAAAAAGTATCAAGAATTTAATATTTGAAACTTTGGTTTCCATTTGTGTTTTACAGTATTCTTTTCAATTTACAATGTTCAATAATCTTGCTTCGGAGTACAGATAGCAGGAGAAAAAATGGTGTCCAATTGTTTAACTGTTTTGCTAAATTAAACTTGTGTTGTTTCTACAATTCATGTCTGAGTTGGAATATCCTTACCAATGCACAATCAACAACACGATTATCCCAGAAATTTTTTCAGTTCTATTTGTGTTTTTTGCATATATCTCTTCTAATTCGTATGTGATTCAAGATTCTGTTCCCCTGTACATAGTTAAATGTTACGGGAGACTTGCCTACTCAAACATATAATATAATGCTTATAATACGGGCCAATAGTGCTTTTATTTCAATCATCAGTCAACCACCACATAAATAAAAATATTATCTTCTCCACATCATACATTGTACTCCACTTGAATTCTAGTTCTAGGCACAGAGCATAATTTAAAAATATTTGCCAATCTACCCCAATGCCAGGAAACTCAAGTTAACTCAGCCATAGAGCATAATTTAAAAATATTATAGATTGGAAATACATGCTGTTACTAGAAATTCATACAGGTTCAAAAAACGACAGATAACCCGGCCACCATAACAAAACTGAACCTCAATTATACTACTAACTAACGAGAAGCATTAGCTGAGCAATTATATAAAAGCAAAATAACAACTCATTTCTTAACAAGAATAAGCATAAAAAGATATCGGCGCAAGTTCCGCATGTATTCTGGGCAAATATGGCGTGTCATTACACAGTTGCTGACAAAAAGAACAATCTCCTAAATCTCTAAGGACTCTAAGATAATAGTATAAATGGAAACATCTTTCTAAAAACTTTGAATTTCAACTCCTTAACGGTTGGCCTTAGCAACTCTCTCAATCTCATCCTTCTTCTTTATAGCATAGCTGCAAGTGCCAAGATTGTGAACCTATCAGTTAAGGCTTAAGTTTTAGAAGCATAATTAATAGATTGTAGTGTTATAACCTGTTGGACGATCCTTTTGCAGCATTTATAAGTTCATCAGCAAGGCACTCTGCAATGGTCTTGATGTTCCTGAAAGAACTTTCTCGAGCACCAGTTGTGAGTAGATAGATAGCCTGATTGACACGGCGGAGTGGAGATATATCAACTGCCTGTCTTCTCACAACTCCAGCTGACCCAATTCGGGTGGCATCTTCCCTTGGTCCACTGCATACAGATATTGAAGTGCATGGTTTAGCATTATAATAATAATAAGAATACATAGATGCTCAGTAGCATTGATTAAGCATCATTGCAACTGATGCACTGTGAAATTTTCACATTTCATCTCCACAATTCCGACACCATAAATGCTGGAAATTGTTAGAAAATATGCATAAAATAGCAGCAAAATGTAGACCTGTTGATAACAGCATCAACAATGACTTGAATGGGGTTCAGGTCAGTCAACAAATGAATAATCTCCATAGCATGCTTGATAATCCTCACAGCCATAAGCTTCTTGCCATTATTTCGCCCATGCATCATGAGAGAGTTGGTAAGCCTCTCAACAATGGGGCACTGGGCTTTCCTGAACCTCTTAGCTTGGTACCTGCCAGCTGTGTGAGGCATGAATGTTGGATGCTTCGCAGCAGTTGCAGTGATGTAGTCTTCTACAGATATATCACTTATCTATAATAAGAAATAAAAGAAAACAATAAAAGGTTTGACCAAAACAAAAAATACTAAAATAAACTTCTGCAAAAAAGGAACAACTTAAGCTAGAAAACAGCAAATTGATTATTTATATAGACAAACAATACGAGCGGTCATATCAGATGACAGATTTATGTTCAGCTCTGTCGGATAACTCGTTGACTACTAAACACATTCGTGGAACCAGCAACTCCCAATTGCATCAGAAACAATAACAGATCATAATTTCAGTGCGATTGCTGGCATTCTAAAATCATGTTTCAGAAAACAACTAGTTTCGTCAGTTATTTATGGGACAAATAAATTAAGATTAGTAAGCCATAAATACATGCTTCACATCTGTCTAGGAATACTCTAGCAAGACGAGCGAACGACATACAATCGCACGAAAAATCCAGTTAAACACACACACACACAAAAAGAGTAGAATTCAGCAGGCAGAAGAACAAAACTGAATTGAGTTAATGATAAGGAAGGGTGGGAATGGAGAAACAGAAAATGACCTGAACTTCATCATAGGACCAGCGGTTAAAGAGCAGAACGCCAGTGTGAACCTTCTCCTCCTCGATTGGTGTTACTACGGCCGCTTCCGTCGCCATGTCTTCGGATTAACCTGCATAAATCAGAAACATTATGCGTGCATAGAGATGATAGAGAGAGCGACTAGAATGTTGGCGAGGACGTAGAGAGAGAGTAAACCAAGAAGAGCAGCGACGGCGTTTGGATTTTGGACAGAGGAAGGAGTAGGAGCTGAATCAAAATAATGATGCACGAGAAACCCTAATTGATGCTCAGGTTTAAAAGGGCTGGATCAAACGGTTATGGAGGCCCAATTCCAAAGAGAGTATTTATGGTAACTTTTACAACTTAATAAATACAATTTCGCAATTTAATGTATTTAAAAAAAAAGAAAAAAAAAAAGAGTAGACCATTAATCTTAGGTTTGAAAATGCACGTGTAGCCTAAGGAGAAGTGAAAATCATAATAAAGCATAGTTGCCCATGTGGACTCAATTTCTTTTAAACCCAAATTAGCAACTTCGATGTCATATATACATATTATTTTGTTCTTGGTAGTATAGCTTTAGTTAGGATTATTATTTCATATTAAGAGCAAAAATTATCTAGCCATATTCAATAAATTAAAGAATTTAAAAATTACACTTTTAAACATATAAGTTTTGTAGCTACTTTAATCAATAATTGGAGAAAGAATTTTATTTTGAATGACTAATTGTGAATTTATTACCCATCTATCTCACTCTTTCTTTCAAACCAAAACCCCACTCTTGGTCGCCGATTCGCCACTACCACAATTTTTGCAGACACCAAGCTTTCAACGCCGTCTATTTGCCGTCTGGAAGTAATAAAGATATCATCCATCGATACAATGTCTTGAGAACAAGAACAAGTGAATCACATGCTTCATAACCTTCCTTTCTTTCGTTGTTTATGACTGTAATTTTATGTTTTTTTCTTTGAATGATGGGTTATACTCCCTCCGTCCCGGTTAAATTGTCCACATTTGACCGGGCACGATAACCAATGCATGTGAGTGGTAGTGGGGGTTAGTGGGATGAATATTTTATTGATGAGTGTAGAAAATTTGCTATTTTAGGAAAGTGGACTAATATTGTGGGACAGACAAAAAAGGAAATGTGGACAATTTACTTGGGACGGAGGGAGTATGTGTTAAAAATTTGATGTAGTTGAATATATGTGTTCATTGCTTTGATTTCATGTATATATATGACTAGAATTTCTTGTATGTTTAGGAATAGATTTGCATTTACGAAATCTCGAAATTTTAAGATTTTGAGATCTCCGAGATTTCCGAGATCTCGAGATTTTCGAGATCTTAACATCTCGAGATTTCGTGTTGGTCCCGAGATTAGAGTTAAGCAAAGGTGCGGAAGAAGTCTTTCAAGGTTGAGCCCTTCGAGCTGGTGATTCTTGCACCAGCTCAGGTTTAGAAATGTGGTTATTTTGCTGGTTTAATATATTACTTAGCAAATTTCAATAATATACTTCAACACTTGAGGTGTTAGGTTTTAAATTAGTGCATAAATTTAAAGAAAGCATTAAATAACACTAGATTTTATAGAGCTTCGGACAAAAATCATCATCTGTCCTCTCTTCAGATGCGCAATCTGGAATCACTAAGTTATCAATTACAAAGATGTCAACGATCTATTGCTAGCTGATGTATGCCATGTCTATCAGTCCACTAACGCACTCACCAAGTCCTTTGCAATTAAAAACTTCTTCAGACTCGAAGCGTGGGCACATCACCTTGACCTTCAAACTGTGCATGAGAGTTTGAATTCCTCTCAAGAATGTCGATTTTTTGTATACACCCGTGATAGTTGCCACCAAAAAAGTGACAGTTCTAAGATGTTTTCTTACTCAAGAAGTAAGAAAACAGAGTTAGCTCTTGCTCAAAGCATAGAGCCTCATGACCTTTGCAATTTAGCGTTGGATCGTTTTGGTTCGTTGAGTCGGTAACCTTCTCAAGGTAGAATGCAGCCTCTATTCATAAGCGCTCCTTGGAAGGTTTGAATCTTTTTTCCGTTTGGAGCCTCTTGTGAGACAAATGAATGCGTACAGTCGAAGTCTCAATTTTTCTGACTTGCAGTGTCCTTTCTGTCAGAGCGGGTGGACTTTTACAGCATCAGTCAGAACAACTCTTTTTAGCCAGTCCAAGGAATATTTTTGCTGGTTGATTCCTGGGACAAGCAAGCATTTGAATACATTAGACTTCAAGTTCTCCAACCCTATCTGTCTAACAATCTTACATGTATGTAACAATGGTATCCTCCTGTCTCACCGATAGGGACGATCATACGGTGTGTCGTAGATCGCGGAAGACAGTATGATCACTTGACCTAGTGAGACATAAACCTGATCACAGCTGAGACAGCGTATGAGGATATGTCTGTCCGGATGGCTGCGGCATTGTCGGAATAAGTAGTCTGTCTTGGTTACTTGACATGTTGGTACGCAAGGGTGGCGTATTGATGGACCGCAGTGAGATGTAGTCGACTGTCTGACATCAGCGAATACAAGATCTTGTTATTGATTGAGTCCAAACTCTAACGAAGGTTTAGGGGTTTGCACGAATTGACTGTTGCTTTGACTTGTCATGGTGGAGAGCTTGAGTAACGTGCTCGTATATCCGCATCTTGGGTAACAACAATTCGTGTAGTACCGCCTGAGACTGGGTTTAGGTAACCATATCCGAGTAATAAGATGGGGACATTCTCTGAGGAGCTCAATGACATTCATCGTGCCAAAGTCCTGCAGGCTGTTTAAGTTCAGGCACAAGTGATAAGGATTGAGTGGTACTACTCAGGAATTATAAGATATTAATTAATTGTTGATAGAGCTTGTCAGAAGCTCCGATTAATTAATGAATGTCCGGTAACCTTAAATATGGGAATTCTCAATTAATGCAACCCGTTCTCATAACGTGGTAATAAAGGGGTAGGTCAGTATATTCTGTGGTGAAAAAGAGTTAATATTAATTGATTAATTGTGTCCTGGGTAGTGGACATGGGAATTAATTAATTTATAGGTCCACTTTATTATTTGCATTAGGTCTCAGGATTGGCCTAATTAAATATGTTGAATTGAGCCCAATAGTCCATTAGGGTTAAAACCCTAGGTCTATAAATAGACAGCACTCTCTCTCAAAACCCTAACCACTTCATAACATTCAAATCAGTTGAAACCCTAGGGGAGAGAGAGAGAGAGAGAGAGAGAGAGTGGGCGACGGCTTTGTGCAGAGGGAGGAGAATTTTGATTATGGCCTTGCATAACTACATATCTGTGGAGTCCTCACCAGTAGCAGATTTGAACAACATTGGGATACTGCCCCGAAGATCTGATCTGGAGAACAAGATTTTCTTTCTTTCTTTTTCTGTGATTTTCAATTTTGTCTAGAAATTAGATTTCTAATTTCTGTTTCCGCAGATTTAATCAAATCCCGTGGTTGAATTGAAGTTGGATATTCAAACATGAGAGATCGGATTAGACTCTACGGATTTACGGTAATCTCTCAATCCACAAATCGAATTAAATTAGTAGGAGCATGCTAGGTTTTTGTGAATTTTGATTATATGCAATATCCATAAATCGATCCGGTTCACATGGGTTTTTGTGATTCGGTTCACTGAAAATCCCTACAAATATCCCTATCCATCTTTTTTCCTATTGAGCTACTCACTAATTATTTGTTCCCAGCAAGTGTAGTGAGTCTTTTACTAGTTTGTGCCCTGGCAAAGTAAAAATGTCAGCAGAATTGAGTGGTTGTTGGTTAAGATATTACCAGCAAGTCCAGAGCTAGGAGCTGAGACCCAACTTTATTCTGTGACCCTTCACAAGAACACCGGTTCCTGCATAGCAATTAAAATAATATAGGTCCCCAATCAACAGCCGGTGCTGCAAGATTAGCATGTTGGATCAACCCTACGGGGATCCAAATTTGAATTATATTTGGTGCAGGAAGATTTTTAGAACTATTCCCTACAATCTTCCTCTTTCTTATGAAAGAATGCATGAATTTTTTATCAGTGAATTGGGGTTGTGCACAATTGTGTGTAGTTCGCTTGAAAGACGTCTTCCTTATTGGACCTCAGAACTTGAGTTCCTAATAGGTGTGGAAACCATGTGACTTTCTAGGAGTGAGTCATCTGCCACATTGGTTAGCCTTCATAGTCCTAAAATGAGAAATCTTGTTAGACTCGGGCCTCAAGCAGTTGTTCCCCCTACTTAAATGAACTATTTTTCTCATTAAGATTATGATAAAAGGATCTCTTGTTAGAACGATAAGCAGGTTTCATCATATACCGAGCTCGTGCGCTTTTTGCTGGTGCCCACCTTGTTGGCTTGTTGGATAAACTGGTTGTACGAAATGGTATTCTGTCATCACGGACATGTTGATCAACCAGTTTGTGGGATTTTACTGGTTTTCTCGCAGCATGTTGTGTGGCCAGCTTGGGTTGTTGGTAGACCAACATTTAACATTCTCAGAATGGGTTGGTACAACATTTCCTATTCCCCATTTTCCCTTCAGTCCTTGGTGATCACTAAGTGTTAGCATTAGATGAAGATGCATGGTTGCT
Organism: Plectranthus barbatus; assembly: GCA_026898455.1. Taxonomy (NCBI): domain Eukaryota; kingdom Viridiplantae; phylum Streptophyta; class Magnoliopsida; order Lamiales; family Lamiaceae; genus Plectranthus; species Plectranthus barbatus. The sequence continues at coordinate 84,567 of JAPKLW010000690.1, forward strand.
CAAATCATCTTTATTAAAACCTAGACGCGATCTATCTAAGGGATTCCTCTGGGTCTGGAGCACTTCATCTAAAACTCTTGAGCATTTAGAATATCAACAATTACAAGGCTCAAGCTCAATTTATTATTCTTCAAAGATTCACACTCTTCTTTTAAGTTTTGAAATATTTTTAGAAGCATAAAGTGTTCATCCTTGAGGTTTGCTAGCTCCTTACTGACTTATCTCGATTTTTCAATCTCATCGGTCAATATAGAAAATTGTGTTTTCAGTGAGGCATTTTTGCTAACTAAGACATTTTTCAACTCATAAAATTTAGCGGACTCTAAAAACAGTGAGTTGAGGGAAATGTTATCTGAGTTGGAGCAATACGACTCAAAGTCCTCTAAGATGCATGCTAACATAATTGAGATATGTAAAGAGTTTGTTACCTTGTTGCTAGTAGTCAGAGCTTGCTGACTATTATCTCCTAGATCTTCTCCTAATGCGGTCATGAATGTCAGCAATGCTTCCTCACCTGACTCGTCATATGACAACACTAATCTGTCGTGATCAGGAATATTTGGAACCTCCGTCCTATAGAGCATGGATTTGGCAATGACACTTGAAGCTATGGTTTCAAACAACCTCCTTATACGATATCTCTCCTCTTTGTCCACTTGAGGGCACTCAAACTTAAAATGTTCGGGAGAGTTGCACTCAAAACACTCACGTTGGGGGCATTTGACGAATCTTCTTTCATCTAATTGAGGAGTATCAACTTAAGCTTTCGCATTCTTTAGCAATCTGGGGAGCCTTCTCCTTCCTTCAAGGTGGAGGTAGAAGTGGAGGGCGCTTCTGTCGTTGGTGGTCCCGCTGGTCTCTCTATGTGAAAGGACTTTTTTGTCTCTTTTAACTCTTGAAGTCCCTCTTCACAAAGTAGGCAACATCTTCGATGTGTATGCCTCGAGAATTGGTGGTTGTCCTGACGACTTCGTTCTTGTTCACCATTTGGATATCCCATTCATGAGCTTGCAACTGAGCAAACAACTTTGTGGTGGACATCTTAGAGAGATCCTTCTTCTTCAGAGTGGTCGTTTTCATGAATCAATCTTCTTTGGCCATCTTGGACAGGATCTTAGCATTTAGATCCACTGCAGAGTATACCTTGTCCAAGGCCTTCAACTCGCTGATTATCGAGTTGAACCGAGCCTCCCTGTCCTTGATGTTTTCTTCGGGGAGAATCATAAAGGACTCATACTTGTCCACGCAGACTTGAAGTTTGTTCCTCTTCATTTAGTCTGTTTGGTGGCACAAGCTGCTAAAATGATCTCAGACCATTTTGACATTGTTAAATTTAATGACATCTTTGATCATGGTCTCTGGGAGAGCTGAGACAATCAACTTATGAGTGATAGAGTCAAGTTGGACACGCTTTTTGTCCTTTTGTTTTCCAATTGACGTACGTCTTCTCTATCATCTCTTGACTGGTTGTGTCTCCTCCGTGACAAGGATTGACCTTTTTAATTCTGATACATCCGATTTCCAACACATCTATAATCTCTGGATGAATATTTTTTAGTTGGATTAAAGATCTCTTCTTCTATGTTGCGAATTTCTCCGCGTTGTATAGTGTAAGCTTTGAGATATTCATTGTACCTGCCAAAAACAAAATCAACAAAACCAAATCGCAATCAAATGGATCTAGTCCAAAGGGATAGAACAGGTAGTCTTATGAACCACCAGCTCTGATACCACTTGTTGGTCCCGAGATCAGAGTTAAGCAAAGGTGCATCGAAAGTCCTTCAGGGTTGAGCCATCCGAGCTGGTGACTCTTGCACCAGCACAGGTTTAGAAATGCAGTTGTTTTGCTGATAGAATATATTACTTAGCCTGTTTCAGTAATACAATCCAACACTGAGGTGTTAGGTTTTAAATCTAGCGCAAGAATATATAGAAAATAGTAAATAACACCAGATTTTATAGAGGTTTGGATAAAAACGTCATATGTTCTCTCTTTAGACGCACAGTCTGGAATCACTGAGCTGTCAATTACAAAGATGTCAACGATCTATTGCTTGCTGGTGAATGTCACGTCCATGAGTTCACTAGCGCATTCGTCAAGTCCTTTGCAAGTTAGAACTTCTTCATTCCTGAAGCGTGGGACACACACCACCTTGACCTTCAAAGTGGACGTGAGAGTTTGAGTTCCTCTTAAGAACATCAGTGTTTTGTATACACATATGATAGTTGCCATCTAGAAGTGATAACTCCAAGATATTTTCTTACTCAGGGAGTAAGAAAATAAAGTTAGCTCTTGCTCAAAGCACATAACCTCGTGCTCAAGAATGAACATGAAAAGTTGTTAAAATCTACCCGAAAGCTTTCAAAACTAGAAGTAGAAGCTTTGGTGAAATCGACAAAAAGAGAAAATGTGACTTTTAAAGATTTAAGTTACCTAAAATGATTACTCTTACCCATTATACCACCATATACTTAGGATTATGAATTGGACCCTAAAAGCAAAAACTCTTCCACCTAAACAACGCCTCCAAAAAGAATAAATTTTTTTGATATTGGCAACAAATGAATGGTATTACAGAAATGGACGAATATATTTAATTCAAGGCAAGAAAATATATCATATGTGAGACGTGGATAGATAAGATAGAGATGTATATTGGGTGCAGCAGCACTAGTATTCTAGTAGCATCCAAACTAAAACAAAATGTTAGCCTTAGCCTTATAACTTAACTAAGCTGAGGACTCGGTGTATGTGAAACCCACTACTCCATCGCTATACGGCCATAAGGGCACCCACAATAGTGGGATCTTATAAACAGTTAAGATCCCGTCATTTGTGTGTCACATCATTAATTATTATCATTTCATATTTTATAAATATCCACATCAACATCCACTATCATTTTTTATTCATCTACTATTTACTTTATATGATTAATGGGTCCCACTTGTCATAACAATTACTTAATATTATATAAATATATATATTCTTTATTTGTTTTTATTGAATATAAATAAATAAAATATAGTAAAAATTAATCAAATTACATTTAATTAATTTAAATTGGCTAAATAATAAAATTTGCCTAATTTAATTAACTAATTTGAGTTAATTGAATTTTACATTCAATAAAAACATATAATATTACACAATAAAATAACTCACAAATTCAACTTATAATATGTGAAAAGAAATGAAGTATAATATATATATTATATAATAGTTTAGATTTTATTTATATATAAAAATTAAATAAATAAATCTAAAATAAAAGCAAAAAAAATAAAAGGAAAAAAAGAAAAAAAAAAAAAAAGCTGCAGAACAACACACCATTCTCGCCACTCACGAGTGAAATACACGCTCCAGTCGATGGCTTGCGTGCAGCCCATGCGCGCGTCACTCAATGCCCTACACTCTGCAGGATCTTGGATCTTAAATAAGGAATCCTCTCTCCTCATTTCTCTTCCTCTCTCTGCCAATTGGACAAATGAAGCTGAGGTGTGGATCTTAATTTTTTAAGATCCCCTACAAATGCCCTAACGGCTAACTCTATTGAATATATATAATTTTTTTTTAAAAAAATGCTTAAATCGGGGTTTAGCTGGATTTTAGTGTTAAACCTATTCAAGCATTCCTTAAACAAAACCTTTAGAAATTAATCAATTAATTTGTCTCAATTATTTGGTTTAATTTTATCTTGCACGAATCTTAAAAGTCATTTATGAATATTATATATTTGAACAAATTTTGACAAATATCCTTATTTAACAATAACTATTAATAATAGAATCTATTAATTATGTGTCTACCAAGTTATTTTAAGGTATATATGTATGTATAAAAATAAATCTAAATTTAGAATAAAACTATATAGATGAAATCTGAATCAAATAATCTATATATATATATATATATATCTATATATATATTAAAACAATACTAGATACAAAATATGGTAGGTTTCAGTTGCATTAATTATTCATTAAATGAACTACTTACTTCAATAATTATAAAGTCAAAACTTTCGTACTTAGTAATATATTGTAATTTGATTGTTTAATTGAATTCATTTCAAATGATATAATAAATTTACAATTTTTGTAGAATAAATAAATTTTAAATTACCAAGTAAAAATATCAATCATGAATTTAGGGGTGTAAATGAACCAAACTGTTCGTGATTTACTCGGATCTCGACTCGATAAAAGCTCGTTCGAGTTCGTTTAGTAAAGCTCATTTATTAAATGAACCAAACTTGAGCATCATAGTATTCGACTCGTGAGCAGGCTCGTTAGCTAAAATTAGTAAGAAATATAAAATAATTACTTTTATAAAAATAATATTTTCATGATTTAAGAGTAACAATAATGATAAATCTATCTAATAATGAGAAAAATTTAGAATTTGAGCATGAATATGATTTTTTTTTTTTTTTGAAAAAATAACATTTTCTTCAAAATAATAATGAAAATCTTATATATATTCTAAATTAAGAAAGATCGTTCAGGCTCGATAAAGGCTCGATAACGTTCGTGAACATCAAAGTATTCGATAAAAAAGCTCGAAGCTCGACTCGAAACTAAACGAGTCAAACTTGAGCACGGCACTACTCGACTCGACTCGGTTCGATTACACCCCTAATCATGATTAAATTAATTAAGGGAAATAATAATAATTTAATCCTACTTATAAGCAAAGAAAATCATATATTCTTGAATTATGCATATTTTTATTGAATACAAAAATTTCCGTATATCATTGATTGCATAAATGAATAATAAATTTTTGAATGTTCATTATAATTTGATTGTTGATCGAAAGGCAATTTTATTGGAACAAGATTTTTTTGGAATATGCATGTTATAGGGATTAAATATATTATTTCAACTATTTTTGGAAAAATCATTATAAATCCAAAACTAATACTTGAATACATATCATTGATTAAGATCACCCTAAAATAATGGAATAACAAATAAGGTATGAATCAATTTGGAAAGATTTATGTAATTAAGAAATTAAGATATTAGATTACACATTTAACAAAAATCCCTGAAAATCTCATTATATATAACATATTTAACAAATTAAATCCCATTAAATCATTAAAAAAAATTGGATATGCAAAATCAATTTATATAATCAGGGAATCATTTCCATGCCATATAACAAAATCTTTATAATCGCAATAAATCGAAGATTATATTTATATTTTCTGAACATATCATTTCATTTTCTTCAATCAAATATTTAACTTTGTTATTTTAAATTTCAAATTAAGTTATGATATTATTGGAAATAATTTAAATTTATTTTAGAATTTTCTATAAATGTGGATTTTGCAATCTATGATTGCTAATTTATTCATAAATATCTATCATTTCCTTAACAAAAAAATTATCTTAAATAAAATGTAATATATGACACATTTTTTTCCTTAACATAATTATGTAGTGCAAACGTTTTAAGGAAGGATTAATCACACCATAAAATCTAAACAAAAATATAAGTTTATAATTTAATTTCACCTCTCAAAAACATGGTAAAATTTTCATTTAAACTTTTTTTTCACTCTATAAATACTACTCTAATTTTATCACAACTATAACAATTGATCTAAGCTTTGAGCTATTAAAAAGAGTCGAGAATACAAGTTTTTTTTATTGAAATTGATCCATATTCATTAGTTATTTTTTTTAATACATGATAGTTTCATATTTTAGCTATTGAAAAATATTAGATTGTGAATAACTCATTAACTCTGTATGTTTCAGTTTTTTTCTAAATGATTATTTATCATTAATTTAACAAAGTTTTGTGCTGTTATTGTATATTTCATACTCCCTCCGTCCCAAACGAGTAGTCCCTTTTCTTTTCGGCACGGAGATTAAGAGTTGCGAGTGTAGTGGAATTAATATTTTATTGGTGAGTGTGAAAAAGTTTGCTATTTTAGGAAAGTGGGACTAATTTATGGGACAAACAAAAATGGGAATGAGACTACTTCAACGGGACGGAGGGAGTATATTCTTTGATATTTTGCAAATGATTTATGGGAGAAAATTCAACATCATAGATGAATTTAGACCTTGAGCAACAAAAGTGATTAAAAAAAGAATTTTTAAAGGCGACAATAATATTAGAAGATTTTTTTTTTTCTAGCTAGCTACAAAAGTCAACAATATTGTAATATTGATATATTTGAGTATGTATTATGGAGAAAATTTTAGTAGTGTATTTTTTTAAGAATGTAACGTTGCAACATAAAATTTGAATTTCTCATTGTTATGTGGAGTTTATATTTTGAATTGAATTAGTTAATTATTTTTTTATTTGTGTGCATATTAAATAATTAATCTCATTGTTGATCTATGTTCTATTATTTAATTAATTTTATTTAAGTTTATCATTAATATCCATTGATAGATTTGTAAGTTAAAATTTTCATTAGTTTTTTAGTTTATGTTAGGTTAATTATTTGTTTTGCTTATATACTACAAAATTTTATTTTTATTTGTATAAATAATAATAATAATAATATTTATTTATTTTTATTTGTTACAAATAAAAGTGGTATTTCTTAAACGGCTTGAAGTACAATATATTTATATAATTAATTGACTATGTGTATAAATAAAAGATATTTATCTCTTATATTTTATAATTATATCAAGTGTACTAATGTAAACATACTCTTTTTAAATTATTTTTAGTTTTAATTATATTTTAATATATATATATATATATATATATATAATATAGCGACTATATAATTTTATAGTTATATAGATTGACTATAATTAATAAATCTTATAGTTTTAAAATTATTTATTATTAAATATTATTTATTTAACTTATGAAATTTTAAATTTATTTTTAAAATTTAAGATTGTGATGCTCATATAGATTTTTATTATATTTTTATGTTATTAAAAATTAATTTTTGGCTTATTTATATGTATACATAGCATCCATAAATTGATGGTATAGAAAATAATTTCTTAATCTGTGTAAGAATGAAAAAAATAAATATATTAAAAATTTATATAATTTTTTATTTATCTCTCTAATTTATCATTTTATATAAGAATTTTCCCCTCATTATCCTGTGGGGCCATACTATTTTATTAAAAAAATGATAAATTTGTAAATATTTCTTATAATGATAATTGTTTTAAAATTATAAATAAGGAAAAAATGTTAAGAGATTACAAAGTAGTGGAAGATAGCACCAAGTATTAATAAGTTGAGTACATTAAATTGAACCAACAAAATTTCAAATTGAATTGAAGATTTTGTAGAGCTTCTATTTAGTCAAAATGATTTTGATTTATATTCACTCGATGGTAATTATAGTTTTAAAATAAATATTTTTAAATCCTAAGAATATAATATTGTACTCTATCTGTCCCGCCAGATTAGTCCACTTTCCTAAAATTGAAAAAAATCTCCTCACATTAATAAAATATTAATTTCACTACACTCACAAACATTGGTTACTGTGTCAAAACCAAGGTGGACTGACTTAATGAGACGGAAGGAGTATAACTTATGCAAATATATTTTGAAAAAAGCGATACACTTAAAATTCAATTTCTTACAATTAAATAACACTCTATTTTGCAGTGAGTTAATTCTCAAATTTACATGTGAAGCAACTATTCTACAAGTATAATACTGAGAAAATGAAAAAGATTTGGAGAATAAATATAATTTCAAGAGTGAGAATGTTCATTTGGTGGACATGCCTAATGCACTACCAAGTAAGAATAACTATATCACTAAAACTATGATATTAACCTTATATCTCTATGGGGAGGAAATTGACTCTATCAAACACATTTTTATTTTTATTGATTAACCCCAATATTTACTCTTTTTCTTGCATTACGTGTAGCTATATTTTCCTTTTTTTTTTGGTTGACCTTTGATGCAATAGTTTATGATTTATATATTTTTAAAATTTATATTACTTGTTTATAAACAAAACATTAAATATAATATTATTTCTATACAAAAAATTAAGTTCCCACGTATCGCGTGAGTGCAATACTAATTGAGACGAAAAATAATAACAAAAAAATAATAATGATAATAATATGTGAAAGATTGGATTCGATTGTAGCTAGCCTTCAAATTTATTCATGAGAGTATGATTAAGTAGAAAATTCAAGACGAATCACGTCATGCGTGACGTTGCATTTCCCTCTATATAAATACTATTAAATTAATACACACTATCAATTTCAATTCTCACCCAAACCGTTCAATGGCTGCCGCGGAGCCACTCAAGAACAGAGTTGCCATTGTCACCGGTGCCTCCCGCGGCATCGGCCGAGCCATCGCCCTCCATCTGGCTTCGCTCGGCGCCAGAGTCCTCATCAATTACTCCACCAACTCGACTCAAGCCGATTCAGTTGCCGCCGAAATCAATATCGGCTCCGACGTCCGCGCTGCTACCTTCCGAGCTGATATCTCCGATCCGGAGCAGGTTAGGTCGTTGTTCGACGCGGCGGAATCCGTCTTCAATTCAGAAGTTCACATCCTTGTCAACTCTGCGGGCGTTCTGGACCCCAAATACCCGTCGCTCGCCGACACCACCGTCGAGGATTTCGATAAAACCTTCGCCATCAACGCGCGGGGCACCTTCATATGCTGCAGAGAAGCCGCCAACCGGTAATCTTGTCGAATGATTATGTTCGGTTTCTCAATTGAGCTGGAAAATGAACAGATAATTTGCAGGATAAAGCGCGGCGGAGGGGGGAGGATCATATGCCTGTCTTCGTCTCTGGTGGCGGCGCTAAAGCCGGGCTACGTGGCTTACACAGCATCTAAGGCGGCGGTGGAGGCAATGGTGAAGACTCTTGCGAAGGAGTTGAAGGGGACGGGAATAACTGCGAATGCGGTGGCGCCGGGGCCGGTGGCGACGGAGATGTTCTTCGCGGGAAAGTCGGAGGAGGTGATAAAAAAGGTCGTAGCGGAGTGCCCGTTTGGGCGGCTTGGACAGACAGATGACGT
>JAPKLW010000690.1:98582-129741 GCA_026898455.1 Plectranthus barbatus
CCACAATCTATATACTCAAAAAGAAAAATTTGTTAAAGTCATAAAAAAATAACTTTAAATTATTAAAATATTATTTTACTAATAGACTATCTTGAATAAATTGTATATAAATAATAGAAATTCTATTAAATTTATAAAAGAGACTAATAATTGTTTATTATATTCTTTAGTATTAATTGTGGTAGAAAGTATTTTGGCATCTTATAATATATTTTATTTGCTTTTTAAATCTCTAACTTAAATAAATTTTACTATAAATTTCAATTATATATTATTTTATTTTAATAAATTTAAAGATCCATTTATAAATTTATATTAACTCTATTTTTAAAAATATTATATTAAAATAAATTAATAACATATTACTTTTAGTCTATATCTATATATATACCAAAAAAACATCATATCAAAGTTAAAAGACAATTCTACTCTTAATACCCAATATTATTAATATTTAATATAAAACACTATTTTATCAATAAAACATTCACTCCAGTTTGAAATTGGTTAATTCTCAAGTAACATTTTAATTTATATATCTTAATAACATTTATAATGGTTAAAATATAGGTATATATCATTTTTGTAAAAAAATCATTTAAATACTTTAATCAAATTAAAAATAATGTTGCAGCATAAAATAATTCATATTTATATTTTAAGGAATTAATAATAATTTAATTATATTAACCAATTAATAAAATCAAAAAATTGTTTTGTAAAATAAGCTTGCCAACACTTTTAGCCCAATTTATTTTTTTAATAAATATTCTATATCCAGAATTTTATGTTTAGTTGGATTATTCGAATCAACATGCAAATTTGGGAGTGCATATGATATGAGCTCCGCTGTCATTTTTTTCGCACAAACTAAGCAGACAAAATATGTCGCGCCTGACCCGTTTCAGCCGTCAGACCATCGATCTAAAATCCCTCCACCACCGTCGCTCCTGGACACTGCCTTTTCTCTCATCCTTCTCCACTTCATCCGATTTGGCCGCCGCAACCGAACCGAAGCCACCTCCCGTCGTCGTCAAGCTCGCCAAGAATGTAGGGCGGGCGGTGTTCGCGTCTCAAGCTATTGCCTCCGGCGAAGTCCTTCATTCCGCGAAACCTGTGATCGTGCACCCACTCCTTTCTATGATCAACAGCGTCTGCTACAACTGTCTCCGGCGACTACCGAAACGGGACACCAGTGCCAGGACTCCTCACACGGTGTTGTTTTGCAGCGAACAGTGCGAACTGCAATCCAAGGTAATAATCAATAAAACTGGTAATTATAGTAATTCTGTAGGAGGGTTCGATCTCAATTCGGAACTATTAATTTTAATTCAATGAATTTGTCGATTTTCCGGTCATTGCCGTGCCGGTAGGATATTGGGCAAAAAATGAAAATAATTACGTTGAGGTTCATTTGGCGCGGTTTTTTTATATCTTGATCACTTATTTCGTTGTTGTTCGTTCTATATCTCGATTTTGATCATTTATATTCTTTGCTTCATGACAATAGAAGTTTTACGACGTTGAGAAGCAGGTAGACTGGTCAAGATTTCATGAATACTGCCGGTATGAATATCTCGTTTTTAGCTCTTACCAAATTACGTGATGATATTGGATTTTCACCGTTTCTTCTGTTGTAGACAGCAGGATCTGAAGTATCCTCTTATTGTCAAGCGCTTAGCTTGTCAAATTATTTCGAAAACGATTCCTTATGACCTATTTGATATACTCTACAAAGAGAGTTTGTCGGCCGATCAAATTTCTTTGGTGAGTCTCAAATTTCCCTGATGAAGTTGAAATTCTCTAACATGGAGCGGATAATATATGTTGACAGTGTATTTATAGGCTCAGAAGATCTATGGAATCATTTTTAACGTAGATATAAAATCTTTTCCATCTTCACACAAACTCACGTGGGGTAGAATATTGTGATCCTAACAGTTACAAGCTTAGGATGCTTGTGTGGGTTTTACATAATTCTGCTTTTCCTAACTAGATGGCTAATGTTGGCGGGGCTTTCTCTGTATCAGTTTAGATGGTACATGGGCTTTAACTCATTTCCAGTTGTCTATGTTTATTACCTTCATCAAAATTTTCTCCACACTTATTTCATCAGGGGCCTGTAGTTTTAGGAAATTATACTAGCCTAGGTAAGGTAATTTCTAGAGCAAATCTTACCTACATAAAAATAAGAGAGAGAGATGCTGAGAAACTGCCATAAACTTCATTTAACTCGGTCATTACTTTTCTTTTTCTTCATTTTCTCTTTGTAATGGTTCTCAGATGAGAGAGGAATTTACCCTGCTGAGTAGCATTCTCAAGGATGCAGATATTAAGGTAAACAAATGTGTACATGAGGACTCAGACTCAGTAAACGTGGGAGGGATGGAGGAGCAGTTGTCGTGTATCCTTGTGAAATGAAGTTTGTGAATATTTGAATTATTAAGCATTCCTTACCCAGAGAAAGCATAGAATGGACTCTTGAATGGTTTCTTGATTGATGGCTTTGATATATTTCCTGCGTGTAGAGTAACCAAAAGCACTCCTGAGGCCCGAGATGCAAGTATTTGTGCCTTTGAAAGAAAGGTGCAACGCCCTTGCCTAGCTGTGACTTGTGCACCTTCTAATGTAGTGAAGATGGTCTAACAGGAACTCTGATTAAATGAAACTGGAACTTCGATTAAAGAGAAACAATCGACACTAATGTGTCGCCCAAAATCCTCTCGCGAGGACCCAGCCGCAGCTGCCCGATTCTATTTTCTTCTTCGATGATTTTCTATTCTCTACTCAATACTTTAAATAAGAAAGAGAAGCTCAAAAAAGCCCCAAGTAACAATTCTCCCCTCAAGGAACAGCCTTGCTCTCAAGGCTGATTTTGAGATGTTTGTCGAACCTAGTTGTTGCCTAGTGGATCTCCCCACGAAAAGAAGTGCCTTTCTGCAAGCTGCGAGCAGACCGTTGGAATAACCATTAGAGAGAGGTTTCCAAAGGCTCATCACAGGGTTACCAGCTTTAGCTAATGATAATCTATCTCTGTAAGGAAAAGAATCCCCAGCTTCTAGCGTTTCCTTGAGACCCTTTAGTTTACATGGTCATTTTGTTTTCTCCTCTCAATTGGAAGTCTTAGCAATTTGATATTTTGTAGGATACATGGTGGACTATATGCATATATACCTTTGCTAGCAGCTTCATGACATAATATTCTTTACCCATCTTTTCTAAATTTGGCATGCCATATGTTTTCAAGGTCTTTGCATTGCGGTGCACCTGCATGTCAACATTTTTTGTTGTTCTTTGACCGATGATGATAGTTCTGACTGAAGAATGGTATACTGACACTTTGGCACGTATACGGGTCAATGCCTTTCGCATTGAACTGCCTGTACAATCATATGAAGACCTTCATTCGTTAGCTGCAGCATCTGTTGAAGGAAATGCTGCAGTTGGAAATGCCATGTATATGCTTCCATCATTTTACAATCATTCTTGTGGTAAGACCTCTAGTTTCACTGCTTACGCTTTTCCTTCTTTTGTTCAGAAAGCTTTGATGGCATCTTTATTATTTGTGGGAATTTGAATTCCAGCAGAAATCAAGTCAAAGAGTTGTGAATGGCTGTAGCTAATGTCACGTAAAAGTCAAAGCAATTAACATGCAATAGTGCTTTCATTGCAGATCCTAATGTAAATATTGTATGGACGGAGAATGCAGAAGGTAAAATGGTGGCTCTGCGTGACATTGAAGAAGGTGGATGTATTTCTTTTTACTAAATGAGTGGTGGTGCTTGAATTTGTTTTAGTTAGCAATATTTGAAACATGCATGCAGGGGAAGAGCTGCGGATATGCTACCTCGATGCGAGCATGGGTTACGAGGTGCGGAAAAAAATCCTGTATGAAGGATACGGTTTCCTGTGCGACTGCCCCAGATGTGCTGAAGAAGAAGCAGATGTTCATTAATGTGATGTAAATGAATATTTTATTAAGAAACAGATTACTTGAGTAGAATTTGTCTCCCAATATTGTCATTTCATCATGCACATGGAATATGGAATAGGGGCTGTATGAACTGCTCCGCATTATATACCTAGAAAACACGAATTATATATCTAACAAATATTTTTCTGCATTATAATATTATATTACTTTTATTTCATTATATGTCGTTATTTCATGCATTATATATGATATTACTTTTATTTTAGAGAAAATTTATATTACTTCCATTATAATGCATATGTTATTACTATATAATACATAACAATTGCAAATATAATGATGAATGATGATTTCACTGAAAAAATATGTTGCATTTTATCTATCATATTCTGCATTATATTGTACAATTGTAAACATTATATAAGAATTTATGTACTGTTACGAGAAATATGCATATAATTACTACTCCCTCCATCCCGAAATAATTGTCTTGTTTCCCTTTTTCGTCTGTCTCAAACAGTTATCTTGCTTTCCCGAAATGGAAATAATTAGGGAATGTTTAACTTAATTAAATATTACATAATTAATTTATTTAATTATCTAAATCCTATCACACCCCCAACCCTAATTTCTCACCCTCATTTCTCACTCTCACTGTGTGCGCCGCATCTCACCCTCATTTCTCTCCACTCGATTCTCTCCTCCTTTCTCCGATCTACATCTCCGTTTGTACCGTCGTGTGCCGCTCTCCCCACTCTCCTCTCCGATCGATTCTCTCTTCTGAAAAAAAATCCTAGTTCTTCGTCTGTCCCAAAACAATTATCTCACCCTCCGCTCTCTCCGCTTCATCTGCTGCCTTCTTCTCCACGCAATGAAGAAACCCAAGCCTCCATCAACAAATACATCTGCCGCCCTCCTCTCGCCGTCCTCTGTCACCGTTGCAGGTGACGCCGTTGTGTTGGGGGAAGATATATGGACCACCGATGAAGGCTTGAGTCTTTCCTCTCTGTTTCCTTTTTGTACCTCCCTAAGCCATCATTCACAGAATCTGTCAATGTCGATGCCGCCGGTACGGAGGATGCATTAGGGGCCGCGAACACAAATCCCGACTCACAGGATGAGGAGTTCGACGGTGACGGTGCTCTGAGCCGGCCAACAACTTCGAGGATGCGTCGGTGGCGAATGAAGCTGAGGAGGTTCTTCGAGCTTTTTGGAGCTTGAAGAGGGAGGTTCTTCGAGCTTTTTGGAAATGCCAATTTCCTAATATCAGGTGATATCTTACCATTATTTATGGTTATGTTGCCTCTGCGGTTATGTTGGTTTTGCGGTTATGTTGGTTCTGCTATCCTGCTGTGTTGGTTCTGCTATGTTGGTTCTGTTGTGTTGTTGGTTTTGCAGTTATGTTGGTTCTGCTGTGTTGTTGGTTCCGCGATTATGTTGGTTCTGCAAATTTTGGTTATGTTGGTTCTGCAAATGTTGGTTATGTTGCCCCTATTGGTTCATTAATGTTTATGTTTGACTATGGGATAAGAGGGTTAAATTCTAAAATGATGTTAATTGTTCACCAGTTCATTTTTTACTACATTTGGTTATGTTGGTTTTGTTTGTAAGAACTTTTATACATTTACCTCTTTCTCTTTGATTTTTTGCAGCTTTCCATATTATTGAAATAGTCATTGAAGAACATCTGAAATTTGCAGCAGCTTCTCCAATCTTCCCTCTCAATGGTTTGCCATTTCTGCAATGAAGAAGCAAGAATTGCACAATCTCTTCTCTTGTTGCTTTAGAAACATCTTTTTCTACACCCATTTCTAATGTATTGCTATTTTGTAATGTTTGTAGTAATGGATGAATGTTGGCTGAATATTTATAGAACAGGTTTAGTGGGAAATTTGAAATATTGGTGGCTAAATTTAGTTTTTTATTTTGGCACCAAATTTGAAAACTTCAAATTTTGAATTTCTTTTGTACTTTTTTTTTTTTTTATATTAAGTGTTAATAACTTTTACTAATTGTACCATTACAATCCCTTATTACACTCGTATTGGTATCTGTGCCGGAATGAAACCAGACAATTGTTTTGAGATTGAGGGAGTAATTTTTATTTTTAAGATGATTTTTTAATAGGAACTATAAAGTATTACTTTTATTTTGGAGCAAAATTATTTTACTTTCATTATAATGCATAAGTTTTTGATTTGTGCATAAGATTAATAATTTTCATTAGTTACATAGTTTACTCACACAATACATGTGCAATACAGATTTAGTTTAAAAATAATAAAATCATATTATTTGGTACATTAAAAAATAATTTTAAATTAAGAGAATTAAGATATTTATAATTTTAAGAGAGAGAAAAATAGAACTACATGCACTAAATATAAGATATTCATATCAAAATTATATGAAAAATATCTTAATTAATATAGAAAATTATAAATTAGGAAAATTCTCTAATCTTTAAGATTGAAACATATCTATTATTAATTTTTTAAAAGATTCTTGCATATATAAATTCTTATTCGTGCATCAAATTATTTAAAATTATTGTTAGAATGAACATTTGAATGTTTATCGTGTGAACTTTATTTTTAAGCTGTATCGATACTCTGTGGACCGCATTATTTTGACCTCCACATGCATTATATGCCTAGCAAACATTCATTATATACCTAACAAACATTCATTATATAATATGATAAAATACATTAATATAATATAACAAAAAAAATACATAATTAAAAATAAATAATGTATGATCATCTATGGTTCTATCAACTTAAAGCCAAATCCGACTTTGTTTATATATTTCTACAGTTTCAGTCATTTGTGGAGAACCAATTCTTGTGCAAAAAAAGAAGTTTCAAAGCAATGGCGGAACGGAGTTTACAAATAATCACCTCCAATCTCATTTTGTCTAATGTGGAGTTCATCATCAAATGTCTTGTCCCTACACTCCTGCTCAAAATGGTCGCGCAGAGCGAAAACGTAGGCATATAACATTGATGGGTCTTGCTCTCTTATTTCAATCCTTGTCTCCACCGACTCTATGGGTTGAAGCATTTAGTACGGCGGTTTACACCATAAATCGACTTCCATGTACTCTTAAGAATCGATCACCATATGAGGTACTTTTTCAACATTCACCAGTTTTTGATTCATTCCATGTATTTGGTTGTTGTGTTTATCCATGTCTCAGAGACTACGCCAAAACTAAGTTCGAACCACGCAGCTTGTCGTGCATTTTTATTGGGTATAACACCAGTCACAAAGGATTTCGATGCTTGGATCCTCTTACCTCACGGGTCTATATTTCTCGTCATGCTCGCTTTGACGAGTTTTGCTTCTCCTACAATCACCGAGCTCCCAAATGTCCATCTCCCAACTTGATATCTCTACATATTCCGACAGTTTTACATATACCACAACCGCACCACCATCTCCCTCTCCGCCACCACATCTGCCCACTACTCAACCTCCTCTTCCTTGCCACATTTGCTCTTCTAATAGTCCTCATCACCTTATTCCACCACCTCCCGAACCTTCACCCCCCACACAACCCTCATCACAGTCCCCCGCCCTCGCCATTACATCCACCCAGCCCTACACAAAGCCCGCCTCATCAGCAAGATAATCCCGTTCCACCTGCTTTTCGTCTTGCCTCTCATCCCATGCAAACTTGAGCCAAGTCCGGAATCTTTAAGATCAGATATCCTGTCGACTTAACTCTTCTTGCCTCGTCCAAACTTCATTTCGCTCTCGCCACAACTTTGGAACCTCGGGGTATTAAATCAGCCCTTAAACACCTTCATTGGGTGTCAACTATGAATGAAGAAATGCACGCTCTGCGTATGAATAATACATGGGATCTCATCTCTCGTCCTTTAAATTCTAATGTGGTTGGATTTAAATGGGTGTATCGAACCAAGTTGCACGCAAATGGTTATGTAAATCGCTATAAAGCTCATTTGGTTGCTCAGGATTTCAGCTAACTTCGTAGTTTTGATCTCACACATACATTCAGCCCGGTCATTAAAGTTTTCACAATCCACAACATCATGCTAACGTACATAAAAAGGTTCTCATTAATTAAACTATATCTCTAAAGGGATTTGATATATTTGTTAGACACTTTCAAATAATTAAGTGATCATTAAGGGTAAATTAGACTTTTTATTTAACTTTTGCTATTTTGTGCATTTCTTCATAAGAGTTGTCATTTTTTAAATATATTTTTATTTTTTTGCTATTATTTTTATTTTTTTGCTATTTTAAATTATTTCCTCTAGTTATAATGCATGCATAAAAATAGGAAAAGAATATAACAAAAATATCTAAAATCTATCTACAAGATTATTCATATCTATATATATCTTCTTCATCATCATCATCATCTACGCGATTATCGTCAACACTTGTCATGATGCTTGAACAGTTGGACCAAGAAAGAGCACATGCGTAAAATGCGACGTATATCTTTTATTTAATTAATTAAAGTATTTATTTAGTAATTATATCGATAGTAAAATGCATGCATGCATGGGTAAAATTACGAGTAAAGGAAGGAAACTTCTTGAATATCGATCATTAATGGTGTTGGTGTTGGTGTAGTGGAATGGAGAGGAGAGGAGATATTTGGAATTTAGTTAGGACCACCCCAATTAAGTAAAGTAATGCCAGAAAAAGAAGGCCGAAAATATTGAATGCAAATGTTTTAAGTTATTAATCAAATCAATTCAATATATCTAGCTAGTTAGAAATGATTGAAAAACTAGCTAGTAGCTAGGAAAATTAAATGAACTTGCATTGCTTGGTAGTTAATTAATAATGTATAACTCATAATTAGTATTTTTCATGTTGATTGGGTTTCTTGAGTACTATTAATTAATGGAAACACAAATCAACCATAGTACACAACTAGCAAGTAGCAGCATGGATCGGAGGAATTAACTTTTTTTTTTATATATATAAAATCAATTATTAAATTCATCACCAGAACGTTACCTAGGCCGGTAATTGTTATATATACATAGATAGATAGATCAATTTATTTGTCTTGAATTGTATATATTTTTAGGCCTGGGTTGGTGAAATAATTAATGCAATTACCCATATACTCCTATGTATGTATGTATGTTTTTGGGAAAGAGACAATATTTGTGAATTTCAACATCAAGATCCTCTTAAGATCTGAGGAAAATGATATTTCACCAGCATTTTAGCTAGGGTTCCACAAATTCAATTGTACTTGTCCATCTTCAATATTGATTCAATAATCAACCCAGCCAGCCCCCCCTCTCCCTCTCTCTCTCTCTCACACACACACACATATCCATATATATATATATATACACACACACAATTCCATAGCAATAAGCTGTCCTGCTCGTTCTTTAGTTTTACTTTACCCACAAAGGTTGCTAAGCATGCAAGCATATGACAATTAATATTTAGTTTGATATTTGTTTGGAGAAAAAAGAAAAAATGTTTTTCAGGTTAATCTATAAAAGAAGGGTTGTGATTAATGGAAATATATATACCTGATGACGACGTACGTTTTACCATAGGGATGATGACGTATGTTTTACCATAGGTTATGCATGCATTTCGCATTTTTATAACACAAATGATCCAGTAATTTTGATTAATATTGTGGTGCAAATATAATTTTACATGAATATTGATTACCCATTTTAAGGCTTGTTTCATTAGTTTGTGTAGTTTTATAATGATTAAGTAGTGTTGATAGTACTCCACTAAAAAATCGATGTATAATTATTGGTTCATTTCAATAGTTTTTATTATTGACCCTCTTAATTATAACCATCATTTTAGTATTAATTTCCTTAATACAAGCGTGGTTTAATTTTAGTACGTAATAATAATATTTTTTTTATATATAAAAAGAAAACGAGAAGCTAATTAAATGTGCTGCGTGAGTTTTAATAATAAAAGTAAATTTGAAGCAATAAAAGAAATGGGGCCTATTATAGGTAGAAAATATAAATATAAAGTTAATAACATTAATAGGGTTCGAATGTGACACATGGATCTGGTGGTGTAGTTAATTTTATCGATTGGTCTCAATATTATTATTATTATTATTATTAGACATGACATGAGTCCTAAAAAGAATACAATTAATCCATATAAGATATAGAGGGAGATCGAGGATATATAAAAATTAACAGCAGGCAGCTCGATATTAATATATATTTTAATGGGGGAAAGAATTAGAAGGGTAAAGTTTAATTGTAAAACTTAGAAAAAAGGCCATATATTGCAGTGTACTTGCATTGCATCAACTACAACGGGACAGGGTTCCTACATCAACTGTAAATAATTGTGGTGATCAAAGCAACTTAAGACAACGACTTGTCTTAGTCTACCGTCAAAATCGGTGATCAATGTACATATGGTTGGATTAAAATAAGAATATTTTAATCCACAGTTAAGAATTAATATATTAATGTAATTTATACATTATAACATAATTAGATTTTGCCTTTATTTTAACTAATATTTATATAACTACTATATATGTATTGTATGAAAAATTATGCATTCTATGTCTACTTATATGTATTTTATGCATTATTTTATTTATTTCACAAAAAACGAATAAAATGCATATATGAGGGATTAGGGTTTAGGGATGCCTTGTATGGTTGCTCATCCCTTTTATATTACATGAATCCAAAATTCAATCATTAGATTTGAATTTGGACGATCTCGATTTAATTTGAAATTAAAAAATCTTGGTGAATTATGTAATGAAACATACTACATTATTTAGATATAATAGTGATTTTGATACACACTATTTGGTAATTACCTAAAATATGGAGAACACCCAAAATTGGATGTTTCTCTCTATTCTAAATTTTTTTTTTGTAAAACTTTAAATAATATTAAATCACTCAATTTAAATTATTTTTCACATATTATATATCAAATTAATGATAATTTAATTATCTTTTAAACGAAATTCTTATTACATATGTTCGTAATAGTATATTCATAGTAAAACTATATAATGTAATAGCTACAACTAAATAATATGTAACATAATACAAAGGATAATGTAATGATAAATTTAAAAGTAATGTATCATTATTTTGTTCATTATTCATTGTGTTATTCATACATTTTATGTCAATCAAATGTTACATTATGGAATGTGTTGCGTCTTTTTCTCTTACCTCATCTGGGCCTTGAGTACATGATGTGTGCGGAATAGTAGACGAATTAGAACATTATTTAAGTTTTGAATGTTACATTATCTACGATAAATACGGTGTGTTATTTGTTTACAATTTCAATATTATATCAAAACCTCGAGTCATATTTAAAAAATAAAATAAAAATACGCTATAAAAGATAATGTAGTAGATAAAGAATAAATAATGCATCAACTATCATATAAATAATGTGCCATCTAAATGGTTAAAAATTGCAACTTAAAATGAAGGATGCGACATCAAACTTCTATGGATAACTTTTCTTCCGATTGTTATATATGGTCTGATAGGGTTTTTCTCAATGATGTATCTCTTGTATTATTCAATATATATAGATATTAAAAAGATATGAATAGAAAAATAAAAGGATACAACTATCCACAAAAGATATAAAACCCTATATATCTATATGCATGCATATCTTGTATATCTTGATTGAGCATGCGAGTATATTTTGTCACCCCCCTCAAGCAAGATGTCAGGAACTGTAGAGACGCGAAGCTTGCAACAAAATGATTCAAATTGAGGGTGTGGCATGGCTTTTGTGAAGATATCGGCGATTTGCAGATCCATAGGAACAAATTCCGTAATGAGCTTGTTATCTTTGACAAGTTCGTGCACAAAATGATAATCTATATCAATGTGTTTGGCATGCTTGTGAGCAACTGGATTTTGAGTTAAAAAAGATTGAGTTGTTGTTGTCGCGTAGAAGACGTAGTACAATTGATAGATGTTGGAGGTCTGGACTCGATCCGACCCAGTTAAGTACCAAATTTGGGTTCAAACCACAATCCGAACCTATTATCGACCCAGGCACGGGAAAAGCATCCGTCTTAAAGCTGAATAGGATCAAAGCTCGGAGCAGTTTGAAATAAGTAAAAGTAATCAAAGCAGTTCGAATAATATCGAAAGAAGTCCGATCAATACCGTACGCAGCTCGATCGAAGTCCGATACAACGGAGGAAGGAGCTCGATGGAGAACCACACACTTCATTTCCCTAGCAACGGCTAATACACGAAGGATTCGGAACTACCAGACCCCCACCTATCAACCGCCCCGATAATTGCGGGCTCGACTCCAGACAGTTGAGAACGGCGCGGAAACCCTAGGGAAAGGCAGCTCCTATAAGTAACTCCCCAATCCATTGTAAAAGGGACGGCAGCAAGAGAGAAAAGGAATATATGTTCATAACAATCCCATTGTTATTTTGATCCAGAGAATAGCAAATAAGTGATAGACTAGTCAAATACTTTCCTGTGTATCTCATCAAAAACGTCTCTGTTCGTCTATTCCTTTTATATTATTCGAATCACTTGTCGTTCTCGGGGCTCCGATTCCATATCAGATCGAACCTCAACAATAGAGGAATGCGAAGCTCACGAAGTAGGGAAGATAGCCAAACAATTTTAGCGGTGGTGCTGGCCATGGTGCGATACTCCGATTCACAGCTTAAACGAGCAACAGTAGGTTGCTTCTTGGCACTCGAAGACACTAAGTTTCCAGCTAAGAAAATAGCATGTCCATTGGTCGATCTTCTTGTATCTAGGCAGCGCGCCAAATCTGCATCCGAACATGCTACCAAGTTGTAGGATGGGTGCCGATAGAATGAAACATCGTGGGACATAGTTCCTTTTATATAGCGTAGTATCCGTTTCACAGCTTGAGAGTGATCCAAAGTAGGGGCCTTGAGAAATTGGCTAGCGAGGTTTACTGAAAAAGAGATGCCGGGATGAGTAATTGTAAGATATTGAAGTGCACCAACGATAGATTGATAGAATGTGACATTTTTTAATGTTGCGCCTTGTTTGAGAAAAAGTATGTCCTTCCGGCAACGAAGTGGCCACTGGATGAGCATCGATCATGTTGGTACGAGCAAGAATATCCCGAGCATATTTAGCCTGTGAAAGAAAGAAGTGACCTCCAAACCCAATAAGTAATTAAGACGACCCATGTCTTTGATAGGAAACTCGGAGTGCATGCAAGATATAAAAGTTGTGATATAAGTCGAGCTACTGCCTGGAAGAATAATGTCATCAACGTCAACAAGTAAATAGAGGAGGATATCACCATGAGAGAAAACAAACATAGATGTGCCTGCTTTGCAGCAAAGAAAGCTGAATGAAATGAAAAAGGAACTCAGCCGTTGGAACCAAGCACACTGAGCTTGTTTGAGACCATATAATGCCTTCTTGAGTCGACACACATGATTCAGAAAATGAGAATCAACGAAGCTAGGGGGATGATCCATGTAAATGGGCAACGAGAGAATGCCATTGGGAAAAGTATTTTTTACGTCGAGTTGATGAAGAGATAGCCATTTGAAACGTCAAGGGAGTGGACGGTATGAACAATAATTGCCTTAACAACAGGACTGAAAGTATTAGAGAAGTCTAGACCGGGAATTTGAGAGAAAATCTGAGCAACAAGGCGCGCTTTGTGTCACTCAATACTACCATCGGTTTAGAATTTAGTGCGAAAAAACCCATTTCGAGCCAACAATATTTGTGTTAGTAGGCCGAGGAACGAGATCCTAAGTTCCATTTTTTTGTAAAGCATCCATTTCCTCGGGCATGGTCGCTAGTTAAATGGGGTTTTCGCAGCTGATTTATACCCTTTGATTCAGGAGAAGCAAGAAGAGCATGATGAAGGCGAGTGGAATCATAGTAGGCAAGATGGCGTGGCTTGAAAATTCCAGCAGACGCGAGTAACCATATGGTGACCGTGGAGCTGGGGGTTTAGCTGGAGGAGTAGGCACCGACGAACCATGTAGGGGAAGCTCAATACAAAAAGAGGTCGATTCCGAAGTGGTAGGACAAATTTTGCACGGTGAAGAAACAGACGGTGAGTCATCATGTGTTGGGGCGGGAGGAGGGCTGGAATCAGGAATGTGCAGCGAAGAGGCTCAAGAAATACCAAGATATCGAGTTGTGGTAAAGGAGCCGGACGAGAAGGACTGGCCAGTGGAAATAAGCTCTCATCAAATCAAGCATGGCACGTAGTGTAAATACGTAAAGTAGAGGGATCAAACAAGCGAAAACCCTTGTGGATGGAAGAAAACCCAATAAATATGCACGGAATGCTGCGTGGAGAGAAATTGTTTGCTGCATAATCACAAAGACACAGATACACACGACAACCAAATGGATGGAAGTTGGCAAAGTTTGGTGTAGAACCAAATAAAACCTCAAATGGTGAGTTGCCTCAGAGAACAGATGAGGGGAGACGATTGATAATATATATGGATGTGCAGAGAGCATCAGCCCACATAGATAAGGGAAGACGTGAATGAAACAACAAGGCAAGACTAGTCTCCATAATATGCCTATGTTTTCGCTCAGCGCGGCCATTCTGCAAAGGAGTGTAAGGACAAGACCGCAAATGAAGAATGCCTGTAAATCAAAAGAAGTCTTGAACAACTTTATTAGTGAGTTTTGTGCCTCATTCGCTTTGAAATGTCTTAATTATAGAAGATAATTGATTTTCAACAAGAGACGTGAAAGACTATAAATGCACGAAGAAATATGATTTTATTGCCAAGGGATAAAGCCATGTAAAATGATTGTAATCATCAATAAATATAACATAATAGCAAAATTGTGCAGAAGAAGTAACGGGAGCAGGTCCCCATGGATCACAGTGAACAATATCCAACACATGAGATGAATGTTTTTCATTTAAAGTAAATGGTAAACATGAGCTTTTAGCAAGCTGTCATGTAGAACAAATGGGAGGTTTTGGCAAACAAGAGGTGACATAAATATGTCCTTGTTTATGAAGCAATGAAATAGAATCAAAAGAAACATGACCTAAACAATTATGCCATAACTGAAAAGAAGCACGTAAATTGTTGGATGATAGCTAAGAAAGAAACGCCGGCTGAACATGCTCGAGAACATAAAGGCCAACACTACGGCGACCACTTGCAAGAATGTCCTTGTTCCTTGTGTCTGAATAGTAAATGAATTATCAAAGAATATTAACAAGATAATCAGACGTGAGCATGCTAACAAATATCAGGTTTTTAGTAAACAATGGAACCATCAAGATATCCAAAAGATTAAGAGAATGTGAGAGACGATAATAACCAATATGAGAAATATTGAGAGGAGCACCATTACCAACAACAACACGATTAGTCCCTGAGTAAGGCCGCAACGTGTCAAGAGTGTCGGGATCTGGATTCATGTGAGCGGAAGCGCCTGTATCCAAAAACCAATCTAAAGCAGTTCAGGAGAAATAGAGCAATTTGCATTAAAAAGCTTTAGCAAGCTTTGTAGTGGAAGAATGCTAATATCGATCTAGACAAACATTGGCACAATGGCCATCTCGATGATAACTTTGGCAGTGTGGAGGATGACATTGAGTTGATTGACCATTGCCACCACCAAGGCAACATAGAGAGGAATTTCGGAAATTGTTGCCTCCACTTTAGAGTTGTCGCGGCTCCTTTGTGATGAAGAAGATTGTTGCTGGCCATAAAAGGCAACCGGTGATACGGAAGAGCCTTCCATCGAATCTTGGAAAAAAGAAAAAATCTCGGCTTTCGAGAGAAGATCATGAAAAGAGAGAAGGGTCATGAGAGCCATTTGAGCGATTGATAACGAAGAAAGGGATGTTCGGAAGCCACGAAAGAACTACTGAGCCTTATTTGTGTCATTAACTGGACGTCCAATAGCAGCCAACTGATTGCAAATAGCAGAACTCTCGACCATACTCAGTAACGGAACGAGAATCGTGTTTGATAAGTTGCAAATCATCTTTCAAACGGAGTTCGTGGGCTTTGGATTTATTGTTGAGAGCCGAATCAAGAGCTAAGCATACTGCACGAGCCGTAGAACAGCCAAGGACTTCTGCCATAGCTTCTTCGGAGAGAGTAGAGAGAAGAAGACTGAGGAGACACTGGTCTTGGAGATGCCAAGCCGCGAAGGCCGGATTTCAGGTCACGACACCGGACGGAGAAGCGAGATTGATGGGCGGCGATGGAAGAGAGCCATCAACACACTTCATCAAGTATTGGCATGTAAGAAGGGGCACGATCTGAGAACGCCACAGAAGGAAATTTGATGAAGATAATTTGATCGTGATCATATGAACCAGGGTGGAGAGGGGAAGGACATCAGCGTCGGGAGCCATGATGTCGAAGGGGGAAGAGAGACGACGTTCGAGGAGAGGGAGGGAATATGGATTGTAATCGGGCTGATACCATGATAAGATTTTCCTCAAGGATGTATCTCTTGTATTATTCAATATATGTAGAGATTACAAAGATATGAAATGAGAAATAAAAGGATAAAATGATCTACAAAAGATATAAAACTCTAGATATTTATATGCATGCATATCTTGTATATCTTGATTGAGCATACGAGTATAACTTGTCATGGCCTTTGTCCCCAACCTCTGCGACTTGCACGCCGCCCAAGTCGCGCCGCCCTTCCTCCTGATTGTCGGTGATTGTGTTGCACCTTATCACCACGACTACCACCCCTGCTGGAGATACGCGAGAGGAGAACACGCCGCTTGTCGGCTCTCGCCTGTGCAACCACTACCTTCGGCCACCTCACGGCCCCTTGCCACCTCGACCACCGCCGCTGTCGCTGTTGGAGATACGGCTATTGCGAGAATGCAAAGATGCAAGCTAAGGCGCAAGTGAAAAAAAAATCTACGGGAGATCGTGGATACCATAAAAAATGGTTATGAAAAATTTTTGCAATCTATTTTAATTGGATTGATAGAAGATATGATATATTTTCATTAAATATAATAATTACAAAAGGATCATATATGACCCTTAATGAATAAAAATTAAGGAAACATAAATTTATAATTTATAAAATATGAGGATCACAAGATAAAAAAAAATAATTAATTAATTAATTATTCACGTTAATATTCTTTCAAAATTTTCTCCGGGATATATTTCTCTCTCCTCACTATTTTACTCTCCAAAATTTTATAAAATTTGAAACAATTGCTGATGATAAATTAATGATAAATAATTGCTGATGATAAATTAATGATATATAAATGTGGTTTTATATATTTGCAATTATTAGTGACATGCAATTACAAGAGTATACATTTGCAGGAGAGAGAGAGATGCAAATGAATGTATATGTTATGTGAGTTGGAAGAAAAGCAACTACTCCAACAAAAAAGATAAAAGAAAAAGGAAATATATATTGAAACCAAGTATGAAGAATATGTATATATGGATATGGCATACATAGACCATGTATATATATATATATGTATATGTATTATCTGGTACGTACGTACCTCATGATAAATGTATGATAATGTGAATTAAATTAGAAATACATAAATATATACTACAACAGAACAAATCGCTGGCCCTAGCTCCTCATCCTCCTATTCCTATTTTTTTCCTTTGTTTACTTAGTTTAAATCATCCCTTCCCTCCTCCGCATGGAGAAGAAGAGTTGCGACGTCATGAGAGAGACTCGAGACTTCATGAGTGTGGAGTCTTTCTCTCAGTTGCCCTTCATCCGCTCTACTGCCAAAGACAAAGACAAAGCAGCACCCATGAGGCTATTCGGCAAAGACTTTACTGATGAGAGCAGCAGCAACAACAGCAGGAGATCATTCGAGTGCCATTACTGCTGCAGAAACTTCCCCACCTCCCAAGCTCTCGGCGGCCATCAAAATGCCCACAAGAGGGAACGCCAGCAGGCCAAACGAGCTCACCTCCACTCCACGCTTATGCTCCACCCCGATCCACACCTCTACTACACCACCATCAACTCCAACTACAACTACAACTACAACTACGCCCGCCCTCTCCCTTGGGCCCCTCACCCCCACCCAATCAACGCCACCCCCTTCCCCTACTGGCCTCCTCACAGTCACAGTCACAGCTCCCACCTCCCCACCCCCGCACCCTCGCCGCCTCCTTCCTTCGCCTTTGCCTCCAAGGATGATCAGTTTGCTTCTCAGACGTTGCGCTTTGGATATAAATCGAACCCTCAAATGCATGAACATGTGAGTTTGGATTTGCATCTTTAAATTTAGTTTCATAAATAAATCAGCTGATTTTTATTTGTATCTTGAGGGAAGAAAAATACAAGTTTTTTTTTTTTTCTTCTTTTTTCTCAGGCAGGGACTAGCTAGCTACGTTGCCATTTTCTGAGTAATAATTAACAGATGCGTTTAATTTCTTCTTCATTACAGATTGTATGAAATTGGATTTCAACACATACATAATTCTTAATTAACACATGCGATATCGTGTAAAGCCAGATTATATTAATTTGGGTCTAATCTTTAACTAGAATAGAATATCATTGATTTAAATATATATATATATATAGCATAGTAGCATACGTACTATATGAAGAAGTAGTCAAATTGATCATTTGATTAGCCTCTTTAGGAAATGTCATCGACAGACGACTTTAATACTCTCGCATAAATAATTATTATGATTCTTACTATTTTTTTTTATTTTTTTTTGAAACTGTCACTTATTAGCACATGCTTCCACGGCTCTAGTACATAATATGATGACCCAACCCAAGGCAACATTGATTGCTGTCGACGCTCAAATTTGTCTTACTGCTGTGCAAAAGTCTGGTAGATGCTACTATTCTACTTCTAGTAATAATTCATATATGTCATCACCTGTATTTATATATATATGGGTGCAAATCTATTAGTAACTAAACTAGCATTTCACGTATTCAACCACTCTCCTCCACTTAACATATATATCACCATATCATATACAATTACAATATATACATACTGGAAGTATACATTTGTGCAATTATGGTGATTACCCAGAAAGTAATTAAAGCATATATAATGAACACAATTACTTGAGAAAATAATAGTTCAAATAATTAAGAGAGTGGTTATTTTACTTTTATTTTCTCTCTTTTCCTCAGAATGAGTGTTTCTAAGTGTGTGTGTGTGTGTGAGAGAGAGAGAGAGAGTCGAAGCAAGTATCTGAGTGAAGGCCCACAAATTAATGGAGTCTGGTGAGGACATAAACAACATGTGGAGAAAAGTAGAGAAATAAAAGGCACAACAAAGACGTATGAAGAGCAGAATGCATTATGGAAGGTAGGCTGAGCCAAAGAGGAGGACCACTGGGATCCAAGCAACACCGTTTGGAATCCACGACACCAACAATGTATGATAACGATGCACCAGCACCACAAACACACATCCCATGAAATTGAATCATCTCTAGCTCTATCTACCATGACCAGGAGCACCAATCATTCACCTCAAACATGTATTATATATCATCATGACATGAATCAATGCAAATAACCATTTCCACACCACCATACCTACCTGCAGTAATTAAGAATGTAGCTCAAGTTAGAGTGTTTTGTATTACAAGACAAGAAGCCTGCTTCTGCATTTAACACACTTCCACCAGCCAGCAATATAATAATGAATGAAAATTAGACATCACAGAATTATGGAATTGATAACTCAGCTTTGAGTTATATCTTTCTCCAGCTACCCCCAATTATTCACTGCAACTGCATCCTGACTTCATAACTTATCAACTATTCTTAATCTAGACTACATGGGGTATTTGAATTGTCAATAAATTATAACTTGGTTGCATTTGCATCCCTCAGGCAACGGTAAAGGCCATTAAATGCAAGCACCAAACCCTCACCATCATCCTCCCTTCCTCATAAAGATGAAACACACAGTCCTTACAAAAACTTCATCCATCAAAACATTCTACCATGCTCTTACTCCAACACATTCCAAAATTTTAACTTCCTTTCACAACAGCTATATGCTTAAGAAACCATAGATTTGAACTGATTTGAGTATAAGAATGTCAGCAAGCAATCCCTTCCAGCATTTAATTAGTTAGCATTTCCTATCACCAAAATGGCAATTGTATATCATCACCACATGTTCAAGCAAATTTAACAGATAAAAAATAGAGTTTCTAAATTTACAGATAAAGCGGAAATACAGTAAATACAAAATTGAACCGAGTAAGTGGATAGGGATTGAAACTCCTCCAGCAAATCATGGAAGTTGCTTCTGTCGAATTCTGGAGAGGTGATTGTCTTCAATGTGTCTTGTGAGCAATGAAATACCATAATGAGATGCACTTGAAGCAGCATAATAAGAAGTGACAGTGAGTTGACTGAACTTAGGAAGCATATAACCTGCGAATTAAGGCAACAGTGGATCATTCTGAAATAAGATGATGTTAAAGCCTTCAGAAAATGGACCATAGTAAACTGGAACAAGGTAAGTACCAGGTCGTGGTACGCAAAAGAGAGTGCTACACTGTGTTTTTATTTTTTGGGTATTAAACATAGAGATGTAAAACGGGCCAACCCGTCGGGTTTCGGGCTAACCCTATCGGGTTGCGGGCTATTCGGTCCGGGTTGAATCGGGCTGGATATAAATTATAAATTATATATAAATTATACAAATCTTAATCTTAACAATCGAGCGCCTCAAGCATGAGAGGCGAACTTATTTGTAAAGTTACCTATAAATTATATATACATCATTTTATCACTTAAATACACATTTTCAATATTTTAAATATATAAAAGATCTTATATTCCATGCAAATCAACAAATATTCCACCAAAATATAAAATATAATAGATTTAAACGTTCAAACTAATACCCCAAAGTTAAAAATAAGCCAACACAAAAATAAAAAAACCAAACAAGAAATCAAAATATATAAATCAAACTTTTCAGAAGATAAAGTATCTATAATTTATTTTATTCTTGTCTTTTCTATGATATGTTGTGATGAGAAATCAAAAAAATAGAAATCAAATTTCAAATTTAAGTAATGCTGATATTTAGCATTAAAAAAAACATTGTTTCACACATTTAAAAATATTTGATTTTGTAAAAAATCATTGATATAACATGCATGTTACTACATTTCTTGCCTCGCATACCAAAATTCTCGCATTTCTTGCCTCGCTCGCCTCAGGGCCGCCTCATGTAATCTGCGTGCCTCACAGTTCTTGAGGCGACATTCTAAATCTGAGGCGCGCCTTTTAAAACCAAGCCAACCACATTCTTAAAAAGAGCTCACCCAAGTCCTAATAAATTAAACCTTGATTTTCTCTCCGTAATCTGTCATATCGCTGCTCATTCCCCTATGGATGACTTTCTTCATTTTTTTTCCTTTATCTTCAAATTTTGTGCTCCAGAATTCCCAGAGCACTGGAGAGTCAAAAACAGGAAAGCACATCCCAAAATGTGGTACTATGTGGATAATTAGCAAACTAAGTAACAAAGAAAAAGGTCACCACATACAGTGGGAAAAAAAATGCATCAGATATTATTCAAAAGGCCAAAATTTGTGGGATATACGTAAAACAAACTTAAAATGAGATCAAGCAACTATATTTACATAAATATAAATGGCACGTACCTCCAAAAGCAGCACTAGCAGCAGAAAACATCAAAAGTGGGGGAATCTGCCAAATGAAAATGGCCAAAATATTAAGAAGCATGAACAAATGTAGAGGAACAAGAAGAAAGAGATTTTACAACAGAAAATAAAATATTTCAATGGATTGACAAACAAAACATAGGCATACCCCAATAACGAGAGGAAGCCACTTTCTCCCCTTGACACGATTCTGGAAATAAGGAATTCCTAATAACATCGTCATAGGTGAATGAGATTAGACAATAGCCACAGACTACACTTCCATGAGTAAGAGGATGGAATAAATTGGTCTACCTGCATTAAAACCATGAACTGTGCTGATCATACCACCAATCCCAGAGCCAACCTAATCATACAAACAGAATTAGTACCAAAAACAATCACGGCTATCAAGGAGGGCGACATCACGACGACAGGACATAGGTGAGCTGCAATCATTTTGGTGTGTGAGTGTGCATGTGAATTCAGAGTAGACATATACAGAATCACAAAGCATTGCACCTGTAGGCATCAATAGCTGCTATTGTAACAATAATTGTACGCAAATGGAAATAGAAATCAGAGCCCACCATTTCTTAGCAAAACCGTACTATGACTGATACTAGTATAGAGAGATATATGTTATGGATACATTACTCTAAGAGGCAAACTCATGCTGCTATGTGCCTTTAAGCAAAGGCAAACAAATGCTTATCCTGCCTCACCACCATTATGTAGGATGGGATCACAAACTCTCCTGGGCTATTTTGTGCACAAAGAGTGTGTTGATTCACAAGTACAAGAACATGATGATCCAAAACAAATAGATGCAGTTGGAGCAATTGAGAATTTATTGCCGGAAAGAAATTAAGAGTTTTATAAGCAATCCAGATATTACAGATAAGAATTGTTATATTATAGAGTTTGGAGGTAGTTGTGGTGATCCAAAACTTATCAAAATATGAAACTACGAACAACTACAACCTGCTGCACATCTGCATCTTCTGTAAGAGGAATTATTGAAAATACGAGACTACTACGATATGTAGTCTTGCTCAAGTATTTGCTGATTCATATCACAAATGGAGGGCAAAGAAGTATAAAGGTACAGTCGAGAAGGTTTCATGACAAAAGCTTCAATCACATAATCGTTCTCATTTTTCTCCTAACATACCATGATTATCCATACATTGATCACTGTCGTAGAACAAAAGCCGACTCAAATAGCAACAAAAAAAGAAAACCCACAAAACAAATATACACAGAGAAATTAGCATGAACGGATCAGGAAGACCAATAGATTGAGTACAATCCGTTCCTCAGAAGCAAATAAATAAGAGTAACAAATTAAAAATTTTTAAAAAAAAGAGAGAGAGAAAAAATGTGAGTTGAAACAGGGAATTGGAATTCCAAAGGAGGCATTCATACAAGCAGTACATACATACCACTGTAGTGACGTCGTGTAGAACCGGAGTAATTTCCCATTCAGATTTGTCCTGCTCAACGAATAGTTTAAGAAAATATATTATCGGACACCAGAAAGAGGTATATGTATATGCAAAAAGAGAGGAGGACCTTAGTAGGGTTTAAGAGAGAGAGGCAGCGGGGGCAGCGGGGGGAGCCGAGGCCTGGTTTAATGGTGGGATCATGGTGGAGATTCCCTCTGCGCAGCTTCTCTTCGTACACTTCACGCGTCCCCATCACATCAATCTTCCCAATTCAATCTGATTATCAAACAAGCACAGTTGGTCAAAGTGTGCATATATTTTTAAAAATTAAACTTTTGTAATAATTTTGGAATAACATAGATGGATTGATTGATGGAAAGGGTAAAACCCTGCCCAGATGGAGATTGAGGGCAAGATGTGTTGTTGTAGAGTCAAGAGTGAGATGGAGCTGTAAATGTAATGATAGTATACTATACTATTCCGTTCTATGTGTGGCAACAGAATTACGAGGAAGAAGAGGAGGATAAATAATAAAACAAGGCAGAGGAGTGGAGGGGAGGAAAGGGTACTATCAAGGGTAGGAGTGTAATCAAACTGAGTCGAGTCGAGTCGAGTAGCGAGCTGCTCAAGCTTGGTTCGTGTGAATTATAAGGAATTCGAGCTTGATTAAAATTTGAGTTTTTGAGATCGAGCTCGAGTTCGATTTTAAAAGTTCGAGTTCGACTCAAGTTCGGCTCGAGCTCAATTCACCAAAGCACTTATCGATCTTATAATTGAACTCAAGCTCGTGAACTCGAAAGCTCGAGTTCGAGCTTGTAAGCTCAAGTTTGAGCTCAGTTCGAGCTCGTTTATATCTAAAATGTTTATTTTTTTCAATATAATGCAAACACTATAATGGTAAAATACACACATCTAGAACAACAAATATATTACTATGTCATTTGTGCAAATAATAAATAATCAGCAATAAGTAGTTTCAATTAACTCAACTAATTAGCTCCAAACAAATTAAATTTTTCATAACTCCACAAATTAGCTCCAAACACATAACAAACAAACTAATTAAATATTTAGAAAGTTCACCAATTAACTCCAAACAATAAACAAAAGCTTGCATCAAATTTCAGTCATCAATCGTTTTGATCCACAAGTTTTTGCAAAAATCATCCTACAAGATTAAAACAAAATAACTATATTATGATGAATAATCACAAGTAAATTATTCATAATTAAAAGTTAAAAGAAAAAAAAAACTGTCATAGTTCTTGAATCTTGATAGCTTTCAATCAAAAGTAACCTTTTTGACACCAATTTTATCTTTAACATAAAAAGACATAAACAAAAGTTTAGGAAAATTAATAAAAAAAAATAGAAAAATTATTTATAAAGATAAAAAGATTCTAATCGATCAAACTTGTAAATCGTGAGACATTTATGAAAAATAGTTCTCAACACACAAGTAAGCAAATGCATCAAACGTGTTTAAAAGGAGGCACTGAAATCAGCTCAAAACCACCAAGCCTAGCTGGAAGCAATGAATACATTAACAAAGCAGGAAATCATATCATAGAATAAACCAGCTAATTCATGGCATATGAGCTAATATTATCTTCAAATTAGAAGGACGAGCAGCGGGACGAGCAAATTAAATAAAATACAAATTAGAAAACTTACTTGCTGCAAATGCAATCGGTCGAGACGAGCAGGCAGCGGCAGATTAGAAGACAGGACTGGAAGAGGACGAGGAGCAATTAGGACGAGCAGCAGCAGTGGATTAGGCAATGTTTAAATTAAATAAAAAACTTACTTGCTGCGAGCTGCGAGTGCGTGCTGCCGGCTGCGTGCGTGAGGACGAGCAGGGGATGGTTGCTTGCGTGCTGCAGTCGAGCCGAACGAGAGGGGGAGGGCGAGCGAGAGGGTGAGGGCGAGACTGAGCGAGAGGGGGAGGGCGAGAGCAGCGCAGGTGACAGGGAGTCGGAGAGGGCGAAAGCGGCGCCGGTGACGGGGCAAGAGCGGCGCCGGTGCGGCCTGCGGGATTGGGAACGGCGAGAGGGGGGAGGGCTCAGGGGCTGTGTGTCGATGGGAATGTGAATGGGATTCAATACTTAGGTTATATTATTACTACCTCCGTCCCACCTCCGTCCCACGCTATTAGTCCCATATGGTTTCAGCACAGGACCAATATTTATGAGTATAGTGGAATTAATATTTTATTAATGAGTGTGAAAAAGTTTACCATTTTATGAAATGTGACTAATAGAGTGGGACAGACCAAAAAGGTAAATGGAACTAATAGAGTGGGACGGAGGGAGTATTATTTATTATTGTATTATATATAATTTAATTTATAATTATATATATATATATATATATATATATATATAAATTGGTCGGTCGGTCGGTTCTTTCGATTCTGAAAGAAAGAACCGACGATCGAATCGAATTGGATCGATTTTCAATTTTCAAAATCGAGAATCGAACCGAAATGTGCAGAATCAAACCGAACCGACCAAATTTTAGTGATTTGGTCGGTTTTTTCGGTCCGGATCGATTTTTGCTCACCCCTACTTCCAACTTATATTGGTGAATGTTTCCACGTCACAAAACCCGACTGGTCCCATATAGCGCTGACTTTTTTACCTAGATTTGTCCAACTCGTCATGCTACAACATCACTTCAGCCCAGATTTTAGTTTTGGATTCTTTTTAGAGAAAATTCCTTGTACGGGTGTTCAACTCCAAAACCTCCCAAAACAACATTATATGGACTAGAACATGCAATAATCATAATAAAACACTAACACTTAAATACAAGATCAAATACACAAATAATGAACCAAACACAAGCTATAAACTCTCGAAATAAAGCTAAAATTGAAGGAATGTAACTCTTTCACAAGAATTATCAAAGTCTTTTTTTTTTTAGAAACAAGAGTTATAAAATATTACGACTACAATAGTTTATGTAAATACATTATACATTTTCTATATTGAGTAATCATAACTTAATAATTTATTTTAATTTTTCTGCCTTTCCATTATGTTTATATTTTATAAAAAATATTGAAATATAGTTAATATATATAGTTTTACATTTAAATAAGGTAAAATCTGAAATAGCAAAATTTAAAAAGCAAAACCAATGTATAGCAAGCCTTATGAAAAACTCCACAAAATAGCAAAAGTGTACTTTTTTTATGTTAAAATGTTTTAATCACAACATCACTTCTCTTATTTTTTGTGAAATATGTAACGGCTGCATTGTTTATTATTTTTTTGACTCAACTCATTTTTTTATTTATTTGCAGATAATAGAAAATAATTAAATATAATATTTCTTGTGCAATATTATAAATTCGGCTGGAAATGTCCGTCCAGTTGGAACTCGAACAAATCCGGCTGGAAGTCGGGATTAAAATCTATTAAATCAAAAACGGAAAAATCTGGAAAAAATTATTTACTTATTAAATCCAGATTAAATTAAATAATTTTCTATTGAAATTGTGCTGGAAGTGGAACAATCAAGCTGGAAGTAGATTAAATTGAGATGGAAGTCGAATAAATTCGAATGGAAGTTGAACATAAAATATATTAAATACAGATTTATTTAAATAATTTTTTACTGAAATTGTGCTAGAAGTGGAACAATTCAGATGGAAGTGGATTACATTGAGATGGAAGTCGAATAAATTCGGATGGAATTGGATTAAAAATATATAAAATCCAGATTTAATTAAAATAAATTTTTATTGAAATTGGGCTGGAAGTCTAGCATTCCAGCAGGAAGTATATAAGATTGAGATGGAATTCGGAAAAATCCGGATGGAATTCGGATTAAAAATATATAAAATACAGATTTAATTAAATTTATTTTTTATTGAAATTAGGCTGGAAGTATAGCAATCCAGCTGGAAGTATATAAAATTGAGATGGAAGTCGGGTATTTGGGATGGAATTCGGATTAAAACTATATAAAATCCAGATTTATTTAAAATATTTTTTTATTGAAATTGGGCTGGAAGTATATTAAATTGAGATGGAACTCGGATATTTCGGATGGAAATCGGACTTCCCAGATGGAATTCGCGTTTACTTCCATCCCTTTTCAATTCCAAATCGAATTAACCTAAAAATTCGTCGTGAAAACACACAAATCCGGCAGGAGTTCGAATAGGCTTCCCTTCGCACGTCTGTTTGAACGACCACCCATCTGCGAACCACCGGCGAACCGAACACCACCCACCGGCGACCGGCGAACTGAACACGAACAACCATCGAAATGTCTGCACAGGTATCATCTTCATTTAAAAAAAACTGATTGGATCGGGCATGTTGATATGAGCATTGTTGTGGTTTGTATTGAATTTGTTCTATTTTTTTTTTGCCTTGAATTGGTTGGTTAATGTTTGTTTCGAATGTGTTGAACCGTGCATATGAATTTCGTCCATTTTTTCCCTGTTTTATATGTTTGAACTGTGTATATGCATATGAACCGTGCGTGCATGTTTTTTTCGCTGTTTTTGTGTTTTATTTTTATTGAATTAGTTAGTTTGGTTTTGATATGCTGCAGGCTGCCTATATTCGATATGAAGTCCATGGAAGTAAACCTAAGACTAATTTATATTATAAATGTAAGGTCTTAGATATCATTAAAAAGACATTATCTGATATAGGACAAGAGGCATTGGTTAATGAGTTTCGGGCAGGGGTTTTTGGACATTGGTTGGATTGGTCGGAAAATGGACTTAGTTCGTCTCTATCATTAATTGAATTATTTAGTCATGAGACTCAGTCAAATAATCCAGAGTTGTTAAGGTTTAGAGTCAGTGGGCAGGATATCATGTTTTCACAGAGTGAATTCGCCCTTATTTCTGGTTTGAATTTTGGAAAGGCCAATATTGATCCTACTGCACGCCATGACTTAGAATCTAGTACTGTTTTTAAAGTCTTTTGCGGTGGTCAAATCCTAAGTAGTAAAGAACTTTTGGATAGGTTTCAATACAAAAAGATTGATAGTACTCACGGTTTATTGTACCTTAGGGTGGCCAATATATTAGCATATTGGTTTTTGGACTAGGGTATACTGAAAAAAGAAAAATAGAAAAGTGGATGTATATTTTAAGTGAGGATCTTGATAGTTGGAACCGCTTTCCATGGGGTACATATGCATACAAAGCACTGCTCTATTACAAAAAGCATATACCCACTACTCGGATTCAACTTGAGAAAAAAGCCCTTCATCTTCCAGGTCCCTTTTGGGTACTACAGGTATGAAATTGTCACCATCTTTTATCTTCATCTTTGTGATAAATGTTTGTTGAAAATAGTTTAATTTTTTTATATGTTGTTAGGTTTGGGCGGTCATTCCTGAGTTGGGGCAGGCATGTGCCCGGTTAGTTAAAGCCAATGCTGAGCCACGTATGCTGAAGTGGCGGTTCAGAAGATCCAGTGTAAAAAACTGGATAGCCTTCTTCTCCCAACCGGTAATAAAATGAAATTTCAGTGTTTTATTTGTTTTGAACGGAAAACTGATTATATTATCTAATATATTTTTAAATTTTGCAGCTCATTGTGTTAACCGCCCTGCCTCCTTCGCCCTCTGAGATGG
This sequence comes from Plectranthus barbatus, assembly GCA_026898455.1. Classification (NCBI taxonomy): domain Eukaryota; kingdom Viridiplantae; phylum Streptophyta; class Magnoliopsida; order Lamiales; family Lamiaceae; genus Plectranthus; species Plectranthus barbatus. The sequence continues at coordinate 127,231 of JAPKLW010000690.1, forward strand.
GTACCCAATATTGGCGATCTGCACAAGGAAATGACAAGATGGGTGTGAGTTATGTGGCTCCGATATCTACACATGCCCTTTTACAAGTTGAAGGGTCAATGATAGAAGATTTCGAAGAGAGTAGCCCTCATCTAGAGATACCAGTATACACTGGGTTTGTTGAAGATTGGAACACCGGTGGTGCAATGGTAGAAGTGGAGATCAATGATTTGACGCACGAGATTGAGGAGGAGGAGGAGGCTGCCACTGAGCAAGCAAATGTGCAGACTGAGGAGCCCATTTTGCATGATGAGCATCCCGATATGGAGACTGGGCATGATTCGGAGCCACCATCACCGGTGCAGAGAAAGAAGAGACGACAGAAACGACAAAGGATACCTAGTTCTTCTTCATCTTCGGGCGGGGAAGAACGTAGGCAAGCGAGGGATCAGAAGATGTTTGGGAGAATCAAACAGTTTGTGCTCGATGACGTGAAACAGTGGGTTTTGAATGAAGTTGTTCCCACTTTCAAGGAGTACATTAAAGAAGTGGTTACATCTTCGTGCCAGCGATCAGATGCTTCGTCCTCTCAACCCCGGTTATCCAGTATTTTGCAACAGCGACAGCCACAGCCACGTTCTGACGCACCACAGGTATATTTTATATACTTTAGCCGTATTTTGCGATTTAATTTACTAATCTTAATTGCAATGCAGACATCTGGAGGTGATGTTGATGATGACGATGAGATGGAGCCCATTGTCCAGTATTTTGGACCTCTTTCTGTGAACAAGGTGATCAGGCAATCTTACGAAGCATTCCGGCAAGGTCCATCAGATAAGGCCCGCATCTCTCAAACAAGTGGCATGCGGCTGACGAATGCCTTTTTTGCACAACTGGAGGATGCATACACATTCTTAACCGTGCCGCAGATAGAGATGTTTGTTCACGCCCTCTGGTGAGAATTTATTTATTTAAATTCGTTGTTGTATTTATTTAATTAAATAGAACGCTTTATCTAACATGTTTTTACATGCCCGCAGTGTCAAACTGATTTCAGATAACAAGTTTGTCTTATCTGCTTGTAATCCCGATGAAGTTCGCATTCTCACCCCGAAATTCCAGGTTAGAACTTATTTATTTATTTTATTAATTCTTCATGTTATTTACATGTTTCGTTTTTTATATGAAATATAGATTTTATTCAACAAGTCTTATCCGGTAAATTTGGCACCTCGAGCAAAGCCACCGGGTGTTTCGGCAGAATTGCTAGAGTTCATCGAAGGAAAGGATAGTCCATGTTCTCGGCCGTGGTACAGTGCGTCTGTGGTAAGTATTTGTTTAATTAATAATTTGAGCATTCATGTTAAGTTATGATAACAACTTATTTTTTTCCAGTTAATCATGCCGTATAATGTTGGAGAACATTGGTTTACATTGAAAATCGACCTGTCAACTTGGAGTTGTTGGATATATGATGCTACAGTCAAACGACAAAATCAGGTTGGTAGGAGATACAGATGTGAATCAGTACGGCGCATCACAGATCAGCTCCACAAATTTTTGACTGATGGGAAATACTGGGACAAGAGCACGCTTGGTCTGACGCCGTATAAGGAAAAGATGGCGGTGGACTTTGCTCCAGGGTTCGCAGCTTATGATCATCACAGTGAATCAGTTTATGCATGCATGTTCATGGACCAGTTGATTTGTGGGCGACCGAATGTACCTTGGGCCGAAAGGGAAGGATGTCAAGATAGATATAGATTGTATATGGCTCATTGCTTATTTGATTTGTCATATGATGAGTGATGTAGAATTTGTATTAGATATTTTAAATTGTTTATTTAGAAATTCGAATATGTTGGTTTGATTTGTTTTGAATAATTTTTGTTTGAATGTCTCGGTTTTTTGTTTGGTAAATTGTGATGGAATATGATGGTTTATGATGGAATATGATGGTTTTTTGGGTTGGTTAATTGAGTGCGAATAAGTTGGTTGTTCAGTAAATTGAGCCACTTATTCTTGCTTTTTTTTGCATAAATTGGGCGAATTCCATTCAAAATCAGCGAGTTCCATCCCTTTTTGAGTATTTCCATCCCAATTTGGAGTACTTCCATCCCAATTTAGAGTACTAATTTATTACTTATTAATTATTAATTTGGATGGAATTCGACCCAATTGGGTTGGATGTCGCTAATTTTGGGATGGACCTCGGCCGAATTGATTAATAATAGTTTAAATTCGGATGGAATGTTGTAAATTGGGATGGAACTCGTAATGTAACCATAACATGTTATTCCTAGGAATATTGTTATTAATTCGTACATTATAGTTTAATTTCAACTATAATGTAACCATAACATGATATTCCTAAGAATATTGTTATTAATTCGTACATTATAGTTTAATTACAAGTATAATGTAACCATAACATGATATTCCTAGGAATATTGTTATTAATTCGTACATTATAGTTTAATTACAACTATAATGTAACCATAACATGATATTCTTAGGAATATTGTTATT
>JAPKLW010000690.1:129751-150868 GCA_026898455.1 Plectranthus barbatus
TTCTTAGGAATATTGTTATTAATTCGTACATTATAGTTTAATTTCAACATTAATGTAAACAAATTAGCAAGATTTTAACCAAATTGGCATGGAACTCGTCCAATTGGGATGGAATTCATCCCAATTGGGTTGGATGTCGCTAATTTTGGGATGAAACTCGGCCGAATTGATTAATAATAGTTTAAATCCGGATGAAATGTTGTAAATTGGGATGGAACTCGCCCCAATTGCGATGGAACTCGATAAATTGGTGTGGAACTCGGCTAAATAATCTATATTTTGAACAATTTCGTTCATGAATTGTTGTTACTGACATGTCTCATCACTCTTGCATGCCTCTTTTATCTTTTCAGTAAATAAATGCTGAAATATTTCAGATTCACGTGAAAGTGAAACTCTGCAAAGTTTCTCATATAATGCATGTGACTCTTACACTTTTGTCTACCAAACCATTTACTATTCCTTTCTATATAAAGGAATAGTAAGGATGTTATTCATTTACAATTTTATAAAAATTATATTAATTCGCATAGGGATGGAACTCGCCAATATGGGATGGACCTGGGCCGATTTGATATGGAACTCGCCATTTTGGGATGGAACTCGCCAAATTTGGATGGAACTCAACGTTTTTGGAATGGAAAACGACAATTTGAGATGGAACTCGCAAATATGGGATGGAATTCGCTATTAAATAACATGATATGTAACTCTGTCAAATTGTATGGAACTCGACAAATTAAAATGGAACTCGGCGAATTGGGATGGAATTTGGCCAAAATTGATCAAAATAATTCACTTGCAAGTCATTGACATATCACATCACTCTGTGCAAATTTAACTTTTCAGTGAATAAATGCACCCATTTATCGACCAAGTAGATTGTTCAAATTCATTCCACTAGTCCCTTCTATTTAAATTCACTTCACTTCATTTCATTCGAAAAACATAACAACTACAAATGACTATTCTCTTGCTCTTTTTAAATTTTTTATTCGAAGCATATATCGCCTTATTTCTTTTGATTCCAATCAATTAGAAGAGGATTTTTCCTACATCAAACAATCCGGAAGAGGATTTTTCCTACGTCACATGTAGTTAAAATCCTTCATCCGGATTCCTTGACATCTTTCTCCTTTTCCCAAAACCGAAAATAAGGAAAGTCACCAAAAGAGGGTTTCAACCGATCAACCCTTGCTTCTCCGTTACGGGAAAAGAGATGAAAGAGATGAAGGAGACCCAGCGGCACTGCTATCTCCTCCCCGGAAGAGGATTTTTCCTACGTCACATGGAGTAGCGATCACGTTATGGAGATATAACCTCCGCGTCCGCTTCTTCGTTTCTGGAAAAGACATCAAGGTGAAGGAACAAATACAACGTCTCCTTCACTAGCTCGGTGTTTTCTATCAAAATGTGTATCAAATTGTGTAATATTTTAGAAAATTATTAATAAAATTGTGAGTTTGTTTGTAATTTATTGCTTCAAATTTTGTAGCAAATTGTTTTATTATTTACGTAAATTCAATTGGGAGTGTGCTTGAATTTACGATGTTAAACATTTATAATCTTATACAAAACAAAATAATACGAATAGATGGATGTTGCCATGTTGGTCTTCATTAAGTCAATATCATTGGGATGGAACTCGCCAAAATGGGATGGAACTTAACAAATTTCGTATGGAATTCGCCAATTTTGGATGGAACTTCTCAATTTCGAATGTAACTCGCCGATTTTGGATGGAACTCGCCAAAAATTGGGATGGAACTCGCAGATTGCGGATGGAACTCGCTATTTAATTAAACAAATGGAAATCTGTTAAATTGGATGGAACTCGCCGATTGCGGATGGAACTCGCCGATTGTGGATGGAACTCGGCCAAATGATATGGAACTGGCTCAAATTTAATTCACATGCATGCAAACACATGCAATTCGACTTTATTGCGGAGTTGGAATAAATATCACATGTATTTCTGAATTTAATAGTACAAAGCTGCTTGACTATTACTATTGAAAGTCTGCTTTTTATCCTGCCAAAATTCAATTCGACTTTATTCAATTGAATAAAGCCAACATTTGCGGGGTTGGAAGAAATTTCACATGTATTTCTGAATTTAATAGTACAAAGATGCAGGAATATTACTATTACAATTATTCAAACTTACTATTCATGACTGAAAACATTTTGTCGCAAGTGAAACACTCATTCAATTTGAAACACTCTCTCATGCTGTGTAATACTCATTCTCAGAAAACTCTCTCAAAAATCAAACACAATCAAACACGCTTTCTCAAAAAATATGGCAAATTTTCGTTTAATCATTTTGCATTACAATGGTCAATGGGACAATGCATACAACTACATCGGTGGAGAAGAACGAGTTATCATGATATCCACTGATGATATCACGATAGAAGGTCTCCAAAGAAATGTTCAATACATCCTAGATGCTCATGCCATGGTGGGCTCTTACACCCTTTATTATCTAACTGAAACAAGAAGTGGGAGGACGGTTCCTTCTGTGTTGGCTACGGATACACACCTTCAACGGCTTTGTAACATGTTTTGGGAGCCGAAGCTTTATTTAGTGATGAACATGCAAACAAATGAAGCTGCTGGAAGCTCTCGTCGACAACCATCTCCGTACAGGCCATACATGGCTTCATTGAGCCCACAGCCGCACAACCCTTATAGTCCAACACCAGAAGAACTACATCGTTTTTCTACAACCATGATGTTTGGAGAAGGAAGCAGTGGAAGTCGAAGTTCTCCCGTCCCCGATTTAAACTACACTGCACCTGAAAAAGATATTGATGATGATGGCAACCATGATGGTGGTGATGATGGTGATGATCATGAAGACGGTGCCAACACACAAAATCCGAATGTAGTTGTCCATTCAGATGATGACGATGAAGCTGAATTCGATACGGAATCATCTGAGGGTGATGAACGCCACAATTACAATGCTTCGTTATTCAATTGCACAATTGAAGATTTCACAGCTTGGGTCCGAGAACAAGGTGGTATAGGTGCCATTGTATCAAGCCTGGTCCCGACTCAGCCTTTACCAGCTGAAACAGTTGATGTCCTAAGTCAACAAATGAACAACTGGTTATTGCCGATAATTCCAGTAGATACATCTGACGTACCTATATCACGAGATGTTCAAGCAGTATTGGACGAGGAATTGCAAAAAGGATCATTGTTTTGGTCTAAAGAAGACTTGTATGTGGCTGTCGGACTTTGGCACATGGAGCATCAAGTTGAGTTTAAAGTGTCGCGATCTACCAAAACTCGGGTGGAATATAGTTGCAGCCGCAGTGATAACTGTTCGTTCATGATTCGAGCCGCTAATTCAGATGGATGTTGGATTGTATACAAATTCTGCTCGAATCATACTTGTGTTACAAGTATGGACAACATCCGAAGCAGAACTATACGCTCGAAGGCTATCTCTGCATATTTTGCACGGAGAATGCGCAGACAAGGATCGATCATGAAACCGCGAGATATAATGGCGGAGCTGCAACATAATTTCGGAATTAAGGTGAGCTACAGCAATGCACTACGAGCTCGAAATGGAGCCATAGCTATGATATATGGTGGCTTAGAGGATTCTTTCAACTTGCTGCCGAAATATTTTTATGTTCTCGAACAACACAATCCCGGCACTATTACCGATCTTAATATCGGCGAAGATGGACGACTACGACAGTTTTTTGTTTGTTTGGGTGTGTCGCGTGCAGCATTCTCAACTTTATTACGGCAAGTGATTGTCGTTGATGCCACACACCTCAAGGGCAGAAATAAAGGTGTGCTATTGGTTGCTGTAACCAAAGACGGCAACGAGCAGATATTTCCTCTAGCAATTGGATTTGCACCGATCGAGAATGATGAGAGCTGGACTTGGTTTATGTCCCGGATCCGGATGGCTTTCAATTCTCATGAGCATTTGCTGATTGTTTCAGATCAACACATCAGCATAGCAAACGCAGTAAGTACGGTTTATCCAGAGGCAACACACGCTTTGTGTTGTTACCATATTCAGAGCAAGTTGACAACCTTCACTGGTCCAATTGTGAGGTTATACCATAAGGCAGCCTATGCTTACCGTCCTATAATCTATCAGAAGGCAATTGACCAGATTGCACAATATTGCCCGGCAGCTTACGACAAACTCATGATGCTCGGACCGGCAAAGTGGGCAAGGTCAAAATGCCCAGTTCGCCGATATAGCTTCATGACATCGAATGCAGCCGAAGTATTCAACTCCCGACTGTTAGATGCTAGACGTCTGCCGATCTGTTCCGTTGTCGAGCTATATAGGCACATTGTAGAAAAATGGTTTGACGAAAGGCGTGCTAAGGCGTTTGCAAGAACCGAAGAGTTGACTGAGGAATGCGTGGCCAAAATGACTCCAATGCTGGAGCTCTCACACAAATACTCTGTTGTGGCTATTTCTGATGATCAATTTAAAGTCAGCCTCAAAGATAATACGTGGAAGGTTGATCTCCAAGACAACTTGTGCGACTGTCTTGAATTTCAGCTGGATCTTATTCCATGCTCGCATGCTATTGCTGCAATTCGGTTAGTAAATATATAAATACATCATTCTTTAATTATAATGTTTACTACTTAATCTTTGTTGTTGACACAGCTTCAAGGGTACGAGGATATATGACTACGTTTGGTCATACTACAAGACATCGAATTGGCAAGAAATATATGGAGGGGTCATACACCCACTGCCTCCCAAAGATGAGTGGATTGTATCACCAGAAGCAGAAGCTTGTGTTGTTTTGCCGCCGATTGTGAATCGGCAAGTCGGTCGACCCAGAAATAGTCGTCGTCCTTCAGGAGCAGAGGCGGGACAAACATCAACTTCTAGACGACGAGCTCCAAAGAAATGCAGTATATGTGGATCTACAAGTCACACGAAACGTGGTTGTCCAGAAAGAGTTCCGCCTGATTAATTTGTCTGGTTTTTTGGAAATGTATTGCATAACGTATTGTAATATGTTTTATTTACTTGTATTAAATTGAGGACATGAATTTCCGATTGAATGTGCTTGTGATTCCGCTAATTTATATTTTATGTGCTTAGTATTTCATTTCTAAATACAAACAAATTTTACATGATTTATATTACTTGAGAATCGCAACATGGAATGGAATTTCCAAAAGATCCCACACGACCCTAAATCCTAAAATGGACTTTCATTCCATTTTTGTTGAGTTCCATCTCATTTAAGCGAGTTCCATCTGATTTAATCCGAATTCCATATGAATTTCATACGAAGTCCAACCGATTTTCATACGAATTCCATACAATAAAGCCGAATTCCATACAATAAACCGAATTCCATACGAAATCATTATGGATTTAACCAAGTCCCGAATTCCAGCTAGAATGGCCGACTTCCATCTGAATTGATTTACTTCCAGCCCAATTCAAAGCGAGTTCCATCCCATTTTCAAATCTGAAGTCCGCCCAACTTTTTTTATTACATTTTAAATTCAACCCTAAATGAATAATAATAAAATATTCAAACAGTTGGACTTTTCACACTAATCGACAAAAATGATTGGGAGATTGAGACACTTTTGACAGATAAAGTACACTTTTGCTATTTTGTGAAGTTTTTCATAAGAGGTGTTATTTGGTGGATGTGTTTTATAACTTTTGCTATTTAAAATTATTCCCTCTTTAAATAATTAGATGATAATTATATGTGAATACTGAACCAAATCAGATAAACTAAAATAATAGTTTATATAGTTATATGGTTTATATATTTATATTTATTTATTGAGTGAGTAAAACAGAAGAGTTTTCTTATATTATAAATATATAATTTATGCATTCATATTTGTGAATTGAGTAATTATAGTATTAGAGTAAATTTTAATCGTATATTTTTATTTTATTTTTTCATTATAACATTTTTTTTAAAAAGTATTAAAATATAGGGGGATATTTGATTTAATTATTATGAATAATTATAGTATGAGTTTTAGTAAAGGGAATCATTCTTAATATTGATACTATGGTTTATGAGATGAATTTGTAAATTATTTTCAAATGTGGGGTTTCGAAATCAATCTATTCTCTTATTCCCAAACCTATCAACGAAATAGACCCTTAATAATTTATATAAATATATTGTTTATGCATAAATATGTGTATGTTGAATAATTGTAAGTTAGGAGTAGGGGTGTACACGGTTTGGTCAAAACCGGCCAAACCGGCCGAACCGAAATGATTTGGCCGGTTTGGCAAGTGAATTAATCGGCCGGTCGGACCGTAAATTTCAAACCGTATAATTTGGTTTGGTCCATGGTTTGAGTACAGAAACCGGCCGTTTGGACCGGACCGGACCGGACCGTTTATAATTTTAATAAATATTTAAATTATATATTGTACAAAAAATATTAATGTAGTACATTTAGTGTAGTGGTTCAAGCTATACTTTGAATTTTAAAATGTACAAGTTCAAATCCTTTACGCAACATCATATATTTTATTTTCTCCTATATTTTTATTTACAAATTTTTATTTATTTATTTGTAAACGTCTCTCCTTTTACCTTTATTATCTTCTCGGAATAAGTATGAATCCTATACTGTGCAAAATCATAGAATCTTTATTTTTCTCATACATTTTTATTTATTTATTGAAATTTAAAATAAACCTTAAACTATCCAATATTACAATCTCACAATTTAATTCAAGCGTTGGTCGGCTTCACCATTGTCGCTAGGGGTGTGCATGGTTTGCCCGAAACTGGCCGAACCGGCCAAACCAAATTAATTTGGCCGATTTGGCTGGTTTGAAAAAAATGATTGGCCGAGTTGGTTTGAAAATTTTCAAACCGGATGATTTGGTTTGGCCGACGGTTTGAAGGATAAAACCGGCCGTTTCGGCCGGACCGGCCGTATAAATAATATAATTCTAAATATAATAATTATAATAAAATATTATTTGATAGAAAGCTAAAATATCAATTATATTGATATATATGCCCGATGCTTATATTCTTTCGAATTGTAACCCTATAAATCAACTTATATACAATTGTTTATTGCAACCATAATATTATTTATTTATTACTTATCTCATATTTATAATTAATGACAAGCGATACATATTTATATTAGTTTTATTTTGTGTATCATTCTTTCATTAATTTCTAATAATAAAATAGATATACAAGTTTCATTTTTTGTAATATTTTTAGTTGAATAATCTTCAAACCGTTTAAACCAGCCGAACCAAACCGTTTTAATATGGTTTGACCGGTTTGGTTTGAAATAATAATTTGGCTGGTTTGGTTTGTGAAAATTTCAAACCGTACCTATTGGTTTGGTCCGTACTTTACCCCTTAAACCGGCCAAACCGGACCGTGCACACCCTTAATTGTCGCATTGTAATATTGTGACCTTTTACGAACTATTATGTTTGAGAATGAGATATGAACTATTATATATTGATGTCATAAATTGTTTGTTTCTATTATGATTGTCTTGTATTTTGTCGATGAGAACCATTATTTATTTTTTTAATTTCTCAAATAAATTATTGCTAAAAATAGAATTTTTTTTATGTTTTGACTTTGCTCGTTAAAGTCATTTTCCAAACCGTTAAACCGGCCGAACCAAACCGTTTTATTTGGTTTGGTTTGGTTTGGTTTGAAAAATTAATTTGGCCGGTTTGGTTTGAGAAATTTTCAAACCGTATTATTTGGTTTGGTCCATACTTCGACCTTCAAACCGGCCAAACCGGACCGTATACACCCCTAGTTAAGAGTTTGTTTTGATTAAATATTTTATCTTATTTTTCTGCTATTTGTACTTTCTTAAAAGTATTATAATTTCATAGTGATATAGAAATATGGTGCATACATTAATATTTGTATATTAAGTAATTATAATTAAATAATTTGTTTTATTATATATTTTTATCTTTTTTTTTCTAAATATGGGTTTAAAAAATAATAATTTATTCATTAATATTTGTATATCGAGTAATCATAATTTAAGAGTTTTTTAATTATTTTTATCTTAAGTGTTTCGAATAGATATATATGTTTGTATACATCAAAAATGAAAACATCATATAAAATTAATTAAATTATAATAATGAACGTATTTGTAAAACTAAATAAAATAATTAACTTAATATTTTAAAATATGACATAGATATAGTAAATATTATTTCGAATAAACATGATTAGTTAGTTCATTTATAAATTATCATAATTTTTATACTATCCATTTTTAATCAAAATATCAAGAAATTAGTAAATGAGTTTATTTGCGAGTTTATAAATGAGTCTGCTAACAATTTTGTTAAAACAAGCCTTTAAATGAGCACATTCGGGAGCTTATAAGCGAGAATTCTCATAGTCTTATAAATGAGTTTGTTGATGAATATGTTTGAGTTCAAACTCGAGCTCAAATATGTGTGCGAGCTTACTGAGTTGAATACACATAAGCTTGAGTTCGGTCTATTTATTAAAGGATCATCAAGATTCAAAAGAATTTCAAGGTGATATAAGAGTAGTTATGCTCATTTACATATCCAATTGTAAGTAATATAATTCTTTTTTTAAAAAAATGATATATATATATATATTTATTTAATGATTAAATTATCAATAAATAATATATTTTTTTTCAATATATATATATATATATATATTTATTGATAATAGGAATGTTGTGAAATTATCTATCACTAATTTATTATGCCATCTCTTTTAAACTAGTTAGCTCGTATTTATTGGAATTGTTTCATTTATATCGTGTTGTTTGTCTTTTACCCTCTCCACTCTTCACTAGGGCTGAAAAAGATTGAAAAAAAGTCAAAAACCGAATTGAATAGAAAAAATTTCAATTATTTCAATTTTTTGATACAATTAATTTTTTTTTCAATATTCCAGATTTTGATTTTCGGTTCAGTTATATTTTTCTGAATCAAAATAATTGAATAATCAAATTTATATATAATAATATTAATAAATATATAATATATATTTTAAATTAATATATAAATATATTTTAGATATATATATAGTTTTGATTTTTAATTTTATTAAATTTATATTAAAATTCGGCTATAACTGAAATAACTGAAAATTGAACAAAAAATTGGGTTCTTTCACCTCGAATATAAATTTAATTATTTTAATTCAGACCAAAACTAAATCAAATAACCAAACGGTCATCCATAGTCCCACCTTTTTTTGAATTTTAGTTTTACTTATAACAACCCCAACTCCTCCAAATTCGAATACAACGTTTCTTTCTCTCTTTACATTCTCATGCAGGTTCACATCTTCCCCTCAAATCATCACTTTCCCTCATCTCCCATTCCATCCTCCGTTCATTTCTTTCTTTTTTCTTTGGCTGTTTACCTCTAAACAATAGAGGGCCGTTACATAACACGAGGTTGAAATGCTGAGAGTGGTGCAGGTGCAGTTGCCGTCAGATATCGCCGTAGTTGGATGGGAATTGACTCCCTTCATTCTTTTGCAGCGTGCCGATCATTCTTACCTTTCTGATGATGTTACCGAGTCCAACCCCATCGACGGCCGTTTCTTGAGATATAAATGGTCAATTTATGATGTTTCTTGAATAGTTTGTGGAGTTGATTACGCAACAAGTATTATGACTTGAGCTTGGACCGAATCATTTGGAAAAACTGTAATTTGGATTAGGAATATTTGACTATACGTATTTTTGTAATTTGCAGGTATCGCATACAAAATCACAAAAATGTTGAAGTACTTTGTAGCGTTCACCCAACAGAAGAAGCTAAAGTACAATGCGTTCGATGTGTTGATGCTACAAAGCCAAAACCGCCCGTTGCTATGAGTTACCATTGTTCACCCCAATGTTATTTCGATGCCTGGCTGTTAGATAATCTCGTATATATCTTCAAATATATGATTAGATATATTTGGTTGATAGATATCTTTAGTTTTAGATATATCTAGTTTAGAGATATATTTAGTTTTCATATATATCTAGTTTTGGATATATTAGATAGGATTTAGATAGATTTCCTATTCCTAGTTGATTTAGATTTCTTAGTTTTTTTTGCCTATATATACCTCTTTCCATTCAGCAATAATAAGTTACAAGTTTTTCCCGTTCATATTTTTTGTCTTCCTACTATCAGCAATTGTATGCTAGTTTGATGCTCTAGCATCTCGTTCAACTTGTCTCTCTATTTGTCATGCGGCTGCCACAACACGTGGCATCAGAGCCAGGTTTGGTGTTCGATCCAAAGCAGTCACGCAGCCATCATCTTTGGTGTTTGATCCAAAGTACAACACAGCCATCGGTTTTGGTGTTCGATCCAAAACATCGCAGCAATGGCGTTGGCTAGGCAAGAACAAGCAGATAACATTCGACTCGATCGAGAGATGGAGAATGCGGGTAACTTCCCTATTCTCACTCGTTCGAACTATGGGGATTGGGCAATCCTCATGAAGGTACATCTACAAGCGCAAGGCCTGTGGGATGTAGTCGAAGAAGGGCCAGGAAACCAACGACATGACAGGCGTGCCATGTCAATGATTCTCCGGGTAGTGATGCCGGAGTTGATTCGCGTCATTGGCGTTAAAGAAACGGCCAAAGAGGCATGGGAAACCCTCAAAACGATGCGCGTAGGGAGCAATCGTGTACAAAAAGCCAAAGCGCAGACACGAAGAACGGAGTTCGAAAATCTCACCTTTAAAGAAGGTGAAGGAGTCAAGTCTTTTGGAATGAGACTCAGGGCAATCGTCAATGATCTCGAATCATTGGGCGATACTGTAACCGAGCACAAGGCGGTGCTCAAATTCCTCCGGTGTGTTCCACGACAATACAAACAGATGGCAAAGACGATTGAAACTTTAGTGGACCTCAAAACCATGACCATTGAAGAGATGATTGGTCGACTCTTGGTTGTGGAGGAGTACGAGGAACTCGACAATGCAGCCCCCGCTGATCGTTTACTTCTCACAAAAGAAGAGTGGCGTGCCCGACAGCATCAACATGATCGCGGGCAAAACTCGAAGTCTGGAAACTACAGAAACACAGCCAAAGGAAAAACGCCAAACGGAGATAAATCAAGATGGTCAAATAATGCGCCTGCAAACAACACACGTAAGAAAGGAAATTGCAATTATTGCGGAATTGCTGGACATTGGGCCAAGGAATATCGTAAAGCAAAGCGTGATCGTGAACAACGTGAGCGAACAAATCTCACGAAAGCTGAACCATTTAGAGCAGATGAACCTGCTCTCCTCATGGGGAAAGATTGCTTCAGCAACAAGCTTCAGCCCCAAGTCGTGCTGAAAGAATGCTACAGCACGGAGACTCAACCCCAAGTTGTGCGGGAAGAATGTTGCTGCAATGAGCTTCAGTCCCAAGCCATGCTGAAAGCATGCTGCAGCAACAAGACTGAAACTCAGGCCGTGCACCTGGACGAACCTCTGATGTACATATCCAGAGATGTTCAATGTGAAGAAATTCGAACTTGGTGCTGGGAGGATTTTTACAGCAACGAGATAGCAACACCTAAAGTCGGAAAGACTGTTGCATCAACTACGCAAGTTATATTCCCTGTGTCAGATCAGGACAAGAAGGATGTTGGAGAAGGAAATGTAGGGTTTGAGTCTACGATGGACAACACGAGCTGCCATTATGAATTTCTTGCCAAGGATCGTTCTTAGGATACCAGGAATAAATTTTAATTAAATAAACCATGCGAAACCTATGCATGCTCCTACAAAATTAATTGCAGAGGATGGATCTAGAGAATACCTGATTTCACCGTTTGATCTACAGGACAGATCGGAGAATAACAACGATGAAATAGATCTGGATCTGGATCTGGATGTGAACGCCGGCGATGAACGGTTGTTCCTACAGATCTGATCTTCTGATCTGTTCCCTTGCTCCTTGGAAATCTGGTGAGGATTATCTACCAAGTGGAATCCGAGATCTGGAGGAATCGATCAGTTCCTCCCACCGGATCAGCCGCCGCCGTTCTCTCTCAATTTTCAATATACAGAAACCCTAGTTATCACAACTTAATGATCTGATAGAGAGAAGGCCTTATATAGTGTTAGGGTTTTGAGAAACCCTAACCCTAATGGGCTTGAGCAGTTCATGGGCCAGACCAGGGATCAAATGCAAATAATAAAGTGGGCCTTCTTTATTAATTAATCCTTCATTGTTCAACCCAGAACATAATTAATTAATAAAATATTGTTTTAACCTTCACCACGGTAACAATGCTGACTCGCCCCTTTATTACCACGTTATTAGGAACGGGTTGCACCAAACTAACATGATCCACATATTTAAGGCTTTAGACATTCATTAATTAATTTGGCCTATGACAATTAGCCACAATTAATTAATCTCTTATTTCCTGAGTTACACCACTCACTCCTTTTCACTTATGCCTGAATTAAATAATTCAACCTGCAGGGTTTAGCATAATGAACCTTGTGAGCTCCTCAGGGAATGTCACCATCCTGAAACGGATATGCTTACCAAAACGTCCAGACTAAGCAGGCCACACACAAATTGCCAACACCCAAAATACAAGTATTAGAGTACATGTAAGACTCGCCACTCTAGTAAATCAAAGTGCGGTCAATCTGTGTGTGCCCCTTATCCTTCAGTTAGGTTTAAGATCATAGGAAGTATGTTAGGGATCTGGCTCATTCATATGTAAATGAGAATGGCGCATCCCACTGTTGATCCCATCAATACATAATTATGTACCGACACATCAAGTAGCTAGGATAAGCCCACTTATGAACCGATGTGCCGCAGCTTAGACCGACAGCCTATCCAGGGACTGTCTCAGCTGTGATACTGTTTATATCTCGCTAGGTCAAACGATTCATATGATCCTCTGTGATCTCCTACACACCATATGATCATCCCTATAGGCGAGATAATAGGATATTATAGTTCGTTGTATGTTTGTTTTATCAGACAGCGAGTATTGTTGCGGCAACATATATGAAGACCAGTGTACAAAACACTTAATCATATATGCTTTCAGTATATAATCCCAACAGGAAATCGTGCCTTATGCTGGGAAGAATGCCACATCAATGCTCCAGCATCGCAGAATGTGAAATTCCCCGTGTTCGATCAGGATGAGGATGATGTTGACAACGAAACAACTATGGAAGAGGATACTACTTATTTTCTGACTGTCGAAGAACCAACGAATATTGATAAAGCTCTTGAAAATCCATCATGGAAGCAAGCAATGGAAGAAGAAATAAAAGCAATTGTCGATAACAAAACTTGGCAACTTGCATCGCTTCCTGCCGGTCACAAAGCAATTGGAGTTAAGTGGGTTTTCAAGGTAAAGAAGGATCCAGCAGACAACATTACAAAATACAAGGCTAGACTAGTCGCAAAAGGGTATGCACAGCGAGAGGGGGTGGATTATGATGAAGTCTTCGCTCCAGTCGCAAGAATTGAAACGGTACGTCTTCTACTTGCACTCGCTGCACATTATAGATGAGAGGTTCACCATATGGATGTTAAGTCAGCATTCTTAAATGGAGATCTGGTAGAGGAAGTCTACGTCCATCAACCACCAGGTTACGTTGATAAAGATAACAAACACAAGGTTCTCCGACTGCACAAAGCCCTGTACGGTTTAAAACAAGCTCCATGAGCTTGGAACTCCAAAATTGGATGCTTCGCTAATTGCTCTGAAATTTATAAGAAGTTTTTATGATCATGCTGTTTATCGAAGAGGAAATAATCAATCGTACTTGATTATTGGCGTATATGTAGATGATTTGATCATCACGGGCACAAGTGTTCAAGAAATAATAGAGTTCAAAGCCGAGATGTAGAAGATCTTTAAGATGAGTGATCTTGGGCTACTCAGCTATTATTTGGGCATTGAAGTAAGTCAAAAGGAAGGGAAAATCACGTTGTGTCAAGGTGCTTATGCTTCGAAGTTGCTAGAGAAAGCTAGAATGAAAGGGTGCAATTTATGTCACACACCAATGGAGAATCAACTTCGTCTAAGCAAGAAGGACGATAGTCAAGCTGTAGATGAAACACTATATCGCAGCATCATTGGAGGCCTTCGATATTTGGTAAACACACGTCCAGATATTGCACATGCTGTAGGAATTGTAAGTCGGTTCATGGAGGCACCGACGTTGAAACATTGGGCTGCAGTCAAACAAATTTTGAGATATATTCAAGGAACATTAAGATATGGATGTTGTTACAAGTCAAGAGAAGAAAAGTTAAGTTTGATTGGCTACAGCGACAGCGATCTTGCGGGAGATATTGATGATCGAAAGAGTACTACGAGTATAGTTTTCTTTCTTGGCGAAAACATTATAACTTGGACATATCAAAAGCAAAAGGTGGTAGCTCTATCTTCTTGTGAAGCAGAGTATGTTGCTGCAGCAACTGCAGCATGCCAAGGAGTTTGGCTCAGCAATTTTATTGATGAAATGCTTGGTTCGAGATTAAAGTTCAAGCTTTATGTGGATAATAAATCGGCCATCGCATTGAGTAAGAATCCAGTTCATCACGATAGGAGTAAGCATATCGACACCAAGTTTCATTACATTCGAGAATGCATTGAAGTGTAGAAGATGGACGTGGAGCATGTAAGAACGAACGACCAACTCGCATACATGTTGACAAAGGCGTTGGGTCGAAACAAATTCGTTGAGTTGCGATAAGTCATGGGCATCAAGAGTATCGATGCAGAGATGCAAAATTAAGGGGGTGATTGTTAGATAATCTCGTATATATCTTCAAATATATGATTAGATATATTTGGTTGATAGATATCTTTAGTTTTAGATATATCTAGTTTAGAGATATATTTAGTTTTCATATATATCTAGTTTTGGATATATTAGATATGATTTAGATAGATTTCCTATTCCTAGTTGATTTAGATTTCTTAGTTTTTTTTGCCTATATATACCTCTTTCCATTCAACAATAATAAGTTACAAGTTTTTCCCGTTCATATTTTTTGTCTCCCTACTATCAGCAATTGTATGCTAGTTTGATGCTCTAGCATTCGTTCAACTTGTCTCTCTATTTGTCTTGCGGCTGCCACAACACTGGCCACATCATCGTTATCTGCATGAGCGTGCTGCTTTGCTTGGATATTCTAAGACATATACACCAACAGCTTATGATGTTTTTCATGCTCTTAGATTTGAGTGTGTTATGGTGGATGCTAAAATGCAATTAGATGCTGGAGCTACTTATTACCTTTCAACTTCACGTGTGATGCCAACACCGTCACCCATTCCACGTCGGATGATTCCTGTGGGTGGAAATGGAATGGAAATGGATAATTCAGGGACATTTTTGGTGCTTTCGTACAATATCCTATCTGATGCAGTGGTCACAAATGAACTATGCAGCTATTGTCCCTCTTGGGCTCTATCTTGGCCTTACCGCAGCCAAAATCTATTAAGGGAGATATGTGGCTACCAGGCAGACATTGTTTGTCTCCAAGAGGTATAATATATATATATATGCATGCCACACAGGAAGAATTAAAACTTTCATTCATTCATTCATTCTGCTTATTAATTAAATCTTTCCTTTTCTGGGTTTTCAATATCCTGTAAGGTTCAAAACAGACATTTCGAGGAATTCTTTTCACCAGAACTGGACAAACTTGGTTACCAAGCTATTTTTAAAAGGAGAACAAGTGATCAGGTTGGTCGAAACATATATACATCAATTTGGATGTGGACATGCATGTTATTGATGATTCATACATATACATGCATGTTGTTTTGCAGGTTTTTGCTGGGAACATTCATGGATGTGCTACTTTTTTCCGTCGGGATAGATTCTCTCATGTCGAGAAATATGGGGTGATTAAAGTGCCATTTTTTCTGTATGACAACTTTGGTTTTCATTCTGATCGATACTAATTGGGCACTTGTGGTTTTAGATTGAATTCAATGAATATGCACAGTCTACAGCTGATGCTATAAAGAGGTTGATCTAAAACATTACTTGCTGGAGTTTTAACTATATATATTTCATTTGATATCCTTTTACTACTCATACAGGATATTAATGTTGCAGTTTTCTCAGTTCTAGATGCCAAGTTCAGTAACCAACTTATTTGTGTGGTAATATTTTCATATGATGACCTTGCAAAACACTATAATTAATTAATATCTGCGCTTGAAACATGGTTTACTATTTTCAGCCATGTTAGGAATCTTTTTGCAAAATTACTTAGGAAGGCATTATTTGGTTGAGTTTGATTCGATCTCTCCATTATTTTGGTTGAATAGTGTCATTTGTGTATATGTCTACAACAATCACTTACTTGTTGATTCTGTAAATGAAGTACATATATAGTTTATTATTCTTGTGTTTTTAATTTGTTTGATTCCTAGCTAGAGTTACTGTATATTTATTTAAGTGCAGACAAACACGCATGTAAAGGTGCAGCAAGAGTTGAAAGATGTGAAGCTTTGGCAGGTTCTTATGAGAATCTCTAAACATGCTTATTTGCTCTTTTATACATACTGAAGTCGATTGCGGTTTTTTAATTTGTAAATTAGGTTCATATTCTATTGAAAGGACTTAAAAAAATTGCTGCAAGTGTAGACATGTTAATGGTGGTGTGTGGTGATTTCTATTCTGTTCCTAGAAGGTGCTCGATCACTCTTGTATTCTATTCTATTCTAGCTAGCTTTGTACGTATATATATATATAATGATGACTACTACACTAGTGCCCCACATGCCCTCGTTGTGATGGGACAAGTTGATCCAGACGCAGCATGGGACCCCCTTAACATTTTTCACCCTCTTGCCGGGTTATTTATTTTTTTGACCTCAAACCCTAATAGGTAGAAATTGTAAACCCTAACCCTTCTTTGGTGGAAAAAAGTGGCGTAACCGTAAATAGTGATTACAGTTTTAGTGAAACCGTAATCACTATTTACGGTTTTATGTAGAACTAAAATTAGGTTTAATTATCTAATTATTAAATAACTAACGACGCGTCTTAAAAAAATCAATGAAACCGTAAACATTGTTTACGGTTTTGGAAATTATTAATTTTCTGATAAAATTAAAAAAATAAATAAAACCATAAACATTGTTTACGGTTTTGAATTTCCGAATTTTTGAATAAAATTCTAAAAAAATTGAAACCGTAGACATTGTTTACGGTTTTGGAATTTCCGAATTTTCGTATAAAATTTTAAAAAAATTGAAATCGTAAACATTCTTTATGGTTTTAATAAATTTGAAAATTTAAAAAAATAAAAAATGAAACCGTAAACGTTGTTTACGGTTTACGGAAAGACCAAAATCCCTAATCAGACATCGATCCCCTTTTCCCCCAAAACACCCCACCCGCCGCACTCGCCACCCCCGTCCTCTAGGGGTGTGCAAAACCCGATCCGACCCGACAAACCCGACCCGATCGGGTCGGGTCGGGTTTTGCAGCCATAGGGTCGGGTTGCGGGTGGGAAATCATCACCCGACAAGTTTTCGGGTCGGGTGGCGGGTGAAGAATTTCGGATCGGGTGCCACCCGACCCGACCGAAAATACTATATTTAATATATATAATAATATAAATATTATTAATATTACTTAAAAAATTTAAAATTATACATATCATAATCAAATAATTTATCTATTCCTAATTCAACAAAACCTCATTTCATTCTCAATTTCTCACCTCACGACGCACAGTGCTCGACACCCAAACGGCGCACGCCGGTGCCGCACCCAACGCCACGGTCCCAACCCAGCCACCCCTCCGCCTGCCCATCACCGGCGACCGGCCCAGTCGGCGCTGCACCCATCATCGTCGCGAGTCGTGACTGCCCGTCGTCTTCAGCCATCAGTGTGAGTCGCGACTGCCTGCTGCAGTGCTGCTGTCTACCCTCGGCCGGCCGTGCTATCTGCCCTCCACCGCCGTGCTATCTGCCCTCCGCCGCCTTCCCCGCTGACTGCGCGGCTGCTCTGCGACGGCTTCACCCAAAAAGTATAGAATATAACTGTATAGGTGCTGAATTTAAAAAAAAAAAAATCTTTTTCAGGTTTTCGGGTCATCGGGTCACCCGACAAACCCGACCCGAAAATCGGGTGATAGGGTCGGGTCGGGTGAGGCTAAAGTTCGGTCGGGTTTCGGGTCTGGAAAATTGGGTGATTGGGTTAGTCGGGTTTGATTTTTCGGGTCGGGTGACCCCTACCGTCCTCCCCGCCCGGCCCAGCCGTCCGTCGCCCACCGCCCTGCTGCCGTTGCGTCGCCCACCGCCCTGCTGTCGTCGCCGTCGCCCGTGCTGCTGCTGCCACCCGCCTTTTGGATATATTTGGTTGATTCTGTGTTACAATGTCCTTATACTGTGCAGCATATAGAACAAATGGGTTTTGATAGAGTGCTCCGGTTAGGAAATATTGTCCTAGACCGGTTTTTAGTTCAGAGTTTAATTGAAAGGTGGCGTCCTGAGACGAGCACGTTTCATTTTAGTTTTGGTGAGGCTACTATCACTCTACAGGATGTAGAGTGCCTTTTAGGAATAAGAACCGAAGGAAATGCTGTGACAGGGAGCAAAGAAGCTCCAGAGAGGGGATGGGGTCCTTATATTGAATATCATTTAGGGATCCAGAAAGTTAGTAAAAATAGAATACTCTTTAGAGATCTTGAGGATTTTATTTTCTTAGATGAAGCACGACTTCAATTAATTGATAATTGGCCTTTGAAGCGTGCCCGGGTTGTAGTTAGTTTTATTTTAGGTGGGTTGTTGTTCCCAGATATAAATGGGAACAATGTTTATTGTCACTTAGTTCGCGCGTTAATTGAGGATAAAACATTCGAACTAAGTTGGGGTAGCGCTTGTTTGGCGGTTCTTTATAAAAATCTAAGCAAAGCAGCGATGAATCCGCTACCGAAGACCATTGGCAGTTGCTTAGTACTCTTGCAGGTAATTAGTACAAATATTTAATTTATTTTACGAATGTAATTTGTTTTAATATATATTAATTGTTATGTATTTCTATTTATCCAGATTTGGGCATAGCAAAGATGTTTGCCTGTGCAGCCTCGACCAATCACTCCTTATGTGGAGTTGCCCCCGTTGCATCCACATGGTTACCGGTAAATATCTCATTTTTTAAAGAGTTGATCACTTAATTTTTTTTATTACTTACCCTGAAATTCGTATTTGAAATTGCAGATGGTCGGGCCGTAAAGATCACACAAATGTGGGTAACCATAACCTGGAATCCTACAGACAGCAGTTGGCCCTCATGTCCGAGGATCGGGTATATTTAGTTACTTATAGTTATTTAATTATAGTTATTTATTTTTGTAATTCTTGACTTTAAATTTTTGGACTGTAGTTTTTATTTTTTTCATATGATGACCAAAACTGGTATGTCCGGTACGATCAGACTCCTTGGACCTCCACCACCTTTCTGATATGTTTTGAGGCGGTCGCGAGTTACCAGCCGGAGCGTGTCAAGCGACAGTTTGGTCGCATTCAGGACATACCAGATTCCGGGTTGTTGCTCTGTTCCAGTGAGGACGTCAAGGAATATGCCGATTGGAAGAGAACCGGACATACGATCAAAGATTGGGAGTTTCATCATTCTATCCTGGTGGCGATCTGGGATGATAGAAACAACCTACAAAATGTTCACCTCGGAGATAACCCCTTGGTTGCCGGAGCACCCACAGTCTCACCAAACTACTTTGAATGGTTCGACCAAAGAACTGTAAAGTTTATAGAGAATCCGGCACATCGTCGGCCCAAGCCTGATGATGGATTCAGATCACAAGGTGATCGGCTACGACTAGTGGTTAGTTTTAATTTAATTCATTTTATATTTTTGTATTTTAAATATAAGCATAATACACAACTTGTTATAATTATTTCAGCTTAATCGGCTGGGTGACATAGACCATATGTTGGATGCTTCTCTTTCACGCTATGGTACTATGTCTGCTCTTTCGAATGAAGATATGCCCATGCTTCTCCAAAACTTCAGAAATATGAAGCTTGAGGTCGCCCAATCCTTCGACTTATCCGGTGGTATGATGCAATCAGCTATCCATCCTTCACAATCAATTGTCAATGAGGATCCGGGCGCGGATGATCGTCCATTTGGGGTAGTGCACCGGGTTGGACGCGGAGGAGGAGGTAGAAAATCGGGTGGTGGACGGAGAAGTAGACGTTTGATTCAGCAAGAACTACCGCCACATAATTCTCCGGGTGCTGAGTTTTTCGAGGGTCTTGAACATCTGCATCCTGAACTAGGGGCAGGCGCCGGTAACAAAATATAATTAATTTTTTATTGTTGTATTTGATATGATTTGGTTAACAATTCTTTTTTGTTTTTTGAATTTTGTAGGTACGGTTGATGAGACCGGAGCAGATGATGCAGACATGGCTATGGATGAGGGGGATGATCACAATGAATACACCCTCAGCCATCAGTTTGGTGATGAAGCTACTCCTACAGGTATAAATATTTATAATTTTATTGTTATATGAATGTCTATTGATTCAAAAAAATGTGTTGCATTTGTAGCAAGTCAACCCATTAATCCACCGGCCAGCCGGAGCAAAGGAAAGGGCAAAAGACACAAAATCCTATCATTTTTTCAAAGAAGAGGCCCTGATTCATCATTTACCGATCCATGATTGTATTTTACATTTTTTTCACGAATGTTGTAGTTTTTTAAGAATTTTACGAATGTTGAAGGTTTTTTCTTTGCTAAAGAATGTTGGAGAATTCTACGAATGTTGGAGTTTGGATTTTTTTGCTGGATTTTGGATTTGATTGGTGTTCTTTGTACAGGTTCGGTATAGACGTAGATACGTATAGGTCATTCCAAATTTTTTTGAAATATAATCATATTTTTTTAAATATAATCATATTACTTGGAATATAATCATATTTTTTTTGAAATATAATCATATTACTTGAAATATAATCATAAGTATGAAATATAGTTCAATTATAATCATATTACTTGAAATATAATCATAAGTATGAACTATAGTTCAATTATAATGAAATTACTTGAAATATAATCATAAGTATG